>LR749541.1:2151282-2336105 GCA_902729485.2 Mus minutoides
TCTCTCTCTCTCTCTCTCTCTCTCTCTCTCTCTCTCTCTCTCTCTCTCTCTCTCTCTCCTCTCTCTCTCTGACTCTGGTCTGTACCTACAGTCTTTCTCACAGAGCCTCAGATGTCAGCAAACCTAGCTGGAGTGAACCTTTTTTCTCATGTCAACCTTGTGAGGCATGAGGAATTTGATATCACAGTTTAAAGAGGTGCGTCCTGTGCATCAGGAGAAGACTGGACCTGCAGCAGCTTGGAGCTGCTTCAATGAATGCAGTATTGGGAGGATGTAGAGATAATCTCAGAGGTAAGAGTGCTGGATGCACACGCAGGAGCACCCAAGTCCATGATATTTGTCTTTCTCCACCAAGCTTATTTCTCTTAATGCTCTTCAGCTCCCTCCAAATAAATAGCTCAGTTCTTCATCGAGGCAGTACAATACTCTATTGTATACATGCCCTACATTTCCTTTATCGTTTGCAGAAGCTCATAGAGACTGGGTCAGTTTCAGGCTCTTGTAACTGGAACAACAATAATCATGGGTGTGTAGGTTTCTCTGTAGCATATAGACTTAGATTTGTATTCCTTTGGGCAAATACATGGAGTAATATGGCTATGTCAAAAGGAGAAAATGTGTACATGGATGAAGGTGCCATTGGAGGCCAAAGGGGGCATCTGATCTTTTGAAACTGGAACTACAGGCAGCTGTGGGTTGCCTAATGTGAGCACTGGGGATTGAAGTTAGGTCCTCCAGAGGAACAGTATGCATTCTTAACCACTGAGCCATCTCCTCAGCCATTGTCTCTCATCTGCAGAGGACCTTCCATATGGATTTCATATTTCCACAAAGCCACCCCCTCCCATATGAATGCTAGTATTGGATTTGGGGACCACCCAGATCATCCATCCAAGACAATCTCTATTTCAAGACTCTTAACCACACCAAGGAATCTTTTCCAGAGAAGTGTTTGAAATTCCAAGGGATTAGGACTTGGCATTCCTAAGGGCTGTTTTCCGGTTGATCGCACTCTTTCATCCCAAGCTTCTTCCTCAGACAACTTCCTTTCCTTGCTAAAGTCATATCGAGCCTTTGTGGCCCCATCTTATTTCATTTCTGCTACTGTCATAAAACACGCTGACCAAAGCCAATATAAGATTAGGAAGGGTTTATTCAGAGTCATTGCTCCAGGTCAAAGACCATCATTGTAGTCCAGCAGCTGAACTTACCCAATGTCAAGAGCTGAGAAAAACAAATGCACCCATGATGCCTGCTTACTTAGCTATGTTCAGCTGGCTTACCTCAGACTTATACAGCTCAGGGTTCAGCCCAGGATTTGGTGTCCTTCGCAACAAGCTATATCTTCGCACATCAATTAACAATCAAGACAATCCCCCACAGACATGCCCACCAGCCAACTTAATGGAGATAACTGCTCACTGAGACTCTTCCCAAAAGATTCCATTGTATAGAAGTTGTATAACATGAGGTTAAAACTGAGTAGCATACTTTGATTCCTGAACAATGTCTTTGCTGGCCACAGTGATGCCTGTCTCTCAATCAGCTAACTCTTCAATAAGCTATTCACCCCTTTCACATGATGTCCAGCATGTCCCAGCACTGTATGGGGGCCAAAAAAAGGGGGGGGGAACAGCTGAGGCTTGCTGGCCACCAGTCTAGCTGCAAGTTCAAGGAGATATCCTGTCTCAAGAGAATGAAGTAAAAGTGATAGAGCAGGACACCTACCAAAGTTCTCTGTCCTCTATTTGTAGGCATGCACACCAGCATGCATGGCGCACGCACTTGGCTTGCTTGTGGGCACATACACCAATTCCATGTGTTCCTCACTCATACTGTAGGGGTCACTAGATAGAAAGCTAGCAGACAACTGCAAATGCATTAGTCTTAATACATTAAAAACCATAGGACTAAAAAAGCTGGGAGAGAAGGCTCAGTGGTTAAGAGCACTAGTTGTTCCTGTAGAGGACCTGGGTTCAAGTCCCAGTATCCACATGGCAGCTTACAACTGTGTAATTCCAGTTCCAAGAGATCTGATACTTTCTTTTGGCCTCCATGGGCACCAAGCATAAAGGGATACACAGATACACATGCAGGCAAAAGACCATACACATTAAATAAAACTAATTAAGATTAAATGAAAAAGTCGGGCAGTGGTGGCACACGCCTTTAATCCCAGCACTTGGGAGGCAGAGGCAGGTGGATTTCTGAGTTCGAGGCCAGCCTGGTCTACAAAGTGAGTTCCAGGACAGCCAGGGCTATACAGAGAAATGTTGTCTCAAAAAAAAAAAAAAAAAAAAGAGATTAAATGAAAAAAAATTATGGAGCTGAAAAGATAGTTCTACAGTTAAAGAATGCTTGCTGCTCTTGCAGAGAACCTACATTCAACTTCCAGCATCTATACTCTAACTCCAGGGCATCTAACATCTTCCCCTGGCCCCCGAGGTCTCATGTACTCATGTATTTACATATTCAATCATAGACACACAGGCATATACATTAATTAAAGATAAACCTTAAAAAAATAAGAATCATGTATTACCAGTAATTTTTTTTTACCAGTTATTAATACTAGCTTATCATGTGGGATGCTTTCTGGAAACACATGTGGGTACAGAAGCGAGAAAGGCCAGCCTGCAAGCAAGGACTCCAGGCTCCGGGCCAGGCTTAGTAGCTAATTATGTCAGCAGCCAAAACCAGAGGTCTCAATTTGCTCCTGTGTAAAATGAGCTGGGTTGGTTATGAGGCTCTCTCGGCTCCTACTGGCACTCCCTTCTGTGGATCTATGAACATCATTAAAGACTTTGAAAGAATAGGAAGCCTGTGTTCTCCTACATACCTTATTAATCTGCCCTGTCTCCAGCCTCTTCTTCCATGGGTAGAATAAAAACAAGTTTCAGTCAAACCCAAATTCTTTGTCTACATTTTTAGTCTTTTCCCATCAGCACAAAATACCTGTTCCTCGAGTTCTCCTATCCGGTCTCAGGTATCGTGGAAATACTTGCTCATGGCAGAGAGCACTGTAAAATGTCAGAGCCACATGCAGCCTGACTCCAGACTCTAGAGATGGCAGGATTCACAGGCATGATGTTCTGAATTGTCTTTAAGATACCTGGTCCACATCCTCACATCACTCTCCCGATCTGAAAAGTGGATGTTCTAGTTTTCTTTGTTACTGTGATAAAACACTTAGATCAAAAGTGTTTAAGGGACGAAAGGGTTAACTAGTCTACAATGGCAGGTCACAGTCCACCACTCAGGGAAGTCAGAGCAGGAACTCAAACAGGAACTTGAAGTAGAAGCCATGAAGGAATGTTGCCTGCTGGCTCATCTGGCTCACTCTCAGGCTCATGCTTATCTAGTTTTGTTTTGTTTGTTTGTTTGTTTGCTTGCTTGCTTGCTTGTTTTTGTACACAGCCCAGGACCACCACCTAGGGAATGGTACCATCCACAGAGGGCCAAACATACATCAATTAACAATCAAGACAGTATCCCACAGATATGCCCACAGGCCAATCTGATCTAGGCAATTCTTCCCTTGAGACATCCTAACCAAATGACTCTAGACTGTGTCAAGTTGATAGTTAAAGCTAACTAGGACTAAGCTAATCTCTTTCCAGCCCTGGTAGTGGCATTTTTAACTTGGTGAAAGAATAGACCATAGAACAGAAGAACATGTGATATAATGATTGTCTCATGGCTGGCACTGTGGATAGACAGTTGTCTGTTGAACCTCTTTCTCTGGACTACTTTTTCCCAAGGTATTGCACCATTGTTGCTTAATTCTGAACACTTTTTGAGGCTTCTGAGAGCACCAAACAGGGTAGCTCCCTTCTGTGGTGGTTAATAAGGTCAACTGGATCTAAAACCACCTAGAAAATACATCCCCGGGCTTGTCTTCAGTGTGTGTTTAGATCAATTGAATTAAAGTACACTGTGGGTGGCATCATCCAATAGGCTGGGGTCCTGGACCAAATAATAAGAAGAAAGTGAGCTGAGCACCAACATCCATCTCTTTCTGCTTCCTGACTGTGGATACAACATGACCAGCTGCCTGATGCTCCTGCCACCATGCCTTTCCCACTATGACAAACTCTACCATCAAAATGTGATCAAAAATAAACCTTGCATTCCTTTTATCCATTATTTTGTCACAACAGAAACAAAAGTACCTAGTACATCTTTCTTATTTAGAAGTTTTATCGTCAGCATGATCAACAGACAGAAACAGCTCTCTCCGCTTCACTGGATTCAATCCATGGTCACTTGGAACCATGCACTTGGGCAAAAGTAAAGATGAAAATAAATAAAAATAAAAATGAATCATGATGGCAGGATAGTGTGACAGGGCAGAGCTCTTCACTCCTCAGCTAACCTGGAAGCAGAAGGTATACTCTAGTATACCCACTAGGATCCCAGGCCCAACTCCCTGCCCCCACTGACCTACATCTTCTAACTAGGTCTTACTTCCTAAAGTTTCCAGAACATCCCCGAATAGCATCGCCATCTGGGGGTGCATTTCATATTTATGATTCTGTCTGTTGCAGAGCCCCACAGTGCTCCTGTAGACTCTCCACATGCCCCAGATATCACTATGAACTTCAGCCTAGATCCTTACACTGATCAGACAAGAGTAGCCCAGTGAGGAGTGGTCCTGTGGCCAGAGGTCAGTAGGTCAATGCTGTCCTTCTTGGATACTATAATCATCTTGGCAGGAGGGGAGCTATTATAAAGAAACACTGTACCTCTCCTTTTGGCTACCAGATTATTGGAACAATGGACTTTCTCCAAGAGTCTCATGCTGGGGAAAGAAAAGACTAGGGCACTGGTGCCAGACATTTCTGACTACCCATCAGACCACATTGCAAGAGAGACTAAAACCTGGAAAGTGAGAGGCCAGTGATGGCTTGGACGTTACCTTGCCATACGCCTATCTTTATTCAAATCTAAACTTCATGTCATGACTTTAAAGATGGACCTGCAGATTCATTGGACCTCTTTATACCTCTTCCCAGTAAAATCATTTCATTTAAAACTCTCACTTTTCTGTTTGTCACTATTAATGGCATCTTTAATTAGACTGTTGCCTGGACCTGACTTGTAAGGCAGACTGCCAGGATGCAGACATTGACAGTCTATGGTAACAACTGTCTAAAATAGCTGTCCCTGACAAAGGTGTGGATGTGTACATTGTTTTTCTGTGTTTGTTTGTGTATCTTGTATATGTTGTATATATTATATACATGTACCTATGGGAGCATCCAACAACTTCACTTTGTTTCAAAGGAGCTGAGAAATGGGAAAAAAAAAAAAAAACAGAACACAAAGCTATAACCCCCTTCTCAAAGCTCCTGGAAATTCAATCTTTGCAGGATAAAGCAAGCCAGACTGGAAGGGACAGGTAATGTGTGGCTCTTTTTATTCCTATTAGCAGAACACGGTATAGAATGATCTCATAAAACCAGCAGAGACACTGGAGCAGACAGGACCCCTTTGTGTCTGGCTCACAGCACCAGTGGGCTCTGCTTCTGCATTTCCTTCCATGCCAAGTAGAGATCATAGCATTTGGGAATAAGCCATGAGCATGGACTCTTTACTGGTATTTTTTTCTTTGGAGGTGGTGGTGGTATGTGTGCATGTATGCATGCACATATGTGCATGTATGTGTGTATGTGCGTGCATATGTGCATGTGTGTGTGCATGTACATGTGCATGTGTTGTAAGGGGTTGGGGTTTCTTGTGGCTCAGAGTTAAGTGAACACACTGTGCTTGCATGTGTTTGCTTGATTCAGTTTCCCTTCTAGTCTTGTATGCATGATTGGGCTCCAAGACACTTTCATAAGCTGCAGAAGTGATGCCTGTGATGGCAATAGGGGACCGTTCTTGCTTCATTTCTGTGGCTGTGATAAAAATATCCTCTAAAAGGCAATTTAGAGGAGAAAAGGTTTGTTTTAGTTCATAATTCCCATCAATCAATAGCCCATGACTGCAGGGAGCTCACAGCAGCAGGAGCTTGAAGCACTAGTAGCATCACATCCACAGTCAAGAAGGAAGAGCAATACCCACATACATGTTTCCTGATTCTTAGCCCCATCTCTACCATTACACAGTTCAGAATTGAAACCTAGGGAATGACACTACCCACAGTGGGCACTTCTTCACATATCAGTTAACTACCAAGACAATGACCCCCAACTTACCCACACAGTCCAAACCCTATGTAGGCAATCTTTCATGAGACTCTCTTGCCAGATTGCCCAGATGATTCTAGGTTATATCAAGTTGATAGTTAGAAGTAACCATCACAGAGAAAGATGGGGTACTTTATGTTTATACTCCATCACTAAGAGCACATTTGTACCTTGTGTTGTGGAAAGAAATCTGCATGTGGACACTGTAAGGAGCCCAGCACATACATACTGCTAACCATTTTACCATTGAAAAGACTTTTCATTGATGCTTTGTGAATTTCACATCATGCACCCCAATCCCACTCATTTCCCTGTCTCTCCATATCTGCCCTCCATCCTTAAAACCTCTCTGTAAAAGAAAAACTAAAAGTAAAACAATAAATTAATTTTTAAAAATTCTTGCCACGGAAGCTTCAGTGTGTCATGGTATATACCCTTTTTAACAAAAGAGCTTTACTTACAAATGTTCACTGCAATAAGTCATTGGTGTGTTTTGAGACCTCTGGCTTCTGCTATATTATCAATACTGAATCCTCACCTGGACTCCTCTAGGATATCCTGTTGTTGCCCTATATCATCCTGCATGATGTGGCCCCTTCAAGTTCTCCAGCAGTTCATAGATGGGGTAGTTGTTGGCGTGGGTCAACTCAAAACCCTGGATCTGGACCTGGGTAGTAGCTGAGTTGGTCATCCTGTCAGCTCTCTTGCATTCACACCACCAGAGTCAGTTCTCCAGTACTGCCCCAGAAAGCTCACTCGGTGCCACAGCAGGCAAGGCATGGGGCCAGCTTTCATGTGCTCATGCTCTTGGGGGCCAGCTCACTCATCCCCACCCTCATCCCCATCACCTAGGCCAGACCAGGTGCAGGGACTACTCGTCACTTTTAATCTATATGGTTTCAAGGGAAATGTAAGTCTCAGTAGCCTTGAGTAGTCTTGGCCAAGTCCCTGTTGCACACAGAGAAGGGGGTGGAAGGAAAAAGCATCCCCCCAAAAAAACCATGAATCCCAGAGCAAGATGGTCAGACAAGACCATAGGAAAAAGACCAAACTTTGGAATGACTTGCTGAGATTGTAGGTGTTAATTGTCAACTTGATGCAATCTAGAATCACAAAGGAAGAGATTCTCAGCATGGGATTGTCTAGATCAAGTTGGCCAAGAGTCATGTCAATAGAGGGTTCTCCTGATTGTTAACCAATGTGAGCCTGAGAGTGGGCTGCATCGTCCTCTGGTTTTAGATCCCAGACTCTATATAAGAGTAGAGAAAGCCAGCTGTGTGGGAAGCATTCACTCATCTCTCTCTGATTGTCATTGTGAGTGTGACAAGCCATTTCAAGTTCCTGCATTGACTTCCCCCACAATGATGGACTGTATCCTGGCATTGTAAGCTAAAATAAACCCCTTTCCCATAAGTCACTTTTACCAGGGTGTTATCAACAGAAGTGATCATGGAAAACTATCTCTGAGTCCACTCCCTACCTAAACTGCAAGCAATGAGATGGATCACAGGTCTTTCAGGGTGGTAATCCTCTAACCTCTCAGCTTCCTGGCTCTCTGAATAAAGTTTTTCTTACAGTTTTCACTTCTCATCTATACTCATTGGTTTCTTGAAGTGTCAGGCAACACCCACCCTATTTCAGCTTCAATACCATGCTGTCCCACTGGCCCGTGGAATATGAAAGGAGCCATGGAAAAATGCATTTCCTAGGAGAAGAAATACAATCCCTGTCTGTGGAACTGTCCTGAAGCCAAGTCTGCCTTCTCATAGGGATCTAGCTGGGCTTCTACTCTTTAGAGTGATGCTCATAGTCTTGGGCCCAAAGGACTTGGATAAAAAGGATCTTGCTGTAGAGCCAAAGAGACCAACTTTTTGTTTTGCATTAATTCTTTTTTCCCTTAAATTTATCTTGTTTTGGAGCAGGGAGGGCTTATGAGGCTCCTCCCCTCCCTGGGGATTTATAGAGAATCAATGGGGCTTAAAGGAGAAGCTTACAAGGCCCCACCCCTCTCTGAAGACTTATAGACAGCTTACAGCAGCTAGAGCAGTCATAAGGTTGCTCTTTTATGGATTTATAGACAGCTAATAGTTGCTGGAGGAAGGAGAGAGTGTAACCAGTTCCAATGCCTGTGTTCTAGTAAACAACCCCACCCAACTATCTCCCCATGAGCTGAAAAGCAACTTTTATGAAACTCATTGGATCACACATTACAAGAAGGTATTAGGAAGAGCAGTTAGGAAGAGGAAGGGAAGAGAGCAACAGCAGTTGGAGTGGGATGAAAAGGGCAATGTGGAGTAAACATGACCAAATACATTAGACATGTGTATGGAGCTGTCTCTATGAAATCCACTTGTGTGTGTAATTCATGTATGCTAACAAGAGTATTTTTAAAAGATCCATGACCAGCACTGAGACCCGTTGTATCCAGGTTCAACATCCTGGCAAAATCCTGCCTCAAATCAAGGAGGTCTTCGTAAAGATACAGCCAGCTGAGGCAGGGACAAGGACAAAGGTCCACCTATCACAGGGAAGACAGGCTCCGAGGAAGGTCAGACAGCAGCCATCAGGAATGTTACTGCTAATGCCCTGAGTTTGAAGAAATCAGATGCCGTTTACAGCACCAATCTGCGACTTCAAGTTAGTAGCAAAGAACAACCAATTTCCTGGCTCGATTCCCACAGGATGTGAAAATCTACTCATTTTCTGAATCCTTGGGGAAAGCGTGAGCTTTCACATGGTTGAAGTGGTTGTTTATATGCTCATGTGTGTGCATGTGGGTGGTGTGGATGTGTATGTAAGAATGAGCATCTGTGTGTGTGTGTGTGTGTGTGTGTGTGTGTATGAATGTATGCCAGAAGCCAATGTCAGATATCTTCTTTAGTTGCATCCCATTTGCTTTTTTCACACAGGTTCTCTCACTGAACTGAACCTGGGGCTCAGTGACTTGGCTTGACTGTCTTGACAGTGATTGGCCTAGATCCACCTGTCTCTGTCACCATCCATAGGTGAGATTACAGATGCCAGGTACCCAGAATTTTATGTGGGTCCCAGGAATCTGAACTCTGGTCCTCATGCCTGGATGTCAAGCACTTTATCAACTAAGTCATCTCCTCAACCCTGAATGTAGGTTTTCTCTGAGTAAAATGAAGAATTGGAATAATGTATTTTGTGGATACACATCATTGAAAATTTGCAAAATTAGATCCAGTTCCTTCGTGAGATAACTATGACCCGGAAAATGTAAGATACAGATGTACACGTTGTTATTCAGAGGAAACAATGAGGCAGGGATGATTTATGGGTCAGGAGAGATGGCTCACTGATTAAGAGTGTGTACTGTTCTTGTAGAGAATCTAAGTTTGGGTCTCACTGTCCATGTTAGGTAGCTAACAACCTCATGTAACTTCAGGGAATATCCATTACCCTCTTCTGGCTTCTGCAGGCACTTCATTCACATACACATACCTACACATATGCACATAAACATACACATATGTTTAAGAAAATAAATGTTGGAAAAGAAGAAAGTTTGGAAGGATTTCTACTTTCTCCAAGAAAGGTTAAAAAAGAAAAAAAAGAACAAAGAACATTTGGATGATTAACAGAAATATTCATTCCACAAACAGCTGCTGTTTACTTACTATATATCAGATACAACATTAGGAGACATGTTCAGCGAATAAACCCTTCCAGGCTTCCAAAATCTAATATTCTAGATGGAGGAAAACAAGGTTGACCAGATGTCCATTGGCAAGAATAGCAAATAGAACAATTCAAAAGTGTATAATTCCTTAGGATGGAGGCACACTTTACAGAAAAAGTGTTGTGTCAGGAGTGGTGGGGAGACAAAATCCAGTTCATGAGTGCCCTGAGGAGTTTCTTCTCCTTTAGGAACCTCCATTCAGGTAAGTCCAGAATCATGACTATATCTCAGAAAAGTATGTCAGGGTAAGTTTTCTACTTTTTTTAAATTTTGTTGTGATAAAACGCCCTGAGTGAAAAGGACATAGGAGAAAAAGGGTGATGTTCCAAGACATGGTCCATCACCAAAAAGAAGCTACAGTTTCGAGAGCTTGAGACCACTGGTCCCACCACATCCACAGTTAGTGGAAAAGAGAAAAGTGAATGGACCTTTTTCAGGTTGCTCTCATTTAGCTATCTCCTGACTCATACAGTTCAGGGCCCAGCTCATAGAGTGATGCTGCCTACACTCAAGGTAGGGCTCTGTACATCAGTTAACAATTAGGGCAAATCCCCACAGACACGTCCACAGGTTAACCTGATCTAGAAAAGTACCCATTAAGACTCTCTTTCCAAGCGAGTTTAGACTTGTGTCTGGTTGAGAGTTAAAACTAGCCAGCACAATGAGTCAGAGTGACATGAGGCTAGTGAGTTTATTAATAGAAGGGAGCATATACACTTTAGACTGAAACAGAGGAATTCAAAGATGGGGGAAAATTAGGAATAGGAGAGTACACATTGAACACATGGATATAGAGTTCTCAGGAGGGAGAGTCACACTTTTGTGTCACTAAGTGGTATATACAGGGGCTGAGGAGATGGCTGAGTGGGTAAAGGGCTTGGGTCCCTTTAACCAACATAAAAGGTAGGTATAGTGATGCACCTCTGTAACCCAAGCACTGAGAGGCAAAGATGGGCAAATGCCTGAAGCCCACAGGCTAGGCAGCTTAGAAATATTGACAAACTCTGGGTTTAGTGAGAGACCCTGCCTCAAAAATAAATAAATAAACAAAATGGAGAGATATTAAAAAAGACGCTTGAAATTGATTTCTGTCCTCTGCTTGGACACATGTGTGTACACACACATATGATTTTGTAACTTTCTAAGTTATTTTGCTAAAAAAGTGTCATTTACTGCGGGATTTAAAGACTAAGTCTAAGAATCAAGAAAGTACTTATAAAAGCTATTTTACTTATTTCTCTTAAAGAATCTCCCTCTGTAGATGAATGGTTAAGGTTTTTAAAAGGTGCACTGTTTTGGTGTAGGGCTGAAAGGGACTGTTAACACATTCAAAGCTACCACACATACTGCGGCCCTATGTAAGCTCAATTTGTTGTCACAAATCAGGCCCATCTAGTAAGGGTATACTTCCATCGAGAACATGTTTCCCTAAGACTGACAAGTAGGTAAGTTTGTGAGAAGCATCCTCTTGGTTCATGATTGTGGGAGGGCACAGCCTACTGTGGGTGGTGCCACTCTTGGGCAAGCAGGTTGGGATCCTGTAAGCCATAGGAAGCAAGCTACTAATAGAGGTTGGTCTATGGCCCTCTGCTTCCATTCCTGGATCTAGGCTTCTGCCTTGAGTTCCTGTCACTGATCTCCCATCATGATGTACAACTGTAAGCTGAAATAAATCCTTTCCTCCTAACATTGTTGTTGGTCATGGTTTTTTGTCACAATAGACAGGTAACTTTCTATTAGTAAGCAGGACCATTGTTTAAAACATTTTTGCTTGACAAGTGCTGCCATTGTATACAGTTGTAATGTTTTTCTTTTCTTAAGATTCATTTTACTACAATGACCTCATAAAATTCTTAGGCAAATAGATGGAACTTGAAAACATCATCCCGAATGAGGTAACCCAATCACAAAGAAAAAAAAAGAAAAAAAAAACACGCATGGTACGCACTCACTAATAAGTGGATATTAGCCCAAAAGCTCAGAATACCCAAGATACAATTCACAGACCATATGAAACTCAAGAAGAAGGAAGACCAAAGTGCTTCCTAGAAGGAGGAACAAAATACTCACAGGAGGAAATATGGAGACAAAGTGTGGAGCAGAGACTGAAGGAAAGGCCATCCAGAGTCTGCCCCACCTGAGGATCCATACCATCTACAGTCACCAAACCCGGACACTATTGTGGATACCAGGAAGTGCTTGCTGATTGGAGCCTTATATGACTGTCTCCTGAGAGGCTCTGCCAGAGCCTGACAAATACAGAGGTGGATGCTTGAAGCCAACCATTGGACTGAGTGTGGGGTCCCCAGTGGAGAAGTTGGAGAAGGGACTGAAGGAGCTGAGGGGATTTGTGGCCCTATGAAGGAAACAACCAGCCAGCCCCCCCCCCAGCTCTTGGGGACTGGACCATCAACCAAAGAGTATACACATGGAGGGACCCCTGGCTCTGGCCTCATAGGTGGCAGAGGATGGCCTTGTTGGACATCAGTGGGAGGAGCGGCCCTTGGGCCTGAGGGGGCTAGATGCCCCAGTGTAGGGGAATGCCAGGGCTGGAAGGTGGGAGTGGGTGGGTGGGGGAGCACCCTTATAGAGGCAGGTGAGGGGGTGGGATAGGGCAGTTCTGGAGGGGAGACCTGGAAAAGGGGATAACATTTGAAGTGTAAATAAAGAAAATATCCAATAAATTTTTAAAAATTTAAAAAATACAAATTCACTTTACTTTTAAGTGTGCGGTGAAGGGTAGTGCACATGAGTGCCCGCACCCACAGAGGCCAAAAGTGATCCTCTGGAGCCGGAGTTTCAGGTGGTACAAGAAGTCCAACATGGCTGCTGAGAACTCAACTCAGGACCTCTACAAATGCAGTACCTGCTCTTAACCTGTGACCCATCCCTCCCATCCCTGGAGGCTGGAATTGTTATCAGGTGTGCTGAAGTCTTCCACTCCCAGCTAGATTCCCAAGTGAGAGTTTCCTTTTTATTCTGTTTCTGGTCCTTCCCATCCCACACCCCCCCCCCCTCTCTTCTCATCCTGCCTCAGCTGGGAGTCATGCTTGAACCTTTGGGATCTTAAGGTCAATGAGGCAGAATAAAGAGACTGTGTCATGGCACAGCATGTCTAAATTACTGTCTACACAAATGGAAGAAAGAGACTTACAAGTGATGGTGAACTGTGCTAGGATTACTTGTGTAGTCTCCATAGCCCCAGGGCTCAGTCTGTGAGCTATGCACTGATAAAGGATGCTCTAAGCTCAGACCTGAGCCTCTATTCCTAGAGGACTCTGAGACCATAAAAGATAAACTTATTCAGGGCTAGTGTTGGACATTGAGAAGTAAGACACCCTGTTGACCATCAAGAAGTGAGGGTCCACAGCAGATGGAGAACTTTGAGGGTGTCTGCCCCTCAAAACCCTAGTCTTTCACCCACCCCACTCACCATCTGTCCTTATCACTCAGCTCTGGCAATTTAGTCTCTTGCCATTTTGCATAGACACCCTCTCCTGCTAGCCCATCTCATCTCATACATATTTAAATATTTAAATATCTTTCCCCTCACCTCCTTTCAATCTTGAATGCCAGCACTTAACCTGTCTCTGGCCATGGTAGTGGGCTTCCATGTTGTTTTGCTGGGGTTCCATCAGCTTTAATATACCTGAAATGCTAAACTCACTTCAGCCTCATTTGGTTGGGATATCAAGTTTTTCATCTGGTTACCTCTTTTCTAGGGGGATTCTTGAAGCTCCGTTCATCTTATTTCATGTGTGAGTGTTTTGCCTGCATGTGTATGTATGTGCACCATTGCCTTGTACATGCTTAGCGTCTATGGAAGTCAGAAGAGGGAATGAGATTCCTTGGAACTGGAATTATGGGTAGTTATGAACCACCTGTGGGTGGGAGGAATCAAACCCAGGTCCTCCCATATGAGCAACACGCGTCCTTAACTGTTGAACCATCTCACAAACACTGCTTCTAATATTTTCGAGGGTAGATATTGAGATGGGAGTCTCACTGGATAGCTTAGAGCTGATTTTAAATTTGTGGTGTAGACCAGTGTGGCATGGAATTCCTGATCCTCCTGCCTCAACTTTACTAAGTGTTGAGCTTAGATGTGTGTACCACCACTTCTGGCTCTATTTCTTTCTTTCAGTGCGAGCGAGTGTGCTTGCGTGCATGTATGGTTTTATTCCTCAAGTATAACCCACCTCGGGTTTTGAGACAGGGCTTACCCCTGGAACCTGGGGGGTCCTTGATTAGGGCAGGCTGCTTGGTAGGCAACTGAGTCAGAGACCCACCTGCACATGCACCACTGCACTGGGTATTTCTTTAAACATTGACTCTGAGAAAAACTCTGATCTAAATGTTTACACAGCGCTACCCTCCTAGCCCAATGATGCTTAAATCCTTAGAAGTGGCCCCAGGTTTCTAACTGAGTGTCTCACCATTACCTAAGACAGAAATGCTTACTCTGCACGACCTAAGACACCTGCTTACTCTCTGCCCGCTTTTAATGCCGTGACTTAATTCTCTGCCGGTTTTTAATGCTGCAACTTAATTAGCTTTTGAAATGCACAGTCTCTGGCCATGAAGTAGTAAAAAGGGCCAGACACTTAGGGACACCCAAGATACATAGTAGAGCTAAGTGACAAAGATCCAAGTGTGAGCCAGGCCTCTCTGCCTTCATGTTGTGCCTGTTTTCTTGACTTTGCATGAAAGTCAAGGTTCAGAATCCTGTTTGATTGACAGTCAGCATGCTAGCCATGGGAGAAGTGCGTGTCTACATAACCTAACTTACCTTCCTTCAAAGATGAAGGTGCTGGGATCCATCTCATCTTAAACCTGGAGTTGGATAGCATTTGAAATGTAAATAAAGAAAATATCTAATAAAAAAATTTAAACCTGAAAAAAAAAAATACCCTGGAGTCATCTTGGATACAAGACCCCTCCCAGATAAGGACAATTGTCTGTTATGGCAAGGCTACCTTGGAAGCAGAAACATACCACTCCCTTAAACTAGCTTGTCCCTAGGATTTCTTTGGAAAAGCTTAGTAGATTAGGGTTGAGACAATAACTGGCAAATCCTCATGACTGCTTAATTATGCACACCTCTCCTGCTTGCCCCTAGTCAATACCCCAAAGAAGAACTAGAGGTCACAGGACTACTTTACCTTTCCCCTGTGAGCACTGATTAAATCTCCTCTCTCTGCTTTTCACCACTACTTATCTCTTTAATTGGTGTATTAGGGCAGGTCACTGGATGTTCTAGTTTTCTTTCTGTTGCTGTGATGAACTACTCTGGCCAAAAGCAACTTAGGGGAGGAAAGGACTTATTTGGCTTAGGCTTCCATGTCACAGTCCATCACTCAAGGAGGTCAGGACAGGAATTCATGCAAGAACTTCAACGACTGTAAAGGGCTGCTGCTTGCTTGCTGACTCTCTGACGCACAGGTTCTCGCTTAGTTATCTTTCTTACACAACTCAAGACTACCAGCCTAGGGAATGGAGCTACCCACAGTGGGATGAGCCCCCTACATCAATCAGTAATCGACACAATTCTTCACAAACATGCCCACAAACCAATATGATGGAGATAATGTCACAATTGTGATTCCCTTCTTGGATAACTCCAGGCTACTATCAAGATGACAGGTAAACCTAACTGGGTGACCCCACCCAGGACACACAAGCATACCATTTCAACTCCTTGTCCTCTGAGGTATCATGTTAATATCATAAAACACAGTCCAACTTTAAAGTACCACAGCTTAAAAAAAAAAGTCCCAAGTAACTGTGGGCTCCTTTAAATTTAAAAGCAAGTTACATAGTTTATTTACTAGGAGTGGTTGTGCAGATACCCAACAAGATCCACCATATAGGACTGCTGGGTATCAAAGGAAGGTCCTCTGGCAGAACAATATACACTCTTAACCACTGAGCTCTCATTGCCAACACACAGTCATTATTCCTGTTGGAGCTGAGCCTTTAGCCCTACATCTCCACTAAGAGGATCAGGCTGGTTAAGTCTGTGCAGGGACTAGAAGCATGTACCACAGCAGAGGGCCCTGGGTTGGTTGACAATTCTAAGACTGAGTGGATAGTACCCAGGACAGGCTCAGGGGTCTGGGTTTTGGAAAGACAGAATGTGAAGAATCCAATTGCAGTTGCTAGTTTACTTCATGGGTAAGAAGTGACTGAGTTAACCGAGAGGATAAATACAGACTTCCTGCAAGGGAAGGGAGTTAGCTTAGGACCGTGCTGAGTTTTAAAGGCCTGAATGACAACAACATCTGTGACCCCCTTCTAGCAAGAAGAAGTATGAACAGCTGGCTCTATAGCTGATATTGAGACATTGCTTCTCAACCTTCCTAATGCTGCGGCCCTTTAATACAGTTCTTCATGGTGTGGTGACCCCCAACCATAAAGTTATTTTCATTGCTACTTCATACCTCTAATCTTGCTATGGCTACAAACCATAATGTAAATAATTTTGGAGATTGAGGTTCACCAAAGAGGTCTTACCACTGCTGTAAGGGGTGGGTTGGGGGGAACTGTAGATTTTAATTGACCAGCAAGAAGTTGTGGACAGTAAAGAGTAACCATCATCACAAGAATAAAAATAGATCAGACACTTGTGCCCCTCCCTTTGTCTACCGGACTATTGACCCAATGGATCCAAGAAATTAGAATCTCCCCAGGAGCCTCACATTGGGAGGGAAAAAGAAGTGAGAGCCTGGAGCCAGCCAAGGGAGGGAATGTGGTGTCTCTCAGGAAGACATTTCACACCATTCTAACAACTTGTCAAACCAGCTAGCAGAAGAAACTGGAGTTGTGACAACAGTGGGTCAGTGATGGGCAGGACCACACCTTGACAGGACTGCTTGGCCATGCATCACCTTTTGACTCATTTGGTAGCCCTGACTGGCCTGGAACTTCCAATGTAAACCAGGCTGGCCTGTAGTTTACAGAGATCCACTTGCCTTTAGCTCCTAAGTGCTGGAACTAAAGTTATGTGCCCCCATGACTGGCTCTTGCTTTCTCTTTAAACCTAAACCTCATGTCAAGACACTGAAGACTGAGATGGGGGGTGGGGGGGAGGGCAGGGGAGCACAGGACCCCTTTGTTTTACTTTCAGTGAGGCCATATTGAATAAACCTTCTTTCTCTGATTTACATTACCACTGGTTTAACTGGCTTATTGAGGATGGATGGCAGAATCTGTCTTGTTAAGAGCTCAGGCTCCAAAGGCATTCCACAACTGGCATAGGCCCTAAGCCCACAGAGGTGCCGAGGAAACACCCATGGCCACCACTGCAGCTGGTATCTGAACACAGGAAGAAGACATATGGAAGAAGGAGGAGGAAGAGGAGGAGGAAGAGGAGGAAGAAGAAGAGGAGGAAGGGAAAGAGAGAGAGGATGCAGCTCTGTGAACCTCATGTCAGTGCTGGGATCTGGACAATTGTTCTAAGAGGAAATGGACCACCTTCATGGTACCCGAGGTGTGTTCTAATGCAGTCCGGATTACTATTGGGGCCAAAACCAGCTACAATAATCCCTTTCTTCTGTAAAGGAAATAGAAAGTTCCCCAGAGAAAGCCTGTCTGAGCATCTCTAACTCTCAGACTGACAAGGTACCAGGATTCAGGAGACTACAAGGATACCTCTCATTTCTCAGAGGATGTTCCAAGGCTGCCAACCTCCAGGACATCCGAAGGCTACCTATATAGAGGCTACACCTCAGCCAGGTGGGCCTCTCTTCCCCAATATCCTGTCTGGAATTCCTCTCCCTGCAGCCCAGAGTTGAGGGGCAGGCTGGCTACAAGCCTTTGTGGTGGAGCCTCCATCCTTTTTCTCTGTGACTCATAAGAAGGGACCATGCTACACCTCATGGGCCTTAACTCTCTGTAGGTCACCTGTCATCCTGTTGTCATCTATCTGTCCATCTGTCTATCTGCCCAATGCCATTAATAACTCCTCTAACAAATACCTCATCCAAAATAATGATCCAACTCCACGTGTCTGCCTCAGATTCCCCCTTCGAGCCCCTAAGCCCCTGACCAACCTTCCAGAGAGAAGCCAGGTGCTGCCTCACAGGCCATAATTCCTCGTTTGGCGACGTGCACCTGCTCAGGGAAAATTAGGCCAATTGCTGAGGACGAAGAATATTAAGTGCATCATTTGGCCCAGAAGACAATATCGGAGGGCCCACGAGGAGCAAATGAAGTGGAATTCATCTACAAACATCAGGGTCCTAATCGACGTGGTTAATTTCTCATTAAATTATCTCACTCCTGAACTTAGAAAGTTAATATCTAATGATCAGAAAAATAACTGGCCTCTTCACAAATGAAACTGTCTGGTGGATTTAGTATGGTTATGAAAGCCAGAAGAACAACATCGATTATCCAGAAATAAACCAAGTGGCCATTGAACTGAAAACAGGGAGAGGGACTTTAGGCAAAACTTCTAATATACAAAGCATATTACAGAGCATGTAGATCAGGGGCACACGGGTGGATGGTCTGATATATATGAAGCACTGAGTTCTAATCCCAACACCATTAAAAAAAAAAGCCAGGAGCTGAAGAGATGCTCACTGGGTAAAATGCTTGCCACACAAGGGTAAGGATCTGAGTTCAGACCCCCAAGGTCCACCTAAAGCTAGACATGGTGATGTGTGTCTGTTACCCCAGTGCCCTATGGGAGGCAGAGACAGGAGAATTCCTAAAGCCCACGGGCAGCTATCCTGGTGTAAACAGCAGAAAGCTAAGGCAGAGAGATCGTGAGTTTTAGGCCAGCCTAGGCTCCCTAGCCAGACTGGGTTTCATACACGGGCATGCACGCACACATGCACACAACAGCACGTGCTTCTTACCTCCATATTAGTAACTGCTGAGCCAGCATCCCTGCATCCCACAGAAATGCTACCTTCTCCAAAGATAGAGAACAGAAGGCCTTCCCCTCTGTGGCTCCCAAACCTCCCAGCCTTAACATAGAGCCAATGCTAAGAAATGAAGACCATGCAGGTCTCAAAATACCCATCTGTACCTCAAGCCATTGGCCAGCGACAACCTGAGCCATGGGTAATGTGGCGGAGGCAGGCTGGGTTGGGTTTTTTTTTTGTTGTTTTTGTTTTTTTGCCCAAGGTCACTGACTCCAATAGAAGAGGGCAGTGAGGGTCACATGTGAACTTCCTCATTTTCTTTAGTATCAAGTTAGACCAAGATGGCACAAGAGGAATTGGCAAGATGGCTCAGCAGGTAAAGGCATGTACCACCAAGCCCGATAAACACAATTCCTGGGACCCACATGGAGGAGGACAGAACTGATACCCATAACTTCTTCTCTGACCTCCACATGTTGCTGTGGTATGCATTGTGGTATGCATGTGCCCACACACACACACACACATTTAAATATGTTTTTTAAATTAAAGAGATTGTGAGCACATTAAGGTAAGGGCTTCAAAGACATCTAGCTGTCCGTGGCCAGCAGAAAACCTGGACAATTTAGCCCATGAAATAAGGTTGGGTTATTTGTTGTTTGTTTGTTTGTTTTTGTTTGCAAACCCCAAAGTAAATGTTTATGTAATCATCGGCCTACCAAGGCAAGAGAATTGCCATGAGATGAGACCAACCAGTGATATGCAATGAGTTCAGGGCTAGCCTAGGCCATGGCATGAGACCAAGTCAAAGAAACAACAAAACAAAAGCTGTCAATAATTCAAGGCATCAAGCCTCAGGGCAGAATGACAAAGTACCAGGATGTAAGAACCAGGGTCTAATCCAGAACTAGCTTCCTTTCTCTTGTGTGATTTTCTCTTGTTATCATATAGCATATGATCATATTGTCTTCTTCCTATTTTCATGTGCAAAGACACACACCAACATGTCTCAAATCACGTTTCTAGTTTGTTGTGCAAAATAGCAGTCTCTGGTAATGTTGTAGACCTGTGATCCCAATAACCAGGAAGCTGGAGCAAGAGAATTGCTGGGAATTTCAGGGTAGTCTGGGCTATAAAGTGAGTCTTGGCTTCCAACACCAATGAGGCCTAGGGGTGTAGCTAACCAGTAGACACTTAGCTGGAATCCCCTAAGAGGGGCTGGAGAGAGAGGGTGGCTTAGCAATAGAGTATTGGCTGAGGGTCTCCAAGGATGGCTCTGAAATTGCTACCTATAAAAGGTAGGCATGTGGACTTTAGTGCAACTCTGGGGTAAAGTGTGGAAGGCAAAGAGGTACAGCTGGAGAGAGGCACATTGCATCTTGAACAAACCCCAAAAGTATCTCCTTCAGGGGTTCTCTGAACTCCTTCACACCAGCCCTTCATCTTCCCAGTCCATTCTGCCTCCTGAGGCCCTGCTAAAAGGCCTGCCTACAAAGGCCATTGTTCTCCACTGCAGGCTGCATGAATATCCCATTATCAATGAGAAGTAATTTATTCGCTTAAAATGGCCAACTCTCTTATTTTGTTTTAACAAGCTGGCTCTCTTGCCAAAATAAGTCCGTGCCTTTGAAAAGACTATTTTCAAAGCCTCACACCAGCTCCGGTTTGAGAAATAAATCTGAAATCAGCCAAGGCAGCCTGGCCTCCTCCCTGCACTTCAACATTAAATGGGCAGCTCAGAAGAGGGAAATAATTGCTTTCCAAATTCCATCCGGAAACTTAATCCTAAAGGGGATGTAAAGTTGTCCTCTGAACTCCACGTGAGCGCTGGGGCCCTCGCACACCCACGCCAGAAAACAAATCAATACACGAGTAAATAAATAAACGTAATTTAAAAATGTATAAGTATGAGCTAAGAGGAGAGGGGGGAAAAGAGTTGGAAAAGGAAGCAGAGGAGGAGACAAGGGGGGGGAGGAAGGAATACTAAGGAGGAAGAGAAGATGATGGGAAGAGAGATGGAAAGAGAGATCACTGAAGAGGAGGAGATGAGGGGAAGGGAGCAAGGAATATCCAAGAGGAGCAGAAAGAGGAAGCAGAAAAGAAGAGGAGAGTTAGAGGAAGGAAATAAAAGGGAGAGGAAAGGGGGAGGCTAAAGGAAGGAAATGGAGAGAAAAGATGGGGAAACAGGAGAAGGCAGAAGCAGAGACAGAGGGGCCAGGAGTCGAGGAGGGACCATGGATTTCAATGGTGACTGCCAAGGGTTTGTGCCGTTCTCTCTGCTCTTGAGTATGTTTGATGATCCTGCAATCAAAGCACATCTAGGGCCAGGGTAGTGGTGCACACTTTTAATCCCAGCACTCAGGAGGCATGGTGGACCTCTGAGGTCAAGGCCAGCCCAATCTACAGAGTAAGTTCCAGAACAGCCAGGGCTATGCAGAGAAACCTCCAACTCAAAACCCCCTCCACTCCAAAACAAAAAAACAAAAGACAAAAAACACACAGTCACTGCTAGGGACTCTCTTGTTTTAATCTTACAATTCCTAACAAATGAGAGGGTGTAAAAAGATTTATTTATAAAGACCTTTATCTCAGCCTTTGTGTGTACCACAAAAAGAGGAAGCCAGTGGCTAAATTTCCAATGACTCCATTCAAAATGGTGGCAAGATCAACAAATGCCTAGAGACACAAGAAAGTTTAGGATATAATAAGGATGACATTTTCAAATGGTATTCAAAGAAGGATTTAATAAATGGGTCAGGACAATTAAGTAGATACGTATAAAAGGTGAGAATGCGGGCGGGAGGAGATGGCTTGCAGTTAAAAGCACATACTATTCCAGAAGACCCAAGTTTTATCCAGAGCACACACATCAGGCAGCTCACCATCCATAACTCTAGCTCCAGGAATTCAGATGCCTCTGGACTCTGAGCACCTGCACTCATGCACGTAAGCATACACAGAGACAGTCACATACCCAGCGCCCTCTTCTGGCATCCATTGGCACCTGCACTCACATGCACATACCCACACAAAAATGCATACACATGTAATTAAAATAAAACCTTAAAAGATGTAAGCCCTCTAATAGCAAATAACAAATAAACAAAATGAACAACAACAACAAAAGCTCACATTTAAGCACTGTGAAAATTCAGAAACAAAAGTGCCCCAGTGTCCTCTCCTGTTTATTTTGGCATATACTTCAACTATATTCCGTCACATCAGGCGAAACATGGCACCCACTGTTAAGAAGCATAGAGGGATGAGTCCTGTGCTCAGCTCACTTTTCCCTTTTCCCTCAGTGCAGGTCCCCAGCCCATTAAATGGTACCACCTACATTCAAGATGGGTCTCACCACCTCAATGAATCCAATTCAGAAAGTTCCTCACAGACATGCCCATGGGCTAACCTGACCTAGGCAGCACCTCACTGAGATTCCCTTCCAAGGTGATGGATCCTAGATTCTGTCAAGTTGACAATTAAAGCAGACTATCACAAAAAGAAAGGTAAAATTGGAAATTCAATACAAATACATTTTGGAACTGTGAACGAAAATTCCCAAAAGGAAGTTGTGTCCGGCTGTGAACCAAAACTTCCTGGAAGAAGTCTGTGCCTGCAGAGACTGAATGGACCAATCAGTACTGTGGAGAGATTGGAACTTTGTGGGTTCAGAGGCTAATCAGTTTATCTTGGGTTAGTTTTAACCTCCTTGAACAGCCATTCCTTGTCCCACTGTGAATCTAAACTAACACTTCATGATAATAAATAAAAACCTCTTAGAAACTACCATCTTAGAAGAACACAAGGTTCTACCAATCCAAGAGCTAAGAATGTCATCAGACAACATCTTGGGCCCACAAAATAGCCTCTCCCATCATGTTATGCCTACCCCTTTAGGGTACCCCCAATGTGTTTTAAAGATGCCTTGATTTATGATTTTCTTTGTTCTGAAAAACTCTATTTAAAAACAAACAAACAAACTGTGAAATGGCTTCCACGGCAGAATGTGGAATTTGGGGTAACTAAATCTGTGTTCTCTGGCCCCAAGTCACTCAGAAAAGCTCCAGAATGAACTGTCTCTTATTACCTTTAAGATGAGAGCTGTGGCTTTTACATTGACATAATGTAACACAAGAGCAGAAATAATTTTACTCATAATTTAAAAGCTTGTAGTCAGGCCAACAATAGGATTTCTGAGAGGAGGCCCAGTGAGGTTCTGATACTGATAGAGTAGCAGAAGCCAGGGGCCTTGTACCAGACCAATGACTCATCTCAATGAACATTTACAAGAAAAGCTGCTTGAGCAAAAGGACATACTGTGTGACACACTGTGACACAATGCAGCTTCCACACTGAGATTTTTTTTTCTCTGTTGGGGGAGGTTGCAAAGGGAGAGGGCACATGTGAGGGAGGGGAGATGAGTAGGATTGCGGTGCATGCTGGGAAACTCATAACCCAATAATATGTAAAAAAAAAAAAAAAAAAAAAAAAAAAAAAAAAAAAAAAAAAAAAAAAAAAAAAAAAAAAAAAAAAAAAAAAAAAAAAAAAAAAAAAAAAAAAAAAAAAAAAAAAAAAAAAAAAAAAAAAAAAAAAAAAAAAAAAAAAAGAAAAAAGAAAAAAAAGAAAAGCTTGTAGTCAGGCCCATAAATCATAGTCATAGGGAGACTAAGAAAGAAAGCCTGGGGAAAAAACAAAACAAACAAACAAAAAAAACAAAAACAAAAAAGAAAGAAAGCCTGTGAGTTCAAGGACAGTCTGGGCTACATAATACAACCATACCTCAAAACAAAAAACAATAACAACAAGAAACAAACAAACAAACAAATAAACAAAACCCACGGGCTGAGGGTGTAAGTTGGAAATAGACTAACTAGAATCCCCCAGTGAGGGACTGGGGGCGTGGCTCAGTGGTAGAGCACCTGTCTAGAATCCCCCAGTGAGGGGTTGGGGTATAGCTCAGTGGTAGAGCTCCTGCCTAGAATCCTCCAGGGAGGGGCTGGGGGTGTGGCTCAGTNGTTTCTGTTGCTGGAATAAAACACTATGACCAAAGTAACATGGAGAAGAGAAGGTTTTATTCAGCTTACACTTCCACATCACAGTCCACAATTGAAGGAAGTCAGGGCAGAAACTCAAGGCAGGAACCTGGAGTCAGGAACTGATACAAAGGCCATGGAGAAACACTGCTCATTGGCTTGCTCCTGATGGCTTGCTCAGTCTGCTTTCTCGTACAGCTCAGGGCCACCGGCCCTGGGATGGTACCACCCACAATGTACCATCCTCCCACAATGGCCCTCCTCCCATAGCTATCAAAAATAAAGAAAATGTCTTCTCAGACTTGCCTACAGGCCACTCTGAAGAAGACATTTTTCTCAACTGAGAGTCACTCTTCCCAAATTATTTTAACTTTTGTCAACTGGACACAAAACTAGCCAACACACTTGGCTATTGAACACTAAAAACAATTCCTAATTACCTCCCTGCATCCTCCAGTGTAGGGCTAAGCTAGCTTGCTTTCCTCTTTGACACTCGTTTTGACAGCCATGACAGCAAAATAGTTAGCAGAGAGTATTTTGATGCTTCTCAGCATGTAAATAATAGTGCTTGAAGTGTTAGATATGCTAATCACCTCACCTAACTCTTAAACATTCTATACATCTCACCCGATGTTCAATGAACATGCACAATTAAATATGTCCATTATAAATAAGTAAAGCAAGCCAGGCGTGGTGGCACACGCCTTTAATCCCAGCACCCGGGAGGCAGAGGCAGGCCGATTTCTGAGTTTGAGGCCAGCCTGATCTACAGAGTGAATTCCAGGACAGCTAGGGCTATACAGAGAAATCCTGTCTTGAAAAAACAAAACAAACAAACAAACAAACAAAAGTAAAGCAGCTAGATTGGTTGGCACAGATCTGTCATTCCAAATACCTAGGAAGCTGAGACAGAAGGATCATGAGTTCAAGTTCAGCTTTGACAGTTTAGCAAAACCCTGTCTCTAAATAAGGAAGTAAGGTGGCTTGAGATACAGCTCATCAGTAGATGCTTGCCTAGAATTTTCCAGTGAGGGTTTAGGGGTGTGGCTCAGCAGTAGAGCATCTGCCTAGAATCCCCTAGTGAATGGCTAGGTGTGTCTCAGTGGAATAGCTTTTACTTACAATCCCTAGTTAGTGATATAGAACATGGCTCAGCAATAGAGCCACTGCCTAGCATGCAGTAGGTCCTGGGCTCCATTCCCAGTACTGCACGCTGCCACATTTGGGAGAGATGGGAAGGATTGAGGAAGGGAAGGAGTAGGGAAGGAAAGGGAAGTCAAGTCAAACTATTATGACAAAGAAGGAAAAAGCTCAGAATTCCTGAGACAGCATCTTTATAAAACCTACCTTCAGACCTCCCCCAGCACAGTCATGAAACAGTGGTAACCTAGCCAGGTGTCACCTGGTGTTTGCCTTCCTCTGGAGTCTCCTTTCCTTTGTTCTTGCTGCCCTGGGGTTGTCCCTCCCTAGAAGGCAAGCTTGGCTCAGGCTCCTTGGATACCATAGCCTTGGATACTATGTATCCTACATCCACAGCCTTGGATACTATGTATCTTACATCCACAGCCTTGGATACTATGTATCCTACATCCACAGCCTTGGATACTATGTATCCTACATCCACAGCCTTGGATGCTATGTATCCTATATCGTCAGCATTGGATACTATATATCCTGCATCCACAGCCTTGGATACTATGTATCCTGGATACTATGTATCCTGCATCCACAGCCTTGGATACTATGTATCCTACATCCACAGCCTTGGATGCTCTGTATCCTATATCCTCAGCATTGGATACTATGTATCCTACATCCACAGCCTTGGATACTATGTATCCTACATCCACAGCATTGGATACTATGTATCCTACATCCACAGCCTTGGATACTATGAATCCTACATCCACAGCCTTGGATTCTATGTATCCTAATCCCTGCCCCCAGGGGCTTGAGTCTCCCATCTTTCATAATTGCACTTTCTGTGTACACAGAATGGCCTAGATAATGGCCTAGAGGACAGTGAAGTTCTCTAAACCAACAGTCGCATGTAAGAAATCTGCATGCTTTCCCATTATGATTTTATTTAATTTTAAAAATAAGAGAAAAAATGAATTCATGTGCTAGGGAAGCTCTCCCTTCCTGATCCCTTCATTCTCACTCCCCTGATATAACTACCAGTCTTTATTTTCTGTTTATTATCCCCATTTATGCTTTTAAAACTATTGATCTCATATCCTAAGACATTCAAACGTAAGAGTCTATAAAAGAGAATGTAAGGTAAATGAGTGTTAATCTAACCCAGTGTTATTAAAGCTATAATTATTCCACATTTCCTTTCAATCTTTTTTTAAAAAGACATCATGGAATAATTTTCCATGACAGAGTTTGGGGATACCAATATACTTCCTTAATTTATTCCTTTCCTTCCAGCTTAGTAATAACCACTATCATAATTTCCGTCTTTATTATTGACTTAAAATACTTAAAAATATTCTGAATAAGTGTGTCTCCACATATGTGTGTGTGTGTGTGTGTGTGTGTGTGTGTATGTATGTACAATCATTTCAAAGATTTTTTTTAAATTACGTATGTAGCCAGGCATGGTGGCACACGCCTTTAATCCCAGCACTTGGGAGGCAGAGGCAGGCGGATTTCTGAGTTCGAGGCCAGCCTGGTCTACAGAGTGAGTTCCAGGACAGCCAGGGCACGAAAAAAAAAAAAAGTTATGTATGTGCATGTGTGTGCAGGTGCCCAAATATGCCAGAGGAAGGTATGTTGCAATAAATTCATATGTATTTCTTCATATATATTGTAGGATATCTTTTAGATTGCATACACAGATAAAACATTTAATATATTCTGTTATTTTTTTAAAGATTTTATTATCTTCTAATTATGTGTGCATTATGTGTCTGTGTGTGGCTTTATGCATGTGAGCAGAGTGTAGGAAGAGGCTAGGAGTGAGATATTAGAGCCGCTTCAGCTGGAGTTACAGACAGCTGTGGGCCACCAGATGTGGACATTGGAGACCAAACTTGGGTCCTCTGCAAGAATAGCATGTGCTTTTAACTACTGGGCCATCTCTCCAGCCACTACAGGTATTTTAAAGAATGCTATTATTTGAGTCTGAAATGTCTCCCACAGACTGATACATCACTTGGACTTAGTCCCCAGCTGGTGCCATTATTCTGGGAGTTCATGGAACTGTTAGGAAGTGGCATTTCCATGGAGAAAGTGGGTCACTGTGGGGCAGGCTTGAGGGTTACAGCTCAGGCTGAGTTCTAGCCAAAGATCTCTTCACTTCCTGATCCACCAAGATGGAATCAGAGATCTTATCCTCTACCAATGTGAGACACACACACACACACACACACACACACACACACACTTTCTGCACTGGGAGAGACTGTATCCCCTTACCCATGAGCCAGAGTAAATCCTTCTTTCCTTAACTGCAGCCAGACATTGTGCCATAACAATGAGGAAAGTAAATAATATGCATCTATTTTTGTGTCCACATGCACACAGAAGCACAAGATTGATGTTGAAAATCATCCTCAATGACTTGTTTACCTTATTCATCGAGATGGGGGTCCTCTGCAAGAACAGCACGTGCTTCTAGCCAAACCCAGAGTTCACCAATATAGCTAATCCTGCTAGTTAGCCTACTCTGAAAGACTCCTGTCTCTGCTTTCTGAGGCTGGAATTACAGGCGGGCCACCACACCCACCTAGCATTTACGTGGGTTTGTAGAGATCACAACTCTGATCTTCTTATTTGCATAGCAAGTACTTAAACTGCTGAGCTGTCTCTCTAGCCCCACAAATGTACATTTATATATACCAATCTTCACACTCTGCACATACAACTCCCCATATTTAGTTATGTACACACCTAATTCTTTACTAATAGTAGTTTTTTTTAAGTTGCATAGTTTCAATAAAAACACAAGGAGACATTAGACAAAATGGGACCAGATACAAAATAATCAACCTGTGCTTTATCTGTGTGGAGACAGAAAACAATGCAAAACAGATACCTAAGAAACCTTTTTAGGGTCTGAGGAATTGAACAGACATCAGTGGAAACCATCAATAAACTCATGGAGTAGCTGATCTAGCTGTAAAGAACATTCCTGGGCTGCCTCACCCATGTGGGTAGAGCTTCTGTGGGTCAGATGCTGCATGGTGATGTTTTTATTAGTTCTCCTGATTATGGCATGGCTCAGTACAGAGTGTCTCTGGGAAACACACTGTAGAGAATATCATGCCTGCTGCCAACTCCACAAAGATTTAGAAAAGATAATGATCTACCTATCTATAGTCTATATTTATCTATCATCTAACACACATATATTAATATATCAGCCATCTCTTACCTGTCATCTATCTATTATCTATCATTTTAAAAATCTGTCTATCAATCTGCCTATCTATCATATGCCTCTTTAATTTCAAGACAGACAGTGGGTAAGGAAGGAGAGAAGGAGAGAGAAAAAAAAAAGCAAGTAGTCTCAAGTGTCACCCATCAGAGAATCTGAGTGAATTATATATAGAAGCTTTCTATATTGTTCTTGTAATTTGTCTCTAAATTTTAAATTATCTAAACAGAGTAAGAAAAACAACACAAGATCCTATTGGATGGCAACTCAAGTATAGCCACATGGTACAACATTATGCCCAACAAAAAATATTATTTATCAAATAATATGACAAAGTAAATATTGTCAAGATGACAGGATATAAAGTTATATGATTATTTATTATAAAAATATATACCTCATGGAAAAACAGAGAAGAAATGTCTATATCTGCTGCTATAACACAATGCCTGAGATTGGGTACTTAATAAAGAAGAGAGATTTCTTTAGTTCTAGGGGCTTGAAAACAATCTGGTTCAAAGTCTCAAGGCAGACAGCATCACAATAGCAATGGCAAATTCAAAAGCTGGAGCAGGATATGTATAAAGGAGATGCTGGCATTAAAACAATTTCTGGGAACTAACCCATAGTCCCATGCAAACTACATTTATCTCCTTCAGGAATGAGGTAGGTCCTTATGACCTATAAAGTTCTACTAGGCCACACCTCCTAAAGAGTTCCCCGCCTCAACACTGCCACCTAGGGGGCATTCAAATGATAAATTGTAGAATGGCTTTTTTTCCTCCATGATGCCATCATGGGGCAATGATAATGTGGTCCCATAGCAATGGCAATGAAATGAACAGAACACTACAGAGGTGGCTAGGTCTATATCGATGGCCGTGGAGCTCTAAACAATCTCTAGTAGAAGATGGGAGGAGGGTCACAGAACTCTCACCTGGAGTCCGGCCATTATTTCCTCCTGCTTTCTCCTAACTGTGAGAGACCCTCGGAGTTACTAGAGTATATAGGAAATGGACAGTTAAATGCAAAGGGCCTGCAGAGTGCAGCTCCTGTGAGGTCAATATCTATAATGGGCTGGGTCTTGGCAGTGATGCAACTGGTTTGGGGTCATCTGACAATCTAACACAATCTAGAATACATGGGGAGAGAGTCTCAATGAGAGACTGTTAAGTCAAGTTGGCCTGTGTGCATGTTGTCTTGATTATGTTAATTGATGTAGAAAGACCCAGCCTATTTGGTGGGCAACAATGTTACCAAGGCTTGGGTCCTGCATTAAGAATAGAGGAAGTCGGCTGAGTGCGAGGCACACATGCAGTAAGTAATTCTCTCTGTGTGTGCTTTTCACTTTGGATATGACCAGCTGCCTCAAAGCTCCTGCCTTAATTTCCCTACAATGATGGACTATAACATAGAATTGTGGACCAAATAAATAAACCCTTTCTCACATCACAGCTTTTTTGTCAGGATATTTTATCACAGCAATAGAAATGAAACTTTCATATCAGGATCCAATGGGTACATAGCTCCTTACCTGTGCTCTCCAACTAAACCAAAAAAATTCATTTGTTCACTTTGCTGGACTTTGATGGAGCTTTATTTGGCCTATTGTCAGTTCTCTATGTAGGATGCACATATCTTCCCCAAGAAAAGTTAACATAACACCACAGGGGGAAGAAAAGACCAAAAGGAATAAAGATGAATTATCTTAGACTACTAATGTTGATAGTGAATTTGTGCAGAACAAGGAACAACTAAAATGTCAAATAAAGTCAAAATAGCGAATGAAGTGGAGGCATGTTAGTTACTTTTTGTGTGGCTGGAACAAAATATCTGGCAGATGCAACTTAAAAGAGCAAGGGTTTCCTTTGGCTCACAGTTTCAGAAACATTTCAGACCTTCATGGTGGGGAGTGTGTGGACATTTTAGAGCATGAGAACAAGGTTGTTCGTGGGGTAACAGACCATGAAGCAGGAAGAACAGGACCAGACTATAACTTTCAAAGTTCCACTTCTAGGAATCTACTTCCTCCAACTAGGTCTCAATCCCTAAAGGTACACAAACTTCAGAACAATGCCACCTGCTGGCGAACAAGCTTCAAAACATGAGTCTGTGGGGCACATTTCAGATTTCAACCAAAGCAGGCCTTTTGATGGTACTCTTTCTACATTCCAGTGCCTATTCTCCACAAGATTGTCTGAAATCTTATTTTAGAAAATTCAAAGCTTTCCTTCTTGTGTGAGATTCCTCTGGAAACTCTTTTCTCCAACTGACTATCAATTCATCTACAAGGAATAAAAGAACCCTAGACACTGACCTTCTAGGGGTTGTGGAGGTGTGTATTTTAACCCAGGCTGAGAAGTGAGTTAGATAATCTTCAAAGACGGTGGCAGTCACCCCAGTCAAATACTATGAAAAGCAATTTGTTTAGGGGGAAGAAAAGCCATTTCAACATGAAAATTGGTTTTGCGACAATACACTTGATAAAAAAAAAAAAAAAAAGCCCATAAAGGAGCTGTTGGCAAGCCCATCTTCCCTGGTGCATGGGGCCTGTAATCTCACTCATTACCCTTTCTATCAAGCATGTTGCTATAATGGAAAATGAGGTTTTCCCAATGGAAAGTTAACCTGGGACATTTAAAAAAAAATATGAAGCAGTAAAGCAAAACTGTTCACACATTCTATGGAAGAAAGAAAAAAAAAGGAAGAATACATAAAAATGAAGCCTCTGGTCATTGCATGGTTTCTACCTGAAAACATAGCAAAGGTTCAGCATTATAATCTGTCATTCAACCTTGAAAACACTCACCCTCTCCCCTTGTTGTCAATGATACCCAACACTCAGAGTGGTGCCCACTTGTGACATCATGTCTGAGCACTTTTGGCTTCAGTGTGAAATCCCTCTCTGCCTCCCACTTGAACATGGTCTGAACAAGTTTTTGTAGGTTGGCTGCCCAACAACAGAGACTACATTTAAGGGTCTTGCAAAATTGGGCCACAACCACCATCACACATTTCTGAGTTCCAACTTTACACCCATCTGTTCTAGTTTCATTTCTGTGGCTGTGATAAAATACCCTGACAAAAAGCAACTTAGGGGAGAAAGGATATATTTTAGCCCAAATTCCAGGTCATAGCCCATTACTGCAGGAGAGTCAAGGCAGAAATTGGAGACAACTAGCCATAGTACCATCTCTATCAGGAGCAGAGAGAATTGAATGCATGTGTGCTCGCTTGCCTGTGCTCAGATAAATCACTCTACTCTTACAAAGCTTAAGACTTTTTACATAAGTAATGATGCCACCCACAGTGGGCTGGTTCTTCCCACATCAATTACCTTAGTCAAGACAATCCCCCACAGACATGCCCAATGGTCAACATGACCTAGACAACCCTTTATTAAGACTCTCTTCTTGAATAATTTTATATTTTTGTCAAGGTAACAATTAAAGCTAACCAGGAGTCATTCATGAGTAGAGACACCAATTGTCTGTTCTATTGCAGTAAAAGGCTTTTGTTTCAAAACTAAACTATGAAATGTTTTGATACCCAGAAGATCCTCTTCCTTGTTACTGTTCTGCAATTGGCAAATGGCTATGTATTATTCTTTAAGATAAACAGGCTAATGAGATGGCACCACCAGTAACGCACTTGCTTTGCAAGCATGAGGGCCTAAGTTCAAGCTATAGAACCCACAGACAAAAGTCAAGCATAGTGGCACAAGCTGTAATCCCAGCTCTGGAGAGGTTGATACAAGTGGACTCCTAGTGTTCACTGGACATCCAGGCTAGCCTATTTGCTGATGAAAGACGATAAAGAAGGCAGATGCCTAACGGATACAGCTAAGATTGTTTTTTTGGTCTTCATGCATGGGCACATATGTGCTTCCACACTTGCCCACACAAAGATCCACATCCAACCTCAGGTTTCCTACCAAGATCTCAGGAAGGAAAGGGGAAGGGGTACCTCTCTCCTCCAGTAATCATTCCAGAATATTCTACCAGAAGGATGGGGAATACCTACTCAGAAGGACCCAGATGTTTTCATCAACTCTACTAGCAAGATCAGCTGGAAGGAAATCTGGATGTGGATATTTCCCCTCCCATTGGTCAACAGAGAATAGACAATGGGGGAAATGTCCTTGGGCTGACTCTCAAGCCTGAGAGGTTATTGGCTGAGGTCGATAACCTCTGACTCAATACACATCTCCTATTGAAGGGTTGTTCCTTGACTACTCTGTAGCTCTCTATTACCTGCCCAGACCATGCCCGTTAAAGGCTGGTGACATGGCATAGTTGTAGAGCTCTTGCCTACAATTCCCCAGTGAAAGGTTTGGAGTGTGGTTCAATGGGAGAGCACTAGCCCAGAATCCCCTGGTAGGGGCTAGCTCAGGGTGTGACTCAACACAAGGAGTGGGACAGGGAGAAGGAATATGAATCTCTTTCTAGAGACCAACATTAACAGAAAAAGAGGTAGAAATGGAATCCTATGGGTAATGTAGCCTAGGCTGGAGAAAAGTTTGTGTAAGAAGCCTTAGAGGGCGGGTTCAGTACCAAAGCAGCAAAGAGGATGGTAATACCAAATTTGGCTTAATCAAGCCTTCCTACTTGTCAGTTATCCTCTGCTGGCCAAGTTGCTACTTTCTTTGTGCCTTATTTTCTTTATCTGTATAATGGGAACAGCACATAAACCTTATCAGATGTCAGGACACAATGCCCAATAAATAAGTGCTGTGATCCAGGCACGATGGGACATACTAGTAGTTCCAGCACTTGGGAGGTGGAAGCAGAAGGATCAGAAGTTTAAAGTCAGTGCAATAGTTAATCTTAATTGTCAAAAAATGAAGGATTATTTGAGCAATGGGCTTCTCAGCATGCTTATAGGGAATTAATTATCTTGACTAGGTTAACTGATCTTGGAGTATCTGCCCATTGTGGGTAGCACCATTCTCAAGGATGAGATCCTGGGCTGTATGAAAAAAAAAAAGGTATTAAGATTGGGACATATCTCTCTATCTCTGCTTGATGATGAACAGCCAGCCGCCTGCTTCTGACACCATGTCTTCCCACCCAGATTGCCATGTCTTTGCCACCATGATCCCCCGAACTGTAAACAAAAATATACCCTTTGTCAACTTAAGTTGCTTTTATAAGTACTTTTGCTTAGGTTGACTTTATAAGAGACATGACATCCTACTTCAAAAATTATTTTTAGGAAGTAAATGTTAGCTGATTCCATGATAAAGATGGTGTTGGTAGCTGTGTTGGTGGTGGTGATGAAGATGGCAATGATGACGACAATGGTGGTGATAGTGGTGATGATGGTGATGATGGTAACGATGGTGATGATGATGATGATATTAATGTCTTAAATATCAGTGATCATTACAGTGATGATGACAGTGCTACTACTGTTGATGATGGTTGTGATTATGATAGTAAGGGTGATGATGGTGATTGTTATGATGGTATTGATAAGAATGGTGGTGGTGAAGATGGGGACGATAAGCATGGTGATGGTTTTCAAGTTGATAATGGTGCTGGGGAGGACAGTGATGATGGGGATGGAGGTAATGTTGATGAGGATGGTAATAATTATGGTGGTGATGCCAGGAATGCCAATGCCAATGTCACAGTCCTGCAGTGTGAGGCTAGCATTCTCAATGACAGAAAAATAAGAACTTCCTACCAAGTAGACCATACTACCACCTTCAGCCAACACTGCCTTCCATTTTCCTAAACATCATCTAGGCAGAGTCTTCATCACCACCTGCCAGACCCTATGTACATTCAGGAGTACATTTCTGAACAGTCCTTATGTGTGTCTTGTTAAATATTCATTCAAAAGAAGAAAATAATAAATACAGTGCTCCATCAATATCCAGCAACTAGAAGCATGTTGATACAACTTTGACATAAACCTTCTATGTGAATATGATACTGTACCCCACTCTAAATAACTCCATTGGAATACTTTCACATTTATTTATTTATTTATTTATTTATTTATTTATTTATTTATTTATACATGTGTGAGTCAGTACACACATACTGTGATATCATGTGTGGACATCAGAGGAAAGCTCTCGGGAATCAGTTCTCTCTTTCTACCAGGTAGTTCCCAGGGACCAGACTCGGGTCATCAGGCTTGGCAGATCCCTTTTGCCTCCTGAGCCATCCATCCCACCAGCCTGATGACTGTAGTGTATCGTTTTATAAAGCACCAGCTTGCTGTTTTTATTGTAAATCCTGAGACAAAATGACTCTGTGCACCTCCTTTGTGTAAGTAAAAGCTGCCACCTGTCCAGCACCAACCACAAGGTACAGACTGATAAATAATTTACCTGTACAAATAAAATATCCCCACCTATGCATCTATCCACTGTGGTCAGGAACATATGGACTCATGGGCATATCAAAACCATATCAGGAAAGCCAAGCTTGTGAAGTTATTGAACATACCAGATGCTCCGACCTGTCACATGAACAGAGAGGTACCTAACACCCAGGTCAGATGGTACCCACTGTAGCCATCATAACTCCATTTTGGATACACATCATGGGATAAATAGCAAATAAACTCCCAAACTTGTCCCCAGGATTTCAGCTCAGCACAGTAACCCTGCTCTACATGGCCCAGTAGAACTGGCATTCATTAGGATTCAGCTCTGTACATTCAACCAGCTCTGCACTGGAAGCAGCTCTGTGATGAAGTTCCTTACATAATTCCTTATCTGTGCACCCACAGGGGTTTTCTACCTCCATATCAGCTCTGTGACTGCCTTCAGTGACCAACCTCTTTTAACTGTAGCCTCTTTAACTCATTCATAGGCATTCATCATTATCATCACCACCACCACCAGCAGCAGCATCACCATCACCACCATTATATATGTGTGTGATTGTGTGTATGTGTGTGCATAGATATGTGTGTGTACAAATAATATGTTTGTGAGAGTGTGTGTGTACACACATACATGTGTATGTATATACATATATGTGTGTACATATATGTATGGATATATATGTGTATATATGTATATATATATACACATGTAACTATTTATATAATATGAAGTATAATGTATGATCTGGGGGGTTAACATTAATAATTAAGACAGAAATAAAAAGCTGAGTATGGTGGTTCAACCCTGTAATCCCAGTTCTCAGAAGCTGAGCCAAGATAATTACAAGAATTCACAGCTAGTCTGAGCTACAGCGTGAGACCCTGTCTCAAAGAATAAAATTTTTAAAGTGCTGCAAAGATAGATTAGTGGGGAAAGTGTTTGGCTTGTGAGAACAAAGACCTGAGACTGGTTTCCAGAACCTACTTTAGAAACAAACAAGAACCAAAAAACAGCCAGGCACAGTAGCACATACTTGGTATATCAGTGTCAGGGAGGCATATATATGTGGATCCCTGGGATTCCTTGTTTATCTAGCTTAGCATATGCATCAACTTCCAGGCCAGTGAGAAACCCTGCCTTAATACCGAGGTAGATGGTGCCTAAAAAAGGACAACTGCACACACAAGTACACACTCATATGCACATATACACATGTACATATGCATGCATAAACACATGCACACATATACATATATTTTAAAAAGATTAAAATTGAAATACGATTACCAAGTAAAATTGGTACCATTTTGTAACTTGAAGCAAATCAAATGAATGAAGCTTGGGAATTCATTATTGAATCAGAGACTATGGAAAGTCACAAATGTGCCTATGTTTCCCACATAGCTCAGTGATGAATGGCACACATGCTGAACCTCCTAGTAACTATAGATGCAAAGAAGCCCAGACACAGGAACAACATGGAGAAGGGAATGGTTACTTGGTTATGGACTTAGAAGCAGAAGGCACCGGCAAGGTGGTTCAGTAGATAAGGGCACTTTGCCAAGCCTGACAAACTGAGTTTGATTCCCCAGGGACCATGAGGTGGAGGGAGAAAATTAGCTCCTAAAAAGTTGCCCTCTGACCATCACATGTGCCCTATGATGTGCACACATGCACCCATACACACAAACACACACACACAAACACACACACACACACAAAGAGAGAGACAGAGACACACAACAGATTGATAGATAGATAGATAGATAGATAGATAGATACATACATACATACATACATACATACATGATGCATAGATAGATAGATAGATAGATAGATAGATAGATAGATTAACATTTTTTTAAAGATTCTATTTTAGAAATTGTATCTTGGGTATTCTAGGTTTCTGGGCTAATATCTGCTTATCAGTGAGTGCATATTAAGTGACTTCTTTTGTGATTGGGTTACCTCATTCAGGATGATATCCTCCAGATACATCCATTTGCTCAAGAATTTCATAAATTCATTGTTTTTAATAGCTGAGTAGTACTCCATTGTATAAATGTACCACATTTTCTGTATCCATTCCTCTGTTGAGGGACATCTGGGTTCTTTCCAGCTTCTGGCTATTATAAATAAGGCTGCTATGAACATAGTGGAGCATGTGTCCTTGTTACCAGTTGGAATATCTTCTAGGTATATGCCCAGTAGAGGTATTGCTGGATCTTTCGGTAGTACTATGTCCAGTTTTCTGAGAAACCGCCAGACTGATTTCCAGAGTGGTTGTACCAGCTTGCAATCCTACCAGCAATGAAGGAGTGTTCCTTTTTCTCCACATCCTCGCCAGCATCTGCTGTCTCCTGAATTTTTTATCTTAGCCATTCTGACTGGTGTGAGGTGGAATCTCAGTGTTGTTTTGATTTGCATTTCTCTGATGATTAAGGATTTCGAACATTTTTTAAGGTGCTTCTCAGCCCTTTGACATTCTTCAGTTAAGAATTCTTTGTTTAGCTATGTACCCCATTTTTTAATGGGGTTATTTGAATTTCTGGAGTTCAGCTTCTCCAAAACACAAGAAAATCAAGAAAGACCAATGCATGGATACTTCATTCCTCCCTATAATAGGAATTAAAATATACATGGAAGGAGGTGCAGAGACAAAGTTTGGTGCTAAAATGAAAGGATGGACCATCCAGAGAGTGTCCCACCTGGGTGGTCCATCACATAATCAGCCACCAAATGCAGACACTACTGCATATGCCAGCAGGATATTGCTGAAAGGACCCTGATATAGCTGTCTCCTGTGAGGCTTTGACAGTCCCTGACAAATACAGAAGTGGATGCTCACAATCATCTATAGGGCAGAACACAGGGTCCCCAATGTAGGAGCTAGAGATAGTACCCAAGAGCTGTAGGGGTCTGCAACCCTATAGATGGAACAACAAGATGAACTAATCAGAACCCCCAGAGCTCATGTCTCTAGCTGCATATGTATTAGAAGATGGCCTAGTTGGCCATTATTGGGGAAGAAAGGCCCTTGGTCTAACAATGTTTATATGCCCTAGTACAGGGGAATGCCAGGGCCAAGTAGTGGGTCAGTAGGAGAACAGGGCGGGGGGAGGCTATAGGGGACTTATGGGATAACACTTGAAATGTAAATGAAGAAATTATCTATTAAATAAATAAATAATTCTACTTTAAAGAGATTAATGGACTCTATTAAGTCAATACTTATGACCTTTGACCCAATAAGTGCCTCCCAATAAAACCATGGTCCTTTATCCTCAACACCCTCCAACTAGTCAAAAGGACAAGAAGGGACCCAGACAGAACTGGAACTTTTCTTAGTTTGCCATTATATTCCAACTATAATGAGAAATGTTCATTGGGCTAGGAGGGTGTTAGCTCAATGGAAACTTATTCAGGTCTTTCCAAGCTGGAGAAGGTTATCTAAGGTCATCTTGTATTAGGGGAAAGGTATAGAGAGAATAAAGAACTCCAAGTAAGGACTCATTTGTCCCCAATCTGTTCCAGAACACCTGGACAAATAAACTAAGCAGCTGTCTTCTTGGTGTCTGAGGCGATATCTCTTCACAGCCTAGTATAAACCAGGCACCCAGCACAGCAAGATAAAAACGCACCCCTTGTAGGAACTGAATCACTTTCTCCATAATCCTGTCTCAACTGATAAGCAGCAAGCCCAGCTCGTCCTGTTCACAAGTCCAGAACTCTATTCCAAGGGGTGTGACCAACCTAGCAACAATCTAAAGAGACACTGTATCCTCCAAGTCTGACTTTTGCACAATTTGAACAATGAATCCCAAAAGACATGGGAATTTTCCCCAGGAATCTCATACTGGGAGAAGGAAAGGGGACCAATCAGAGGAGGACCTCTTATATCAGGACCGTCAATATGAACTTGGAAAGGAGTGGCGAGGCCACAGATCTCTTTGTCCTTCTTCCCATTAAGGACTTATTGAATAAATCACCTCTGTTTATATTTTACTATTAATTTGGCTGCTTTAATAGGCTTATTAAGAATGCAGCACAAATTTGACTTTTGGGGTACAGACTCTAACTCCAAATTCTATAAGAAGAGTATGTTTCACAACCCATGCCTAACACCACTGGGTTACGAAGGTCCAGGCTGGCAATGACCATTGCTGCAGAGACACTACACCTAAGTGCAGGATTTGCTCCCAAGAAATATGGCTACTGTTCCTACGTTGCTTTGCCCTCAAGGCACCTCTGGGGTAATGGTGGCTGGAACTTGATCCAGAATTGTCCATGTGCTGTCTGTAACTAGGTTTCTGGAACACTGCCAGACACAGGCTGTCTTGGCTCAGGGAGGTCTCTATGGTACCTTGGCTTAGTGCCTATCATCACTGAGTATCATCACTGTCTGTTGCTGCTGCTGTTGACACTTGAAGGATGCTTCAAAGTACTCTACTTGGCATCTAGGAACTGGTCTTGGTGAGCTCAGGCTGCGGGGTTCAGAATGATCTTTTACCAGACTGGGGAGATGGCTCAGTCAACAGTGTACTGAACACACACATAAAGACCTGAATTCCATGCCCAGCATTCTTTACAAAAAGCCAGGCAGCATGTGTTTGCAATGTCAGCCCCTGGTAGAGAGATGAGAGAATTCCTATGACTCGCTGGCTAGTAAGTAACTAATTAGTAAGTTCCAAGCCAATGAGAGACCTTGGTTCGACAATCAAGGTGGCCAGCCCCTGAGGAATGACACATGAGGTTGCACTCTGGCTTCACGAGCATATGCATGTACACATGAACACACACATAAATGTACAATAATGAAAACATCAGCAAACAGACATAAAAATTCATACATCTGTGTGTAAACATATACATATATACCATATGCATATATGTCATTTACATATACATATACTGTATATATATGAATGTGCAATGAAGTCTGGAGTTCTAAATTTACCCTTATCCAGTCAGAAAGTAGTTCCACAAATATTTGAATTTTAAACCCAACACATGCTGGCTTCTCTGCAGCCAACTGCGGATATAGCAGAGACAGAACCAACACAGGGCAGGACCACACAGCTCAGTTCCCATTAAACTAGGTCCATGCACAGAGACTGAGGGTGAGGTGGTAGTTGTGTTGGGCTGGAGGTGTTGAAAGAAAATGCAAAGAACTTCAGTGGGTGTTTTGTAGTACAAAGTAGGAATATGAAGCAACAGACATGTTCTCAAATAGACTGTGCCAGTGACTGTTCAACTCCATGAATATATTAACAATGAATAGGTTGTCTATTTATCTCCTCATTTATCATTATTTATTCATTCATTCATTCATTTTTGTGGTTCTGGGAGTAGAACCCAGGCAAGCTTACACATACTGAGCAAGAACACAACCCCACTCAGTCATCACTGGGGGATTCTAGGCAAAAGCTCTAGCGCAAAGCCATGCCCCAGGTCCTCCATTGCTGGCTATAGGTGGATGCTTCACCTTTGAGTTCCTTCCCCAGCCTCCTTTTTTTACTTTTAATTTTGAGACCTGGTGTCTCTGAGTTGCCCAGGCTGCTTCTGAACTCACTCTGTAACCCAGAAACATTGAGATCCCTGTGGTGTCTTGAATAGGAATAGACTCATGTATATGAATGTTTGGCCCATAGGGAGTGGCACTGGTAGGAGGCATGGCCTTGTTGAAGTAGGTGTGGCCTTGTTGGAGGAAGTGTGTCACTGTGGGAGTGGGCTTTGAGGTCTTATAAGCTCAAATCTGGCCAGTGTGACAACCTCCTGTGGATCAAGATAAAGAATTCTCAACTCCTTCTCCAGCACCATGTCTGCCTACATGCACCATACTTCTCACCATAATGAACTAACCCTCTGAACCTGTAAGGCAGCCCCAATGAAATGTTTTCCTTTATAAGAGTTGATGTAATGGTCTCTCTTGACAGCAATAGAACCCTTAACTAAGACAATCCCCTGCCTCCTGCCACAGTGTCCCAAATAGCTAGAATGATAGGTCTGTGTCTCCACATCTGGCTTGAATTGTGCAGTTCAAGTAGCGAATCAGCATTAAATATCATGAAACACTGGAGCATTCACAGCAGACATGATGCCACCTGACATAGCTAGTGTCAACTGTCACACTGGCAGATCTAGAATCATATGAGAGAAAGGTCTTTTGCCATATTTGTAACACACATCTCATCCAGTCTCCTCTGAATACAATGTAACACATCTCCTCCTGTCTCCTTTGAATGCAATGTAACATATACCTTATCCTCTGCCTCATTTGAAAACAATATAACATGCATCTCATTCTCTGCCTCCTTTGAATACAATGCAACATAATCTCCTCCCCTGCTTCCTGCAGATACAATGCAACCAGATGCCCCATGATCCAGATGCCTTGACCTCCCAGCTAGGATGGCCCTGAACTGTGACCTCGAACAAACTTCCATCTTTAAGATGCTCTTGCCAGGAAGGAAGCTCAAACAACATCTAAGAGAGAGATGTCTGGGCTGCTGTGAGAGATACTCAGGGGGGTTCCAGTAGCATCTAGTGAGAGGAGAGAGAGAGAGCTGGGCCAGTTCCCAGAGGAAGTGACATCTCAGTGAAGATGTACTTTGCAGGGAAGATGCAGTCAAGCAAAGTGAGAAGCTGTCACAGTTCAGGGAAGAGTGGAAAGAGAAGAAAACACATGGTATATTGCAGGAGGCGGGGTGTGGACCCTGAAGTGTCATTCCCCACTGAATCATCTCACCCCTTGCATGCAGGTGTTCTATGCTGGAAATTCTATGCACTGCAACCAAAAACATGGATGATTTGACGGGCAATGCCAGGTTTCTGCCAACACATATTTTAAAATGTGGATATGTGTGTGTGGATGTGTGTGTGTGGAGATAGATATAGATATAGATATAGATATAGATATAGATATAGATATAGATATAGATGTAGATATAGATATAGACACAGATATGATTTGGTGATTAACTGCCACTGGAGGAGATGCAGGCAGGTGTTCAGGAAGTATATGGCCATCAACTTGACAAGAGCATTATCAATCATGGCATTAGGGATGCACAGGAAGAAAGGAAGGCATGAGTGATTGTAAAGTCCATTCATGATTTCTAAGGGAAGACAGAGAACTGAGAGAGGTCTGGGCTAGGCTGGGTATCCAACACTAACTGTTACAGATTGCGCTCACCCATCATGCCAGCCTGCATTACAGATTAGAGTGTAGAGATAGGCAACAGCATGGTTCTACTATTGAGGAACCTGCAAGAAAGTGTAGCAAGGCAAAATTGTCACTCCTCTTTGAGGTCTGAGGATGGAGACATGAGGAAGAGGAGATACTGATGTGTTTATATATATATATCATGAAAGATATATATATATTATTTTTATACATGATGGGGGGAGGACTACGAGGTCTGGTAAGTTATACAATGTGACAATTTCTAGAACCATTTTTGATTGTGAAAGAGAACAGAACAGACTCAAGAGTGAAACGCACAGTTAGAATTAGGAACAGGGCACGAAGCATGCCTGCCATCCCAGTACTTGGGATGCAGAGGTGGGAGGATTCTTGAGTCTGAGCTCATCCTGGGGTATAGAGTAAATATCAGGCCTGCCTGGGCTATGGAGTGGGATCTCTATAGAGGAAAGTATTAACCTGGCATGCGGGGACATACCTGTAATTCTAGCACTTAGAAGGCAGAGGCAAAAATTGTGAACTCAAGGTTAGACTATGGTGAGACACAATATCAAAGCAGAGCAGCAGCAGCAACAACAACAACAACAACAACAACAAAGCAGCTTACTTGGCCAGCCTTACTTACAGACAGCTCTAGCCTTTTGTATTACATTCCTGGTAAATAAAAACACCAGGAAAAGGCTTCTGTTCTCCAAGGGTCTCAGACTTTTCCCTTGGTTGTCACTGAAACCTAAGACTGTGGTATGATGGCTAGACCAAGACAACTATCCCGTAACCACAAAACAACAGTGACAAAAGCCATCAGCTCTCTGTGGTGGGGGTAGACAAAACCCCTATCTTCCCCGTTTCAATGTCAAAACAGAAAAGATGAGACATAGAGATGGTGGCATCTGAATTGTAAATGTCTTTCGTTTTAAAACTTTTTAGACATGATCTCAAATATCCCAGATGGGTCTCAAAGGTAAAGGCCTCTTGCCTCAGCATCCTGGATACATATATAAACATTCTTGTAAAAGTATTATTAAATCAATAGATTCATGTGTGCCTGTGTATGTATGGAGTTAGAGGACAACTTTTGGGAGTCAGTTTTCTCCTTCCACCAAGTTTGATAACATGGGTGATCAGGCCTTGGCTGCAATCACCTTTTTACCAGCTGATGCACCTTTCCAACTGGAATCTCCACATAGTCTTTGTAGGCTAGGATCAGATCTGGTTCCTAATTGGCAGCCTCTAGCATAAAAATATCACCATGAAGCCGGCTGGAGGCGGTGCACATTTTTAATCCCAACACTCAGTGGGTCTCTGAGTTTGAGGCCAGCCTGGTCTACAGAGTGAGTTCCAAATAGCCAAGGCTATACAGAGAAACCCTGTCTTGAAAAATGATAGCAACATGAAAGTGAAATAGTTAAGAACAGAAGAAGATAGGGGAGACAAAATAAGACAAAATAGCACTTACTGATGGTTTGGAGAGTCTAAGAGACGACTACACAATGCATGGACACCAGAGATGGAAGTAATCACACTGTTTACAAACTTAAGAAAATGACAAGTTCAAGACTAGCCAAGACTATACAATGAGACCTTGTTAAAAACAAGGATCTATGGGGATAGATCAATTGGTAAATGCTTACTGTGTAAGCCTAAAACCTGGGTTCAATCCCCAGAACCCAAGTAAAAAGCTGGGCACAGTGGTGTGTGGAAGGAAAACAAGAGGTTGTCTGGAACCCTCTGTCCTGACAGTCTAAGTGAGTCTGTGAGAGCTACAGGGTCAGGTAGGCATTCTGTCTCAAAAAGGAAGGTGCAGAGCAATTAAAGAAAATGCCTAAGGTCAACTTCTGGATATCATATTGCGCACACACATGCACACACATGTACCTGCTCTAACACATGCACACCCATCACACACATATACCACACCACACACACATACTACAACACACACACATACCACAACACATACATACCACAACACACAAACATACACACATATACCACAACACACATACATACACAACACACACACCATACAACACACACAATTACCACACCACACATACATACATGCCACATATACATACACACCACACCATACATACACATACCACACCATACATACATACACATCACACACATACACACATACATACACAACACACACACACATACAACACCATACATGCTGCACCACATACACACATACCAAACAATACATACATACACAACATTACAAAACACATATACACACACCACACACAAACACACATACCACAACACTCTCTCCCTCCCTCTCTCCCTCTCTCTCTCCCTCCCTGTCTCCCTCTCTCCCTCCCTCCTTCCCTCCCTTCCCACAGTGCCAGCAACAAAAGCCCATATGTGTTTTAGCATCAAGTGAGTAGCTAGGGCTACTGTGGTAGCTGTGCAATAGAGAAGAGAATTGCAAACACACTAGAAATCAATACAGGAGCCTTTCAGTTTGACCCTGCTGTTCCTGTGCTCTGTGAAGCTGAAGATACTTGGTATCTCTGGGGTGCTTTTTCTTCTCTCAAAGACAAGTGTTGAGAGGAAATTGTCCAGAGGGTCCATTTGGTGGCTAGCCCCCAGTCTCTGTCAATTAATTAGTTTGGGTTAAGGCTGGGTGTGTAAGAATTCATGAAATAATTGTGAAATGTCACAGTCATGTCAAGGGTGCTGTGAAAACTACTCATCCCAAGCTATGCAGACATGGACAGGGCAGGACACCAAAGATGAGATTCTGAGAAAAAAAAGATAAGAAAGTATGAAGTGTTCTTATTTATCTGTCCATCTGTCTGTCTGTCTGTCTATCTATCTATCTATCTATCTATCTATCTATCTATCTATCTATCTATCTCTGTCTCTCTCTGTCTCTGTCTTTCTCTGTCTCTCTCTCTCTCTCTCCTCTCTCTCTTACTTTCCTAAAGCTATACTCTATAAATTGGGTTTTAAAAAAATATTGGAAAAGACAGATGGAGGAAATGTCTAGCTTTGTGAAAACATTATAAATAAAATATTTCTTGTAATCCTCGGATTTTTACTTGGTACATTTTAATAGCTCTATATTTTAAAACCCAGAGCTGTAGATCCAGAACAAAATGTAATTTTACTATGGAGGCTAAACGTAAATATGAGCCCATGTAATTTCCTGAAGCTTGAATAACTTTTAAAAAAAAAATTACTCAGTCTGCTTCACAAATCATCAACTTTTCCTGCCCTGCCCTGGAGATTATTGACTTTCAAAGCTTTATTTCTGAATATTTCATTTAAAAGCCTTCTTTTCACTTGTGGCCTAAGTTATTCTTTGTTCATAGAAACAGATAGATAGATAGATAGATAGATAGATAGATAGATAGATAGATAGATAGATAGATAGATAGAATGTAAGCAAAACATAATGCAGGAAGAGATTATTCTGCAGAGGTCTCTTGCGGTTTTAATGACTTTGAGGGGAGGGGAGGTAGCTCAGTAGTTAGGAGCACATGCTGCTTTTGCAGAAGGCTTGGGTTTTGTTTCCAGCACCCACAGTGCAGCTCATAGTGGTCTGTAACTCCAGCTCCAAGGGATTTGACACCCTCTTCTGTACTTCGAAGGTACCGCACTCATACACAGGTTCTCACATATAGACACACAGACACACAGAATTAAAAGTAAAGTAAATCTTAAACTAAGCTGACAGTGGTCTGAGGACATAGCTCAGGAGTGGAGCATTTGTATACCATATGAGAGGCCCAGGCTTCTATCTTTAACACTGTAAATTTAAAAACAAAAAAACAAAAAACAAAATCAATCCTTCCAACAGACACAAAAACTTTGGACTATTATATTTCATCATGAGATCAGATTTAAAAAAAAAAAAACAGTTTTGGGGTATTTGGTATGGAATGTAAGCCTAGTGCAGTGGCTCCTGCCTCTAATGTCTACACTTGCAAAGGTGAGGCAGAAAGAATATCTCAAGTTAGAGGTCAGCCTGCGCTACATACATTAGTGTTAGTTTGAACCTGTCTTTAAAAAAGAAAAGGTGAAGGAGATTTTAAAACAAGATAAAGCAACAACAAGAAGCCCTGTATGGTACCGGAACAGTAATTCCTTAAGCTCACAGTGACTGTCAGAATGCTGAGAGCCCTTAGGAAGGGCTGAGGGGTTAGCTCAGTTAGTAGCATGCACATCCAGCATGCCTGAAGTTCTTGGTTCCATGCCTAGACTCACACACACTGGGCATTGTGCTGTATACTATAGGGGTCCCAATACTGGGGCAGTGGAGGTAGGAGGATCAGAAGTTCAAAGTTGTCCTTGATTAGAGTGGGCATGAGGGCAGATTGAGCTACAGGAAGACCCTATTTAAATAGATATAGATAGATAGATAGATAGATAGATAGATAGATAGATAGATAGATAGATAGATAGATAGATAAGATAGGTAGATGAGAGAGACAGGGGAGAGAGAGAAGATAACTTCATGTGGTAGAAAATAATAACTGTTGCATGAAACTACAGAGCTCTTATCACATGCATTTGCTTTCTACTGACATTTTTTTGTCTTTGTTTTTATCTGTATGAATGTCCTGCCTGGGTGTGTTTGTACACCATATATATGCAGTTCCTGAGGAGGACAGAAGAGAGTGTCTAACCCTCCGGAGTTGGAGTTACAGACAGTTGCTAGCCACTGTGTGGGTGCTGGGAACAGAACCTGGGTCCTCAGCAAGAGCAGCTTGTCTCTCCAGCCCTGCTTCTCTTTCTTAGGAAAAGCTCTTAATGACTGGCCTCAAACTCATGATCCTCCTGTCTGAGCCTCAAGGACTGGGATTCTGGATGTGGTCCCACCTCACTTACCCTTCACCTGTCGCTTCATCTACCATCTCATGCCTAGTTAGGGATTTATTGACTCTGATGTTAATGAAGAAACCGTGCTACAGTATCAAACTGCCCCCTAAGATATACATAGGTACCCGTAACTTACTGTGCCTCTCGGACCTCATCAGAGCTTCTTTGGACAATGGATAGCAGTGGGCGCAGACATTCGCCAGTGGTCAAAGAGCAAAAACTCAATGCCCCAGTACAGAGGAATGCCAGGGCCAAGAAGTGGGAGTAGGTGGGTAGGGGAGCAGGGCGGATGGAGGGTATAGGGAACTTTGAGTATAGCATTTGAAATGTAAATAAAGAGAATATCTAATAAAATAAAAATTTAAAAAAAAAACAAAGCAAAACCACTGGCTGCTTTTCCAGAGGACCTAAGTTTGGATCCCAATGGCCATACTGTTTGCTCATAACTAAATGCCTATATAACTCCAGCACCAGGAAATCTAATGCCCTCTTCTGGCATCTGCAGGCACTGCTCTTGGATGTTCCTACACACAGACACAGACACACAGTCATAGATACCCACACTCACACATAGTTTTTCAAAAATAAAACAATCATTTGTTTTAAAAAGAGGGTCATGCTGAAAGTTGGACCCAGGGTCATCATCCTTGCAACCTGCCTCAACCCCCCCCCAAAAAAAACCTATATACAGCTACAAGGAAGAACCCACAATTCTAAGTTCCTAGGTAGGGTCCCCAAGTAATCCTCAGCTGATTTGGGGGAAAGATTCTTGGTGTCATACCATACCAAGAAAGACAACTACTGTTTGATATATTTTAGCATAGCTCTGAGATAAACCAAAAAATAAACTAAAAAGAAGAAATCCTGGAAAGGTGAGGGAACCCTGACACAGAATAGTGAACAATAAGAACTGCACATATATGAGATTAACTATGAACTAGTTCAAAGTGGTCTACCAACCTCCAAAAGGTACCCAGTGTTGTGTTGATTATACAGGTCAGGTTGGTTGGGTTTTATTGTTATTGTTGTTTGTTTGTAAAAAGTCTCTTGCATCTCTGCGTGACTTAGGATGTCAGCTCCCCAAGAGTGAGGATTATAGGTGATTCCACAGCATAGAATCCATTTTTATTGATGACTTATTTATTTCTCCTTACTCATGATGTAGATCCGTTAAAAGACTGTCGCAGGGCGAGGGAGGCTAGGGGTGTCAGTTTTTCTCTGCTTCCAGGAATCTTGGTTGCTAAGCAACTGAGATCTCAAATTTGGAAAGTATTTTTTTAATTAAATTCAAACTTTTTGATAAGCCCATATCGATTTTGCATAATGGGGTTAAAATGGGGTTCTCCTTGTGATATGAATGGGACTCAGGGAAATAGTTTGATCTGTGTACACTCTGTGGGAGTCTCTGACTCCAGAGATGCTCTTGCAGGCATGCTGGCCATTCATAATTTACCATCAGTGGGCCATTAAAATTTAAAATTGTGGAGGCAGTGAATGTGTGTTTCCCCACACACATTTTTAAAATGGAATTCTGGATTTGTTTGTTATGATGGGATGTCCTCTCAAAGCATCAATATTTACAAATACATTTGGTATTAATGTTGGGCATATAGGCTGATTTGGCAAGCTAGCAAATGGAGTTGCATCCCAATGACCTTCCAAGCATCCTCAGAAACCTCAGAGTCGACTTGGCTTCTCTCTCTTTCTCACATCCTTCATCTCACCATCCACTGGGTAATTTAAATGTCTTCTTTTTTCTTTTGTGGATGATGGATATTAACTTATACCTTTCTCTGAGGTTTCCCACTGAACCACAGACATGCCCCATCACTAGGGTGTGCCAGACATGTGCTTTACCTCTGAGCCGTGCCCCCAGCTTCTCACTAGAGGGGTCTAGGCAGGTACTCTACCTCTTCACCAGGCCCCCATCCATGATAATAATCTTCAGATATGAAGAGAGATGCCTTCCTCAACTGTGATTGGTCAGGGGACTTCTCTGTAGTACACCTATAGACATTCTATATGAGAGACTTCTTTACTTATTACTGAGTATGTCTTAAATATATTATTTGTAAAACTCTGGACTCAAAATCTTGGGTTTTTTTGTTAGAACAGATTTAGTATATTGATTTTCCAAAGTTCCATAGCAACTTTATTTTTAAGAGAGTTTGGATATTTGAAGGGCTTCACTACCATTGTCTCATGTGCCTCATGTGATAATGTAAGAGTTCATAACATTTTGTAAATTCTAGAACCCTGGGAAAGACTGTACTTATTCTGTAGACTAGAAAGAGTTTGTGTTTTTAAAATGCTTATCTTAATTTAAATGCTTATAGTATTTATTGTTCCTTTATGTATATTTGTGTGTCTATCTGAGTATATGTGCACACAGGTGCAGGTGCCCATGGAGGCCAGAAGAGAGAGCTAGAAGCCCTGGAGCTGGGGTTGAAAGCCATATAGCACTGATGCTGGGAACCAAACTCCAAGCTTTTGGAAGAGCATCCATCACTCTTAACCACTGAGCCACCTTCCTCTAGACCCAATTTCAAGATGAAATCTAATTAGCATTCAGCTGTACATTCTCGTGTTTGCATATCTGTTATAGCAATTACCACATGCACATTCTCACTTCTAATTTTGTCGGATCCTTTGCATTCATCTGTTACATAGAGCCAGAGTGTGATCGTGTAGTGGAAACGAGGCATGAAAATGAGTAAAATGTAGTGATTGCTCTGGCAGAAGTCAGGGAACAGTGTGAGAGATGACAGACACACAGGCTGAACAGTGCAGCCCCCTGTCTTACTAGACGGAGATGGAAGAGAGCCTTGTGTGGGTCCTCATGCCTATAATCCCTGTACTTACGAGGCGGGGGCTAGAGAATTGCTGTAAGTTTGAGACTAGCTTGGCTTACAGAGGGAGAACCTCTCAGAGAAAGAGAAATAAACAAGACAGGGATAGATAGATAGACAGACAGGCCACAGAGACAGAAAGAAACAGACAGACAGTGACAGCAACAGAGACAGACAGACAGACAGACAGACAGACAGACAGACAGACAGACAGTTATAGCACCTTGGGTAGACAAAAATAAAGTTTCAGGGAACTGGGAATTCTTCGAAGCCTTCATGTCCTAACAGATGGAGAGACATCTACACAATAATTCTGGAGTGAGCTACAGATTGTTCAAGAGATGAGGCAAGGGAGACAGCATGGTCGGTGGGGGACGGGAAGGGGCAGATATTTGTTGTAGTCTAGAGAATGAGGAGCATGGGCAGGAAATGAACCTCATAAAGGTAAGTGACAGTTTGAGTCTGTAGAAATTTCTTACAGCCACCGTAACAAATCATCATAAATCAGGCTGGGGAGATGGCTCTGGGGGTCCAGTGCTTGCCTTACAAGCATGAGGACCTGAGTTTGATCCCCAGAAACCACATAAAAGGCTGGACTCAGTGGCAGGCATGTGCCGGGGAATAAGCGCTAGACAGAGCCCTATAGCTTGCTGGACAACCAGGCTAGACCACTTGGTGAGTTCTAGACCAGTGAAAGATACTGTCTCAAAACACATACACACACACACACATGTGCACACATGTGTGTGCACACACACACATACACACACATACACAAACATGAACATGCATATACATACACATAAATAAGCTATCATACAGTGGAACTTAAATCAAAATGAACTAACTCATAGCTCTTGACTTTGAGATCTGAAAGGCATCTTAAGTGGCCAAAATGAAAGTGTCAACAAAGCCACACTCCCTCCAGCGGTCCTAGGAGGTCAATCTATTTCCTTACCTTTCCAGCTTCTCCTCTCAGCCTTCTGAACTCCATGGCTACATATTATGCAGCTATTTCCTCTGAATAGAAACACCTCTTTCTGGAGAATTCTGGGATCTAAGGAAACCCACAAGGCTCAGGACGCTCAGGAAGTTACAGGACTCAAAGATGCCTTCCCAAGGTTACATAACCAATAAACAAATTTCTGGAGAGAAGAGACTCTTCGGTGGATCAGACCGTCTGTTGTACAGGAAGCTCCAGGGATGTAGCTTTGGTGAATCACCACCCATGTAACTGACATGAGCTTTTTCATTGATGCAGCTGCCTTTGGATTAGTCAACCACACTCCTAAAGGTAACCCCTTCAACCCTCCTTCTGAAAATATCCTCAACAAACTTATAGGTTCACTAAGTCAGATATTGGTAGTGCCTCTAGTTTGTAGTAACTGTCAACTTGACATAGTCCAAGAAAGGAAACCTCAATTAAGAGATTACCCAAATCAGACTGGCCTGTGGGCATGTCCATGCTTGTTGATTATTTATTGATAGGGGGGAGGGGGGGGCTCATCCCACTTTGGGCACCATCATTCCCTAGGCTCTATAGGAAAGCTAACAAAGCATGAATCTGTGAGTCAGTCACTGTTCTTCCCTAGTTTCTGCTCCAAGTTCCTGCTTGAGTCCCTTACCTGACCTCATTCAACAATGGATCTAGAACTGTAAGGTGAATAAACTCTTTACCCCCAAATTGCATTTTGTTTGGAGGGGTGCTTTATCATAGCAACAAAATAAAATGAGAAAAGGTAGGGTAAAGGTCTGTTGTCATGGCCCCATCTAAGGTTAACAGGTCCAGTCTCCCAGAAAAAGTCACTCAATACTATGGCTCTTTCTATCCTTCTGGCCAAGCAAATAACATCTTCTCCTTCTGACTCTGTTTCTCTGCTTTCATCCCATTCAGACCTCTCTTTCCATCTCTTGTTAAAAAGAAAAATAAAGGTTCTTTTGGATAAAAACATAGTCATAGTCATGGGTTCTGGGAAGTGCTCACAACTTTGCCTGGAGAAGTGTGTTATTCTGTCAACCACTAGATCTGATTTTGAGTGTGTGAACTTTGTTCTGTAGACAGTAGGGGGAAATGGGAAGCTTTTAATCAGGAAAGGGACCTGATGGAACATAACAGGGAGCATAGGGAAGAATGCAAAGGACATCTTGGACCAAGTCAAAGCAAGGACGGAGGGATAGGCTGCAGACTTGTCATCCCAAGTACTCAGGAGATCGAATCACAGAGTCCTGAGTTCAAGATTAACCTGGGCTACAGAGTGGGTTTAAGGCGAGCTTGGGCAACTCAGTGAAACCCTTTGTCAAAACAGAAGGTGAAAAGAGAGCTGGGCATGGCTCAGTGGAAAAGAACTTGCCTAGAATCCCCCAGTTGGTATTGTATTGGTATGTCACTCAACAGATTGCTTGCCTCACATGAACAAGACTGTGAGTTTGATCTCCACTACCACACAGAAACATAAATACACTTCATTTCATTGTCTAATACATAATCAAGTTTTGTGGAATCCCCATGGTCTGCCCAGAAGAGGATTCATCCCTTCTTTAGGTGTGTTTAAGTCTCCCCCGATCAAGTAAATCTTAAGTGATTGTTAAAATAGCAATGCCCATCTCAGTAATGCATTCTTAATGCAGGAAGCTCACTTCAGAGTAAAGTAAAGCTGGGCGTGGTGGCACATGCCTTTAATCTCAGCACTTGGGAGGCAGAGGCAGGTGGGTTTCTGAGTTCGAGGCCAGCCTGGTCTACAAAGTGAGTGCCAGGACAGCCAGGGCTATACAGAAAAACCCTGTCTCCAAAAACCAAAAAAAAAAAAAAAAAAAAAAAAAAAAAAAAAAAAAAAAAAAAAAAAAAAAAAAAAAAAANTGTTGTCAAATCCTACCAGACTTCTTCTAAATATAATGTGCAACCTTTCAAGTAAGGATCCTATGCTGGGTCCTGCCATCCATCTCCTAGACAGAATTGATTTGTTTCTTTATTGGTTGACTGATCAGTAAATGATCTCACTATGTGGCCCAGGCTAGCCCAGAACTCACAACACTTCCAGCTTCAGCATCCTCAGTGCTGGTATGACAGGCCAGCACCATGCCTGACTCTTCAACTAGATTTGCAAGTGTCACACGTGGAAATTCTCCTCGTCCTACTACCAGCCCCTGTTCACACTTCTATCGAACACCTCCTCCTAAAAGAACTTACTGCCAATGTTGTATCTACCAATCTTTACGGTTATAACTTAGGACCAACCTAAGAAGATTTTAAAACAAGATACATAAAAAGAATTTACAATCAAATTTGGGTCAGAGCAGGACACGGGGGAAGGAAGAAGTAGAGGCAGAAGTGTTGTATGAGTTCCAGACCAGCCTGAGCTGTCAAGGAAGGGGCTGTCTCAACAACAAGGGAGAGATGGCTCAGTCAGTAAAATGCCTGCCTTACCAGCATGAGGGCCTGATTAATCCTCAGAAGCCATGTGAGTGAAGCCAGTATGGTGACACATGTTTGTCATCCCAGTGCTAGAAGGGAGTTGGTAAAGTTAACCCATAGATTGTCTGGACTCACTGGCCAGATAATCCAGCAGGACAGATAAGTTCCAGGCATAAAAGACAAGGAAAACACTTCCTAAGGAATGACGCTGAGGTTGCCCTCCAGCATCCAGAGTCCATGACCAGGGCACATGGACTCTCTACATGGATTGACTCATTACTTTAGGCTTCTGTCTGCTTTATAGATGCAATATTACAGTATCTCAGTTAGTTCTCATGAACGATCCTGACACTTGTTTGATGGAGTGAACTAAAGCTCAGAGAAACTCAACCCACAGCCCAGGGCTTGAATGGATCAAGCAGGAGAAGAGTTCAGTCTTAAGTTCAGAGCCGGTTATGGCTTAGCCAACATGGGATGCTCCCTTCTCTGAGAGGTGGGGACATAGAGAACATCACCGTGGATAGCCATAAATAGCGATTAGGATTGAGGTTAAAACAGGACTAGAGACAGACTGGGGAGCACAGGACGAAGTGCCCACATGACAACAGCTGTCTCAGGCAGACACATCTGGAACTGAAAGCCAATTTGGGGCATCATACAGGGATCCCCTCCAGTCTCAGGCAGGCAGAGTACATGGTGGCGAGTGGAGCAGGCAGCAGTCCATGTCCAGTGCACATTGATAAAAAACTTAGCTGCCTGGACGCAGGCTTGACATAGAGTAAGACTAACAGGAAGCTGTGAAACTACTTCAGAGACTCACCCTGATGATCGGGAGAAAGAGCTAGCCCACTTGAGAGGACTCAAGGGCAGATAGACTTCATGAGATGGGAACCAAAGAGCATCCCAGCAGAGCTGGACAGAAAGCTGAGTGCCTACCAGTGCCACTGCTCTTACAGAGGACCTAGCTCTGTCCCCAGCTTCCATGCCTGGTGGATCACAGTTGCCTGTGATTCCAGCTCCAGGAGATCCAACTGCTCTGAATGCTGAAGGCAAACACACACACACACACACACACACACACACACACACACGCACACACACACACACACACACACAAATTTTAAAGTGATTATTTCTGTATAAGAAATTCATATAGACTCCTATAAGAATATATAAGAATTCATATAAAGCCTCATTTCTTTGTTCCCCAAATAGCAGCATAAATTGAAAACTATCTTCACTGCCATGAAAACTGAGGTCTAATTTTCAACTTCTTTACTATTGACAGGAGATTTTTTATATAAATGAAAAAATAATACATTGAATAGTATTAAATATATGTGTGTGTATGTGTGTATATATAATTATATGTATATGCATGGGCTAGGGAGCTGGTTCAGTCAGTAAAATAATGTTTGCTTTATAAACCTGAGAACCAGAGTTTAGATCCATGTAGAATGTTGGGTGTGGTGGTGCTTCTGTAATTCCAGCACCAGGGAGGTCCAGACTGAAGGATCCCATATACTTGCTGACAGACAGACAGTCCAGCCAAACTGGGGAGTTCTGGGTTCCCTGTCCCCCAAAGCTAATGTAGGAAATGATTGAGAAGAAGACACCAGACATTGAAGTTTGACCTCCACGCATACAAACACACCCCAACCCACCACCCCCCAAAAAGACATAATCCACAAGGCTTCAAGAAAGCCCATAGAAAATTTTCCATTCTTCATAACACAGTGCAGAAGAAGCAGGCAAGATGGCACAGTAGATAAAAGCACTTAACACCAAGCTTGATGACCTGAATTCAATCCCTGGGCCCCACATGATGCAAGAAGAGAACTATGTCTCACAAATACTCCTCTGATCATCACAAGTGTAACACCACACACACACACACACACACACATGGACACACAAACACATGGGCACAAATAAGTAAATGTAAAAAGAACAGAAAAGTTTAACAATATTATTTTGAATGCATTTTACTCCATGAGCCACAATGAATCACCCCAAGCTCTGACCTTAGTTACTGGTCAGTTGTTTTAAGCACTGCAGGAATAATTCTAGCTGCAGTGCAGTGACATAACACAAGGCAGTCCTGAAGTGCTTAGCTTCCGTAGTTAAATTTCCTGGCACTAAATCCCTGTTGTGCTGTTTATTAGCCACACAATGTTAGGCAAATTAACTGAACAGTATGTGCCTGCTTCATCCAAAGCACAACAGAAATAATTTCTTTGCTCAGAGAACGGTGTGGATTAAATGAATTAATATGTGTAAGGGTTTGGGGTATTCAAGGAATGAAGCAAACAAAAATATCTAGAAATTTAGGTTGTTTCCAGTGCTTAGCTGTTACACACACACACATACACACACACACACACACACACACACACAAATACACAAATGTATACACACACACAAGTATGTCCAAAAACATATACATGCATTCACACACATGCAGAATTGTATCTTAAAATTGCTGCAATTAGTTTTTTTTTTTTTGCAGACACATAGCCCATTCTGGCTTACAACTTGATTTACAGCTGAGACTGGCTAGCCTTGAACTTCTGGTGCTAAGATCTCAGGAGTGACCCACAGCGCCTGATGTATGTAGTGCTGGGCCTTGTGCATGCTGGACAAACACTTTAAAGCAGCTCTATCTTCAGCCCATCACTCATTAAGAAATGCACAGCACTGCACCAGTGATGTGCACCACACCAGGGCTGTGCACGGCGGACCTCGATCCACCATTTAAGCATCATTATTCATGCCATCTAAACTTAATGTGCAACTTGTACAAAGCATCAGGTCAGCAGTGTAGCAGGGAAACCCATCTCATACAGCATCACCAGCAGTGTCTAGTCTCTCTCCCCAACTCACTAAAACAGTGGGTGGAAACTGGCATTTCCTTGCCCTCTCTTAAATCTCTGTCACCAAAACGACAGGCATGCTTCTCTGCAGACTTATTGTTTTGATTGGTTTCCTTTTGTGCATTTTTCTCTGGCTTTGTTGGGAATAGTTTTCTATTGACTGCCAGGAACACTTTTTTTTTAAGATTGGAAATAAATATTTATAATACATGAATGTGGTATAAGACAAGTGCTGGGGTGCACACCCGTGATCTCAGACCTCAGAATACAGAGGTAGAGGGACCAAAGATTCAAGACTGGCATGGGCTACACAGTGAGACGCAGTCTCAAGAACACCAAAAGGGGCTGACATCATGACTCAATGGGTAAAGGGTCCTGAAGACAAATCTAACAACCTGAGTTCAATCCTCAGGTCCCAGGTGGTGGGAAGAGATAACAAACTCCACATATGTTCTATGGCCAGCACATGCATGTGCATGCATGCTTACATATGCACACACACGCACACACACCCCCAACACACAAAATAATAAATTGCATGTGTCAAGCTTGCTGGCAAGCTCCTTTACCCACTGAGCCATCTCACCTGCCCTGTGTTGTGGTTTTGCCTTCTAAGATTTTGACCCAAGAACCATCCTTCTTTGTTACAATGATGTTCTACCTGGATTTTTCTCTCCCCAAATCACCAAGGCTCACTCACAGCCTCATTTTTTTTTATTATTATTAATGATTTAATTGGCCCCACTCAGCCATTTGTTCTTCAGATGAACTTTAGAACGGTGCCATCACTGTCTGAAAAGCCCAGTGGAAGATTTGTTGTTGTTAAATTTGAAACACAACAGATGTTGCTCTGCTCATTTTGGAACCTTCTTCCAAAATATAAATCATGCACGGATCAGCTTGCCATTGCCCGATTCTACATTTAACCATATCCCAAGTAACCAAATCCCTGTCCTTGACCTCAACAACCAAGGGGTCCTCTCAGACTCATTTTCTTCTTGGCTAAGGAAAATCACTGTCATGTTAATTCTCATCTTTGCTGTTTCCCCCACCCCCATCCCTGCCAAAGGGGACAGGCACAACAACCTGTCTGTACTGGGTAAATGTGCTGCTGAGCCACGCGCCTGCACCTTACTGGGGGATTCTAGGTAGCCCCTATGTTGCAGGGCAGTGCACCAGCCAACTTTATGCCTTCTACTTTGAGATAGGGCCTCGCTAAGTGGCCCTAACTGACCTTGAACTTGGGATTCTCCCACCTTGGCCTCCTGAGGAGCTGGAATGACAGACCTGCCCCATTATGCTCTCCCCTTGCTGGCTTTAATACTCCATGCATCTTCCCACCACATGACTCTGTCTCTGCCATTTACTTCTAGCTCTGCCAAGCTCCTTCTCCTCATCTGCTACCTTATTACACGAGCTTTCCTTTATCACACGAGCTTTCCTTTCCTGTCTTTAGTGCGTTTACTTATAGACCATGGTTTCTTGGGTTTCCTTAAGGCTGCAGAACAAGCTGTCAAAAATATATTTGTAAGCAGGATGTAGCGGCACATGCCTTTAATCCCAGCACTTGGGAGAAAGGGGCAGGTGGATTTCTGTGAGTTAAAGTCCAGCCTGATCTACATAGTGGGACCCTGGATCAGATAAAAAGTTCTTTATAAAGAACATTCCTTTTATATTTTTCCACATCTTGATAAAAAGTTTTTTTATAAAGAATATTCTTTTTATAATTGTTCCCCGTCTCTCACAGAACACTTGTGTCTCTATGTCTGACAGGGACACCTTTGCTGTCCCTTCTTACACATCTTTTAATGTAGACCAAATCTACCTATGGGATAGGTGTCCAACCTGGCCATTGGAATCCTGATGAAGGACTTTGATGTTGTATCAGAAATAAAAACCGATCCTGTGATCCCAGCACTTAGGAAGCTGAGGCAGGAGGATCATAAGTATGAAGCCAGACTGGGCAAGATAGGAAAAAGCCTGTCAAAAAGAAAAGAAAAGAAAAGAAAAGAAAAGAAAAGAAAAGAAAAGGAAAGGAAAGGAAAGGAAAGGAAAGGAAAGGAAAGGAAAGGAAATGAAAGGAAAGGAAANAGGAGAGGAGAGGAGAGGAGAGGAGAGGAGAGGAGAGGAGAGGAGAGGGATGTGGCTCTGTGGTAAAGCCTTTGCCTACCATGTACAAGATCCTGAGTTCTGTCCCCAGCAGCAGATGATTAATTGTAATTCTTATTATTATCTTTGATGCCCATAAAGACTTTCTCGGCCCAGGATCTGGAAGTTTCACACAAGTATCAGACACATCGTAAATGTCTGTTGATTACACAATGGTTTCACTAGGCAGGACTCTATGGTTTTTTATTTTTCCATTTCCAAATTTTACAAATTCATTATTTTCATAGTACCTTTGAAAAGCCTACGTAATTTTAAAGAAACTGAAAGTTATTAAATATTTTAGATGCAATTCTTTTTATAAAAATCCTTCCGGAATTACCAATATATAAGAAATGAAATCCATCTTTGACTGTGTTCAACTTCTTTTTATGCATTCTGCTATGCTAATTCCAACATAAAATCAACCAATGAAACAATGACGGTTCTGAAGGAAATGTTTTAATTTTAAATTCTGGCATGTCAATGAATTTTCCCATTCAACAAAAGCTCCAGATGACATTCTGTTATCTTAATTTAGGTTATTTAAATGTTTGCTTAAAAAAAATCAAAATTCCCTTAGAAAGGTAGTTGCAGGTGGTAATGTGTTTTAAAGATTCATAAACAGCGGTGATGTAGGGGGAGGAGATTTTTCTGTTAAGCCTTTCTTATTACAAGTTAACAACACTCAATAATAATGGTCGTTTTCTTTAGATCTTTTTTTAAAAAATCATTTTTATATTTACTTATTCTCTCTGTGTGCACATGCAGGTGTGCACTGCATGGGCTTGTGAGTGTGCATGTGAGTGTACATGTATGTGTGTGTGTGTGCAGAGTGTATGTGTGTAGAGTGTATTGTGTGCACAGTGTGTGTGTGTGTGTGTGTGTGTGTGTGTGTGTGTGTGTGTGTGTGAGTTTATGAGCTCACACACAGAGGACAGCTCTAAGGAGCTGGTTCTCTTCTTCTTCTATGTGGTTCCCAGAGAGAAATATGATCATCAGGCTTGGCTTCAAGTACCTTTACCAGCTGAGTCACCTCGCCACCCTCATGCTGGTTATTCCCATCGAGTTCAGTTTATACTGCATTTATGTGTTACTTCTTTATAATAGGTTATAATGCATATAACGCACTAAATGTGAATCACACACAAAGACAGAAAAGAGAATTCCAACAATGCCAAGCAGATCCCCTCACTTCTAACTATGCCACTCTCCTCATGGGCACCTTTCTGATTCTTCTCAGCCTCCACCAGCCTGCTTTTGTCCTACTGAAAATGACAGCCATAGGTTACAAATTGTTAGCAATGGCCTCTTCGCCCATCCACACACGTGGGCCACCATCCCCTGTCCAGAGTCCAGGGCTTCAGAGTTCAGACCCTCTGCAGGGTGTATGTCCCAATCTCATTCCCCCACATACCTCAATAAAATTTCTCTTCCTTGCCTTCTCTCCCCAGGGAGTCTTGCTGAATAAAAGGATAAATTATTTTGTGTGACGAGATCCTGGGCTGTCCGACTGATCTTTCTAAAATGAAAATGTGATTGTTAAACCAGCAAAAAAATCTTGCCAGAGACTCTTCACAGAGGAAGAAATTAACTCAGACTCCCAGAGGCCTTCTGCTCCAGGGTGCCCCTGACCCTTCTCACCCCTGCAAACCTCTAGAGGTCATTGCTCAGCCTTTTCTGCCCCGTCCATGGTCCTGATAAACCGAGTGTTCTAGTTACACTTCCATTCCTGTGATGAAATATCCTGACAAAAATGCAACTTAGGGGGGAAAAGAAATTTGATTGACTCAAAGTTTCAGGTCATAGTCAATAATTTCATGGAAGTTAAAACAGAAACTTAAACTATCTCATCCATAGTCAAAAGCAGACGGAATAAACTCATGGATCCTAGCTTGTTTGCTGTGTTTGTTCAGTTGGCTTTCATTACTCTGGTTCATGGCACAGCCTAGGGAATGATGCTACCCACAGTGGGCAGAGTCAATTAACAATTAAGAAAATGCCTTATACAATACCCACAAGCTAAACTAACCTAGATAAAGTGAAAGAACTACTGACTCTTTAAGGCAGTATTGATCAGTTGAACAACTTGAACACACCCACTCTGCTTTTTATTCCAGGAGATCTCTCCCATGTCTTCTGATTCTGAGCAATTTGGTTGAATCTCTTTTGTTATGATTGACAGATTTTAAAATGTGTGTGTGTGTGTGTGTGTGTGTGTGTGTGTGTGCATAAGTATGTGCACATTCACCTGTAGAATTGAGCACCTGTGTTGGTAGTTGATATTTTTATCTGTATGTGGTGTGTGTATGTGTGCATTGTACCTGCCTGTGTATAGACCCACATGTACATGTAGGCACATGTGTGTGTGTGCATGTGAAAGCCCTGGTTGACGTCAGGGCTTTTCCTCACTCTCTTCCACCTTCTTCATTGAGTCAGAGTCTCTCAGTTGGATCAGAACTCCCCAGTACTAGCCAGAATTGTTAACCAGCTCATTCTGTCAATCACTCTCTCCCTCTTCCAAGCACTGGAATTACAAGCAGGCTGGCTTGTGGTGTTTACATTGGTACTGAACTCTGAACTCTGAACTCTGTCCCCCAAGCTTCTTCACAGTAACTATCCACTAAAACCATATCTCCAGCCCCAGTATTTGCTACTGATTATTGCTTTAACAGGATCTAGAATCACCATAGAAATGAATATCTGAGCATGTCTGTGAGAGGGTTTCTAGTCCAGATTAATTAAAGAAGAAAGACATACTCTAAATGTGAGTAGCACCCTCCTATGAGGTCCCAGACAACATCCAAAAGAGAATGTGAGCCATGCACCAGCATTCATATATTCATCTCTCCCTCACTCACTCACTCACTCCCCCTCCTTCCCTCTTTCTCTTTCTCTCCCCTTTGGTAGTTTATAATGGGTACACTGTGACTAGACACCTCAAACTTCTGCCAATATGCTTCCTCACCATGATAAACTACAATCTAAGACACAATTAAACACTTCCTCCTTATTGGCTATTATTATGGCTATTATGCTACTTAATCTGCTACCAAAAAAAATCTAACAGCAAGAAAACTAACGAATACAATAATCAAGGAAACAAATTGTCCTTATAGCACCACTGGAGATAACCTTGTTCTAGTGATCTTCCTTAAGCTGGATCTACCTCAAGATACAGACCATGTGTTCTATCATCAATGTGTTCTGTTCAGAATGAAAATCACTCCCAAGAAATAAGAGCTAAACTGGCAGAAGCCATTCTACCATGAAGATACACATTCTATCATGCCTAACTGCCTACTAAGTCACCCAGGATGGCTGGTCATAATCAGAGATCAAGTCTAATTTTCTAGATCACTTGCTTTGTGCCTTAGCCTGGGTTTCCTAAATGGCAAAGCCTGAAGGAGCCAGGAAAGGAAAATTTGTAACGGCAGAAAGTTTAGTGTTTGCCTAAGGCTGAATGTGCAAACACGGAGGGACTGCAGATGGGCCCGAGGTAACTCTGGGAGGAATGTTCTAAAAATGGAAGTTGGCATTGGCTATACGATAATGTACATTTCATGGTATGTAAGTTACACTTTCGTGGATTATACTTCAAAGACCACTGGAGGTGGTTCAGGCAACAGAGTTCTTCCCTTGCAAGACCTAGATTTGATTCCCAGCATCCATGTCAAAGATCCTGGTTCAATGCTATGTGCTTGTAATCCCAACACTGGGCAAATGGAAGCAGGTGTATCCCTAAGGATCAATGGCCAACTGGCCTAGCTAAATCATCAAGCTCCAGGCTCATGGTGACAGTTCCTCCCTGCCTCCTTAACTTGTGAGAACGTCCACTGTTACCATTACATCATACTCTTGTGTCTTACCTCACCATGGTCCAGAGTTATAGAAAAGTTTCTGAACCTCTCAGGGCTTGCATGCAACAGTCAGTGCAGGTCAAGGCATGAGAGACTTTGGTTGTCATTGACCATGTAACAGCCTTATATTCACAGCTTCCAGGGATCAGCAGGTGGCATCTTTGGGGACAGTACTATTGTACCTGCCAAGGGAAGATGGCCTTGACCCTTAGGAAGAGAAGAAGACTCAGCAAGGACTCCATATTAGTTCCTTTCTTTGGAGCTGTGACAAATCCCTAACAAAAGCCAGTTGAGGAAAGGTGTGACTTGGCTCGCAGCTTGAGGAAACCATCCACTTGGTAGCGAAGGCATGGAGGTAGGAGTATGAGTAAGGAAAAGAGATGGATCCTGGTGGATACTAAGCTTCTCTTTTCTTATGCAGAGACACCGCCCTCCAAACCATCAGATGGCGCTGTCCCCATTTATCTCCCTACCCCAGTTAAACTAGAGACTTGCCCAGAGGATTATCTCCTAAGTGATTCTCCATCCTGCCAAGCAAGCCATCTGAAGCATCAGAGATGCCTGTGATCTCTCCCAAGCAAAGACAAGAAGTATCAGTTCTTTGACTCCGACTCTTGCTGTGTCTCCTTCACAAGTCTCTTCACTCCTGAATTCTGACACAAGATGGGCCAGGAAGATCCATCTATCTCTCTGGAAGACCATAACACAATAGCCGGACCAGAGAAAGCTCTAAGGCTGAACTTCCCCCAAAGGAAACATCTCTTCAGGGGCAGTTTTGGATCTTATTCTGTTTTTGGTTTGGGATCTGTTTTCTTAACTCACCATCCCCCCTGCCTCAGCCTCCTGAGTGCCTGCCACTGTGCCCCCACCAGCACCGATAAAGCAGTGTGTGAATGTGATGAAAAGCCAGAGGACACAAGCCAGAGGACAATAAAAGATGCATGGGTGGCTGGGGCTGGGGAGGCTGTTAGCTTCCCCATAGAGAAAGCTGAGGGACTGTCCCACTTCATTGCTCACCCAATGGCTGTGTTTTATACCATGGTAGGATGTAGCTAAACCAAAAAGAATTTCATGTGACTCTACACAGTAGTATCAGCTTTCAAGGTAAAGAAGAACACCCTACAAGAAACAGAATTGGGTGCATAGAGAAAACACCAATCTAATTCTCATAGACTAACAGAGCCAAAAAAATTAATTTTCAAAATTTTTTATTATAGTTATTATTGTCTGGAGTGTATGCATGTGTGTACACAGACATGCCAACAGAGTTCAGGAGAGGACCTTAGATTTTTCTGGAGCTGAAGTTAGAGGCAATTATGAGCCAGTGGCTGACACATAGCTAGGGACCAAACTTGGGTCCTCTGGGAGAGAAGCAAATGCTTGTGACTGGATCTCCTGTATCCTGGGCAACTCTTGACCTTTGCTCTGTAGCTGAGGCTCATCTTGATTCTCCTCCTTCCACCTCTAGAGTCCTGAGAAGAGATACATGCCACGTGCATCACTACTCCAGGTTCATGTGGCGCTGGGCATGGAACCCAGGGCTTCATGAATACTACAAAAGCACCCTAGCAGCTGAGCCACATCCCCAACCTCTCCCAAAACATCATTAGAGAGAACAACTCCGGGAAGCTCATGTTCGTGACAATAAAGCTCTCGGGAGGCCTGACATCACTGTTTCTATGGCAACCAGAGAAAAATGTAGAAGACTTTAAAAAGCACAATCGAAACTAAAGACAAAGGTTATACAAGTGACTAAAAGTTAGTCAAAGTTCAGAGGTCCTCACTGGGGAAACACTGGGCGAGAAAAAAGAGATGCCATAGAGGTCTGTGGGGTGCACACCACTCTGCTCAGGAACAGAGAAGGGCCACAGTGTCCTGTGGCATTCTCACTTGTTACTGGACTGGCCTAGCATCTAGGAAGCCCTGGGTTCCATCCCCAGCACTACATGGAGTGTGGTAGTACACACCTATAATTCCAGCACTCTGGAGGTAGAGACAGAAGGAGCAAGAGTTCAAAGTCGTGCTCGGCTATAAAGAAAGTTTGGTGTTTGCCTAGCTACACAAGATACTATGTTTAAAAATTTTTTAAAATAAATAAATAACGGGAGTTGGTCACAGTTGGTACATGCTGGTAATTCCAGCATCAGGGAGGCTCAGGCTATTGGACTGAGTGTTTAAGGCTAACCTGTACCACATAACAGGACTTCGTCACTATTTAAAAATAATTAAGTGATAAATAACAGATAAGGTACTATTGCCACCAGCAGATTCTCCTCTGGAGGTTCACTGCACTTATGGTCATCTCAGTATCCTTCCCTGCAGGGGGAAATTGAGAAAATTCTCAGAGAGGCCTGAAGAAGAGGGAGGTGCAGGCTGTATAGTCCCATATGTAGCAAGACCAACAGAGCAACGGACAACCCAGGTGGCACATGAATAAAAGAGGGTAGTGCTCCCTGGAACAGGGTAGTGCTCCTGCATGGATTTCCCTACTGGTGACTGAGTCTAATGGACATGTGCTTTTATTGAATGTGCATTCATTAAATAAGATCTCAGACATCCCAATTCTTAATTACTTAAGGTGACTCTGAGCTCTGACCACGAGTACAGAACAAGAAAACCTCCTCTCCAGTGACAGCATTGTGGGTACCGATAATTGAGTCAAATGTTCTTCATTTAGAAGTTCATTCATCTTCTGGATTGGTATGGGAATGAGAGATACCCTATGTTGGCAAGACAGACCCAGCTTCCCGCAAAATTCCACAAAGGCATGTATCCACAGATGGAAAGGCACACACAGAGGTTTACACACGAGTGCACATATATATGCAGCTGAAAAGGAAACTGGAAGTTGGGGCTGTAGTTCAGCTGGTTGAATACGTGCCCAGCATATAGAAAGCCCTGAGTTCAATCCCCCGTGTGCCATAAACCAAGTGCAGTGACATATATCTGGGATCTCAGCTCTTGGGAGGCAAAGGCAGGAGCTCAAAATTATCCTGGGCTATGCAGTGAGTTTGCAGCCAACATGGGCTATGTGAGATCCTACTTCCAAGAAAAGAAGGACCTGCGGGATAAAGCAGTTAAAAGCACATACTGGTCTTGCAGAGGACCTGAGTTCAGGTCTCAGTATTCACATTAGATGGCCCACAACTGTCTGTAACTGCAGTTCCAGGAGACCTGAGATCTTTTGGCTTTCCCAAGTATCTGTTTCACATACACATACACATACACATACACATACACATACACATACACACACACATACACATTCCCACAGTCAGACAGAATGATTTTAAAAAACTTAAATTAAAATAAACAAAGGAACCCAGCTTTGATGATAGCTTAGGCAATAAAGTGCTTGCCTTAAGCATTCAGTATTAAGTAGAGACCCAAAAGCCATTTTTTAAATGCTGGGAATAGCAGTAAATTCATGTAATACCAATGCTGGAGAGGCCGAGACAGGAGGATAGGAGATGTTGGCCAACCAGTCTAGTCTACTTGGCAAGCTCTAGGCTAAGGAGAGAATTCTACCTCTATTTTTTGTTTGTTTGTTTTTGTTTTTTGAAACAGAGTTTCTCTGTGTAGCCCTGGCTATCCTGGAACTCACTTTGTAGACCAGGCTGGCCTCGATCTCAGAAATCCGCCTGCCTCTGCCTCCCAAAAACTGGGATTAAAGGCGAGTGCCACCACCACCCGGCTTAGAATTCTACCTCTAAAAGCATGGATGGCACCTGGAGAATGACAATCAATGCTGCCCTGTAGCCATCACACAGAGACACACACATGCATATTCATATACAAAAACACACATGTACACACTGCCTATGCACAATTAATTAATCAATCATTAATAAATTAATAGCATCGCTGGGAATGATGGCATGTGCCGGTCCTCCTACATAAAGAGCAGAAGCAGGAAGATTGCAAGTTCAGGGCTAGCCTGGGTGACTTGGTGATGCCTAGGGTCCCAGGTCAGTGGTAGAGATAAATTTACCCAGCATGCACAAGACTGCAAGTTGTCAAACAAAACCCTGGCACATGGCGCTTGAGAGAAAGCTTACTAGTTAAAGAGTGCTTCCTGCACTTGCAGAAGACCCAAATTCAGTTCTTGACACCATGGTAGTGACACACAAGCACTGGCTTAAGGGCTCTGACACCCTCGTATCCTCCAGCTGGCACCTGCATTGATGTGTGCACTCAGGCATGGCACATACACACAAGTGAAACATTTTAAAACCCTAGCAAAGACCAAAGGCTACTTCCTTCACCACAACCATCTAGACGGTATCAAAGAATGCAAGGAAATATTCTGGCTAACCGTCACATAGAAAAATAAATGTAACCTCACTAGGAATGAAGGTAAAATTTGCTTGCGATGTTATTTTTGAATTATCAAGGTGCCAACATCTTCTTCCAAGACCATAAAGGTGATGCTGGTGGTTGTATGAAGTGGGATTTTATTTGTTGTTCTTTTTTAAAGCATGGTCTTAGGGCTGGCCCCTGACTCATTATGTAGCTGAGCCATGAATTTCTCCCCTTCCTGTCTCCGTCTAGGGAATGCTAGAATTACAGTTTAGACACGTTTCCTAAGTTTGCACAGGTGAAAAAGGAGAGGGCTCCTCTCCAGGTTGCATTTCGGCAATTACGCCAAAGGACTAAAAGGTGCTTCTAACCTTTTTACCCTTGACTTGGTGTCTTCGCGTGGATGAGTTCAATATTCTAAAAACCCAGTCACGAACATGGGCTAGCGTTCCCCAGCCCCAACCCCCTGCTCACCACAGCATAACTTACAATGAGAAAAAAAAATGTCTGTGGGAAAGGAAACACAGTGGCAGCCAAGCAGGAAGGGGTGGAGGTAAAGACAAGTCTCCCTTTTCTACTCTTTTCTGGTGAATTCTGCCCACTCCAACCTGCCATTAACCTACATCCACCCCCACTGGGCTGAACCTGACCCAAATCAGCTTCCTGCCCCTGTTCAGGGCTGAAGTGAGTCCAAGCAAGACGAGGGGTTTATTTTCTGAGTGTAAAGCAAATTATGTAACCTGAAGCAAAACATCCGAGGGGAAATGAGTCTAGGAAGGAACTTGAGGAGAGGAGATACTGAGCAAGCAGAAACCTTCCTTATTTACGTGTACTTATTGCCTTTCTGGTCTTCCCAAAGGCCCAGAAAACTTGACATCCCCCACAAAACTAAACCTACCAAAAAATTAAAATAAATATAAAGACAGTTGGAAGATGGCTCAGTCGGTATTGTACTTGCCAGGAAAACAAGAGGGCTTAAGTTTGATCCTCAGAACAAGGCCATACGTGTAACCCCACAGAAATCCATACATACCTATAACCCCAACACTAGGTAGGGTTGAGATGAGAGAATGCCTGGGGCTGGCTAGCTAGTCTAGCCCAATTGACGAGCTCTGAGTTGTGAAGGGATACTTGTTTTCAAAGGAGCAGGGCACGGTGGACTGGCTTAATCTGTACAGGACTTGTACAGACAACCAGGGCTGCTGTGAGCTCAGGATCAAATGGATGAGGGTGGGGCTCACAAGACCCCACCCCTAGCAAAGGATGAAACTCAGTTGATGTCTGCTAGAGAAGTGGAAAATTAGTTTTCTTCTGTAATGTGGCCCCTGCTAGACTGTCCAAGCTTGAGTGAGCAGCCTTTCAGCCTTGTGCACTGTTGGACTTAGTGATTTAATTTTTAAAAATTAGAAGGATATGAATTTGGGAAGGTGTTGTGGGTAGAGGTGTTCTTGGAAGGAGTTATATGGGGTATAAGCGGGTCAATATGATGAAAATACACTATATAGACATATGAAATTACCAAGGAGTAAATAAAATACTATATTAAAAAATAATAAGGTTGTCCACCAACCAAAGAGTATACATGGAGGGACCCATGGCTCCAGATACATATGTAGCAGAGGATAGCCTTATCTGACATCAGTTGGAGGGGAGGCCCTTGGTCCTGTGGAGGCTTGATTCCTCAGCATAGGGGGATGCTAGAATCACCATTCATGTAGAGGCAGGAGTAGGAGAGTGGGTGGAGGAGCACCCTCATAGAGGCAAAAGGGAGGAGGAGTGGGGATGGGATGGGATGGAGGGGTTGTGGAGGGGTAAACTGGGAAGGGGGATATCATTTAAAATGTAATCAAATAAAATGATTAATAATAATAATAATAATAATAATAATAATAATAATAATAATATTGGCCTAGCAGCAGTGGCACATGCCTTTAATCTCAACAGTTGGGAGACAAGGGCAGGCAGATCTCTGAGTTCAAGGCCAACTTGGTGCTACACAGAGAAACCATGTCTCAAAGAAAGAAAGAAAGAAAGAAAGAAAGAGAGAGAGAGAGAGAGAGAGAGAGAGAGAGAGAGGAGAGGAGAGGAGAGGAGAGGAGAGGAGAGGAGAGGAGAGGAGAGGAGAGGAAAAAAGGGTAGAAAACTACTGAGGAAGATGACACCACCCAAGGTTTACATCTGGCCTCCACTCTCACACACAGATGTGCACACACACACACACACACACACACACACACCTGCAGACACACAGCTGCCTGTACATATGAATAAAAATAAACAAATAGAATGAGGGTGGAGGGAATGGCTCAGTAGTAGGGCACTTACCCGGCATGAATAAAGACACACATGCCATCCCCAGCACTTCAAAAAGAAAAAGCAAGAAGGGAGGGTGAGGAGTGGGGCAGAGAACCAAGTTGTCACCAGAAACCAGGGAGGGATTTAATTATTACAACTGAGAGCTAGATTCAGTGCTCCAGCGCTAACGGCTCAGGCAGAGCTGCAAACACTCTGGTGATAGAGTTTTTATTGCACTACAGAAGAATAAGAACTCCAGGAAAAGCACCTTCACTGGCCAGATGAATTATGGTGAGGTGACTTATTACAGAGTATGGAAATAAAACACAGAGCCCGTTCTTGCACTTATGGCTTCAAATAAGTAACCCTGAGCCGAGGGAGTAAGACGAGCTCCCTCTGGGCCTCACCCAGCTCAGTCTTCAGACACCGCCACCATGAGACAGGAGCCCTGAGGGGACTGGCTGAGTCTTAGTCCACCTGCCATCTGTGTGTGCCCGTCCTCAAAGCAGAGTTGAAAAGGACCAAGAAAGGCCATCTGAGGAAAAACCGAGTCACTCTCAAACAAGACCATCCAGTCCTTGCCAGTCAGGTGGTGATGGATTGGAAATGCCACCTGGCAGTACCTTCAAGCTGGCTGTGGCAAAGGTAGCCCAAGCTACCTTTCCCATGAAATGATACCCAAATAGTCACCCATTCCTATCTTCCCTTCACACACACACACACACACACACACACACACACACACATTCCACAGGGAAGAAATACAATCACTGTGCCAAGTGAGATGCCCAGCTGGCTTCTGGTTTTCTGAAAACTAATGGTTTTTGAATCAGGATCTCAAAAGAGCATAGGGTGACCTCAGTCGCTACACAGCTGAGGATGGCCTCGAACTCTGATCCTCCTGCTTCACTTCTCCGGTGCTGGAAAAGCAAGCCGGTATTGTCATACCTGGATCTGGGAAATCCGCATCAGAGCCAGGCACGCACCAAATGAGCTATATCTCCAGCCCACACAACCAGTTTCTTGACAAAATTTACAGGGTACAAAGGAATCAACTTCCTTGGGTGGGCATGGTGACACACACCTGAAATCTCAGTTCTGGAGAGGATATGGGCAGGAGGATTACCCCTACTTTAGAGCAGCCTTAGCCAGATGACAAATGTCAGGCTAGCCTGAGTTACAGTGGGAGAGTATGTGTCCAAAATAAATAAATAAAGATCATAAAAACAGGGAGGGAGGGAGGGAGGGAGGGAGGGAGGGAGAGAGAGAGAGAGAGAGAGAGAGAGAGAGAGAGAGAGAGAGAGAATTTTCCCAGTGCTTCTCTGAACTCAATCTCTCACCAGCCCACCAAGCATGGAACAAAGAAATTACCCCAAGCCTCAAGCTCAGTGTTTGATATATTCTCATCACAGACAGGAAGAATACTGCCCTGAGCCCAGGGAGTTTCTTATCTGAGCCAGAAGGACAAATCAAAGGAAGAAACGATGTCCAGCTTTTCATATCTTCCTTGACGTTTCCTCCAACTGACTTGATCCTCGGGCGCCAATTACCCATCCCTGGGACAGGGGAGAGGAAGTGATACCCCCAAAGGGCCACTTAAAAGAGATGGGCTGTAGACTTCACCCCCTTGGATCATTGATTGATCTTCAAAAATGGATGAGACAGGTAGGAAAAGGGGTCATTTCCAGTTTCTGTGCCAAAGACATACTCTCAACGGAAGTCACACACAGCTCTCTCTGTGAATGTATAGAATTTCTCATGTTCTATTTTAAAGTGAAGCCCTTGGTGCTACCATGACTCTGTAGAATTTACACCAAAAGGGCATAAAATGTCACACCATCTTGTGTGTTGCCCGTTTCCATGTGCTCTTCCCAAGAAAGTCAAACTAAGCTGTTTCTGGAGGCTCGGCAAGCACTCAGGATATCTGTGGCACTCAGTTTCAACTGTGTATGTTTCCTGTGAGGCAAAAGGGTAGAGGGAAAGAAATAGCAGCAGAAATCTGTTCATGAAGCTGGGTGTGGTGGCTCATGTTTGCAATCCTAGAATTCAGGGAAGGGGGATAGGGGAGGAGGGTTGGAGCCACCGTGTGCTACATAGTGGAAAACCTGTCTGGCAAGCAAAATAGAAAACTATTCATGAGCCTGAGATGCTCTTGAAATTACCATCTCCTTGTATACAAAATGAGGATGCCTCGCTTACAGAGGGGATGCATCACATGTTCTATCCAGGCACTTGAGACAGCTTTGCTGGTTGCTGGAGCAACTTCCTCAACTTGAAACAATTCTTCATAGATAAAAGGAGGATCTCAGGACTCAGGAAGTAAACAAAACTCACAGAATAAGAAGGTAAATGAAACTTACAAGGCCCAGAAGGTGTCTTAGTTAGGGTCTCTCTTGCTGTGATAAAACACCATGATCAAGAGCAACTTAGGGAAGAAAGGGTTAATTTTATCACAGTCCATAATGAAAGGAAGTAAGGGCAGGAACCTGTAGGCAGGAACTGAAGCAAAAGCCATTGAGGGATGGCTCCTTTCTCATGCCTTCCTTGGTCTGATATATATGTCATCTAGTACCACCTGCCCAGGGGTGGTACCACCCAGAGTAAGTGTTCCATATCAACCATTGATCAAGAAAATGCCCTACAGGCCAGTCTTAGGCATTTTCTCAACTAACATTCCCTCTTCTGTGATAAGTCTAGGTTTGTGTCAAGTTCATTAAAAAAAAAAAAAAAACAGTACAGGAAGCAAACAAACACACAAGGCTCAGGAAGTTCCTGAAAGTCCCTAAAAGACTAACAAGGCCCCTCCCAAAGGTTACACAATAGGCTGGGCTCTCCCACACCAATGATTAGTCAAGACAATGTCCTCACAGTCTTGCCCACAGGTCTGATGAAGGCGCTTTCTCAGTTAAAATCCCCTCTTTCTAAACATGACTAGGATAGGTCACACTGACAAAAGCCAGTCAGGACACCTCCATATACCCTGGATCCTAGATATCCACAGATTTCCTTTAACTATTTAATGATGGCTGGTGGGAAGGAATGAAAAAGAGGCAATAGCCAGGTTATGCTCCTTACAGAAAGATGGACTCATGTGGAGATGATCCTATTAACTGAATTAAGCCAATTGAAAGGCAAATATCAGGTTTTCTCTCATTCTTAGTTGCCAGGTTCTATAGATATAAAAGTTGCATATGCATATAAACCATGAAAGCAGACGTAAACTAGAGGAGACAAAGGGACCAGCTGTGGGTGTCAGAAAAGGAGGTGTAGTGGGATATGTAGGGAAATGTGTTCAACATATAATATATACATTTGTGAAAGCTTTGTGTGTGTGTGTGTGTGTGTGTGTGTGTGTAATTTTCAAAGAATATAGAAAAGAATTTCACTAGAGAAAGCAATCTCTTTTTGAAGGCTGTCCATAAAGAAATAGCTCCACAAGCTAAAAATTTCCTAACACAGGTTCAGATAGTCTTGCTGACGGAACTCTATGCAGTCCCACCGGAATGCATCACACGTGGGTGAAACAGAAAGGGATGTTAAGTGGCCCTCGGTGACTGGGCTGTGAGGTGTGGAGGACTTTACTCAAGGGATCAGGGGAGCTAGCACATTCCTAAGTGTGGAAAGCCTCTTTGCTTCGCTGTTAGCCCTGGGCTCTAAGACATCACTCCTTCTGGTGTCGGACACTGTTATTAAATCTGTCAATCACATCTCAGCCTTGTCTCCAGCTTGCTTGTGTAATCCTTGAAGGTCAAGTTAGAATCAACATTCTTGTGATTCTGCCCCAACTCCCCACATCTGTACTTGTACACCTCCAAGGTGCATAATGGCCCCCAAACACAGCAATGTCCTGATGGAGATTAAGTCTTAGAATCCACACTCACACACTCACACACACACACACACACACACACACACACACACACACACACACCTTAAGGGTAGGAATGCTTATTTAGGATCACAGTTTCAGTAGCCTTGGTTCATACTTGCCTGGGTCCATGTGATGCCCATTGCACTGATGGAATTGAGCCATGTCCAGTCTTTGTCTCACAATGCACAGAAATTGGAGAGTAAAGAGGGAAGTACTGGCCAGCTATCACCTTTAAAGGACCTCCATTGTCATCTGTTTCTTCTTAGCATAGCCAACCCTGTAACTTATTTTTAATGATGGTTCTTATAGCCCACCACCCACCATAGGCAGTACAAAAGAAAGAATATGGGGGGAAATGGACCTGTTTAGAAATGGTTCTTTGGAACAACTCCCATCTGTATTGTCTAGAAATCAGCAGTTCAGTTCACAGGTCAGCACCCATCAGCTCGATCCACTCTAAAACACTTCCTGGATACACCAGCAGCCAAGTTCAATAGAGTCAGAATAACAAACATGAATCAGCAGTGGTGGCCACAGACAGCCAGGCCTCAGCAGGAAAGACCCAGAGGGATGCCAGGAGAAGTTCTCCACTAAGGCACTTTCAGCAAAGCAAAGATCAAGGAAGATATGAGACCAACAACAGCTAGCTCTATAAGCCAGCCAAGCTCAGCCCCTGTCACTTCCTGTTGAGTCCTTTTTATATTCTCTCCAGACATCACATGTCCTCCATGGGTCTTGCCTCAGCACATGTCTTGCCTCAACATGTGTCTTGACTCAGCACATGCGGGTTTCTCAGCTGACATCATTCTGTCAATCAGCCTGAATTCTCGGAAGCAACAAGAAACTGCAGCACACCTCTAGAAGTTCTTGGGTGTGTTTCTCTCTATGGAGTGCCAACAAATGCAGCTCAGCAACGTGAGGGAGACCAATACATGTGTGTCGTTAGCAAAGAATCTTTCATCACGTGTCTGTCACATGCTTGCTTTAGCAGAACATTTTTTCACCTGTGTCTGCTTCACAAGTCTGCCTTAGCCTTTCACCTGTGCCCATATCAGCTAGATATTCCTTCACGTGCTTGCCACAACAAAACACTATCTAACACAGCCGGCTTTCCAAAGAACCCTTAAGTTTCCACTTCACAACTCCAAAAAGCAGACGCGTTCAATATGCAGTCCATGGGTCATGTACACCTCAGGGTAGCAATCAACATGGACCAACGCAAAACCACAAACTTACTAAAAAATTTTTAAGATTTTGTTTGCAATTTTTATGACTGGATCATACAGCTCTATACCATAAACTTGGTAGAAGATGGTATTATATTTCAAGGTCACACGATGGCACATTGGCTGAAGCAATCTTCCTGCCTCTGCTTTCTAAGGGCCATGATTCTAGGCAGGCACTACTACATCCGGACAGAGATGACTCGCAGAGAAGTTAGAGGATGGTATCTCGACCATGAATTGATGCCTTTATACTGAAAGATTCCATGATCTCCCATGTTGATGCTAAACAATATCAACTTCAGCTTCAGAACATAGGTTCAAACCATGAGCCTAGGGGAGGTACTACAATTGAAACCATGATATTGTTGCTGTGTGTTCTTATAGGGCCTCGTCTGTGCCTGTTTATGCTGAACATCTAGTCTTTAAATCAAAGCTTAGTCACCAACCTGTCTAGAGCGTCCCTTGTGGATCTGCTGCTAAGCCCTATGGAGCTGATCTAATACATATACACTTCTGCATGGACCATGCTTCATCATGTCTACCTTTGTTCTCTTCAGCTACTGGAGTAGATCTGAACCATTTTTAGACTTCCACCTAGCATTTAAAGCTCTCCCTGACAGAGCTGATTCTTCTCTTCAATATTTGAATTTGAATATTTTAGTTCAAGTAGGTTGCCTTGAGAGTTAATCAAGTTACTTTATAATCAGTCTTGCATAGCTAGTTAAGCAACTCACCTATTAAAAGAGTAGTGTCCTAGTTAGCTTTAGCTGTCAACTTGATACCTCATAGAGTCACCTGAGAAGGCAGCCTCAACTGCCGGATTACCCATATGGGGTAGCACTGTGTGCATATCTGTGTAGGATTGTCTTGATAAATGTAAGAGGGCCCAGCCCACTGTAGGCACCATCATTCCCTAAGTAGTTTGACCTGAGTTAGCTAAGTAAGCATCAGCCAGAGAGTGAACCAGCAAGCAAATTCCTTCATGTTTTCTACTGTACTCCTTTGGCTAGGGAAATGTTTCAAGGAGTCTAGCCTTCCTGTTCCTGCTTGAGCTTCTCCATGATTTCCCTCAGAGATGGACTGTGACCTGTAAGTGGAAATCAATCCTTTCCTCCTGTGAGTCACTTCTGGTCACATGCCATCTGTCACAGCAACAGAAAGGAAAGCAGAATCGAAAACAGTTTGTGATGGGCACAGATGGGACATTTCTTAGATTTGTTCTTTGCGGTAGTTGGCGCTTTGCTTTCATTTAGGTTTTTCCTTCCACCACGGAGGTTCAATATCCACCTCACAGGACACATTTTAATGTCTGAAACTATGGCGATGGGAATACAGTCATAACTCTACAAATAATAACAATAATAGGGTGAGCTATAAAAAAATAAAAGTTGATGGGATTGAAGAAATGGCTCAGTGGGTAAGGAGGCATACTGCTCTTCCAGAGGAACTGACTTCGGTTCCCAGCACCGTGTCAAGTGGCTCTCAGTTGCTCATAATTCTAGCTCTAGGGAGCCTGATGGTCCCCCAACCCCCGGCCTCTGAGTGCACCTACATGCAGATGGTGCACATACCCATCCTACTGCTTCCTCTTTCTTTTTCCCATCCCCAATGAGGCAAAGAGGTTTTCTCCACCACAGGGTTCTTCCATGATCGTCTTCCTTACCCCACACCCTAAAACAAAGATGTCAAGTACCTATAGGCCTGAGTCAAAGCTTCCTCCTTTTCTATTGGTCATGGCAGGTATTTTTATCACAGCAACAAAAAGATCCCTCTACAAGGACCCACTTCCTCCAGCTAAGCACTAACAGGTTCCATGGCGTCCCAAAACTGTGCCACAAACTCAGGACAATTATCCAAAACATAAGCTCATGAGGGACATTTCAGATTATAATTCAATTTATAATTGCAACAGAGTGGTTAAAAATAGAATGACATTAAAGGCCCCAATGAGGGCAGCAAAAATAGAGAGATGCTAGAGAGATAGCTCAGCTGTTAAGAGCACTCAACCTGAGAGGACCCAAGAAATGAGTCCTTTGTGTGTATCGTCCATGTAAGGTGGTTCATGCCCTCTTGTAACTATTGCTCCAAAGAACTCAGTGTCCTTCTGGCCTCTATGGATACTCAGGTGCATACACACACAAACACACATACACACAAATAAAAATAAAATCCCAACTACTAAGATTCAAGAGAGTTCAAAGTAGGCTATCCTTTGTTGCTGTAGGGTACATTTCTGCAAGAACACATTTTAAGGTTAGAGGGTCTCAAGATATAACAGAAAGATAAAAACAAATACTTTTTAATCAAGGGAAGGCTAGACAAAATAATGAGAGGTCACATGAGCAGAGTAGGTCAAAAATTTCTTCCTTAAAGGGATATTGGCTAACCAGTGGGGCTGTGTTCCAAAACAGAGAGCGTACAGTTCCAAATGACCAGAATACACAGAGACGTGCACATGAGCCACTTGGTCTGGAGTGAGGACCAGCCTGGGTCTCCTCTACCTGGTTCTCTCACAGTTGGCATTAAAACCAACATGCTGTTTATTCTCCAGTCCAGAGCCTAGGTAATTCTGTCTTCCTGTGAAAATGACACCAGACTGAGTCCAGCTCTTGAAGCCATCATACCACAGAAGAGAAGCCAGATAAACAGTGCCAACACCCTTTGCCTGATAAAGAAATCAGAGCTTGGCCAGCATATAACACATACCTGTAGTTCCAGTACTTGGGAGGCTGAGGCAGGAGGATCATGAGTTCAAGGACAGCCTGAGCTACTGAGTGGGACTCTGTCTCAAAAGAACACAGCCAGAAGTAGCTTTTGCAGCGGAGCCCTTGCCTAGCTTGTACAAGATCTTGGGTTCAATCCAGAACAGGGAGGGATGGAGGGACAGAGGGAGGGAGGGAAAGAGGGAGGGAAAGAGGGAGGGGAGGAGGGAAGGAGAAGGAGGTTAAAAAAAAAGGAAAAAGAAGGGGATGAAGGAAAATGTGGGGCAGTTAAGTTTTTGTCATCTTGTCACCTAGAAAGGGGGATTCTCAACTGAGGAACTGCCTCCATCAAACTGGCTTGTGGGCATGCCTGTGGGATTTTTTTGAAATTAATGATGTGTGTGGGAGGGCGCAGTCAGTGCCAGTCAGCAATGCTACTCCATGGCCTGTGCTTCTGCACCTCCCTGCTCAAGTGCCTGCCCAGCCATCCCTCAATGACGGGCTGTGATCAGGATATGAAGCCACATAAACCCTTTCCTCCTCTGATTGCTTCTGGTCACAGTGATTTATCACAGCAACAGAAAAGTAAACTGGGACAGAAATAGAGGGAAGGAAAGAAAGAGAGGAGGGAGAGAAGAGAGGGGGTGGGGCATCAGGGCTCAAGGAAGTCAGAACTCTGGGAAAGTCACAGGCTGGGCAGAGGAGGCAAAGCTAACACAACAGTAACGTTTCCCTGAGATGCATTCCAAATCTTCAACATTAAAACAAAGCTTCTGTGAACAATGAAAACCCAAGGGCTGTCCTTCAGTACTAGTGTATCCATGAACAATGAAAACCCAAGGGCTGTCCTTCAATACTAGTGTATCCATGAACAATGAAAACCCAAGGCCTGTCCTTCAGTACTAGTGTATCCATGAACAATGAAAACCCAAGGGCTGTCCTTCAGTACTAGAGTATCCATGAACAATGAAAACCCAAGGCCTGTCCTTCAGTACTAGTGTATCCATGAACAATGAAAACCCAAGGGCTGTCCTTCAGTACTAGTGTATCCATGAACAATGAAAACCCAAGGGCTGTCCTTCAGTACTAGTGTATCCATGAACAATGAAAACCCAAGGGCTGTCCTTCAGTACTAGTGTATCCATGAACAATGAAAACCCAAGGGCTGTCCTTCAATACTAGTGTATCCATGAACAATCCTCCAGTCTTCCTTCAGAATCTCTCCTGCCCTCCTGTAACCCTAGTCCACACACACACACACACACACACACACACACAAAGGCAGCCAGCATCAGCCAGCGACTGGGAAACTGTCCCTCAGGGCAAGGACTTAACCTCTGTTAGCTTCTTATACAATGAGAATAAGGACAATGTCTTAGAGTTTCTATTGCTTCGGCAAAACCATAACCAAAAAGCAAGTTGGGGAGCAAAGGGTTTATGGCTTACACTTCCAGATCATAGTTCATCATTGGAGGAATTCAGAACAGGAACTTAAGCAAGGCTGGAACCTGGAGGCAGGAGCTGATGCAGAAGCCGTGCTGGCACCACCAGCCCAGGGATGGCACCACCTGGAATGGCCTACCCCTCCCCCATTGATCACTAGTGGAGAAAATGCCTTACAGCTAGATCTCATGGAGGTATTTTCTCCTTCCTTTCTGATAAATCTAGTTTGTGTCAAGTTGACACACAAAACCAGCCAGTACTGGTTACACAAGGACTTAATTGGGCAGCCATGAGAATCAGAAGATAGCATTCCCAGGAACAATGGGACCCGGAGGAAAAGTCATACAGATACATCTTTGGGAGCTATCCTTTTCCATCTTCTCTGAGAACAAAGGGTTGGCTTTTGAAAAAAATTATCATTATAGTGTGAGTGTGTGTATGGTGGATGTGTGTGAGTGCAGGCATGTACATGTACAGAGATCAGAGGACAACTTTTTGGGTCTCTCCCAGGACTTGAACTCAGATCACCGGGCTTGCATGGCATGCATTTTACCCACTAACCATCTAAACAGACAAGGATTGGCTTATTTAGAGCCTGGACTGTTTGTCAAGATCTCTCAGCTTACCCAGAGCTTATTTTGCTCACACCACTTAAGTCACTAGGGCCAAACAAAATGGTTTGGAGTGCAGGCTATATCCTGGGTTCAGAAAGCTTCAAACTTCCCCCCAACAACCTGCACTAAAGTCCAAACCTCGTTACCTTGTACCCTGGGTCACCAAGAAGTTTAGCTATCCTTTATTTTTTTGGTATTGGGGATAGAATATTACAAATCAAGTAGTCTACCACTGGGCCACACTCCCAACCCCTCACTGGGGGAGTCCAGGCAGGCATTCTACCACTAAGCTATGCCCCAAGCCCCTTGCTGCGTAGGCAAGCACTCTACCTTTGAGCTACATCTCCAGCCTTCTTTTTACTTATCTTTCCTAGACTGGTCGTGAGCTCACTTTGAAATACAGGCAGGCTTAAACTTTTATTCCTCCTGCCTCAGCCTCCTGAGTAACTGGGACAAAGCCCATTGCCCCTAGACCCGGCTTAAACCCTACCTTCTGGTCCATTTGTTTCTCCTCATCCACTCAGATTATAGCTGATAGAATCCAGGGCTTCCGCATGCCAGCCAAACACTCAAACAGCTGAGCTATGTCTTTAGCTCTAAATGTGTATATATATATATATATATATATATATATATATATATATATATATATATGATTTTATTATGACATTTTCATTTGAGTATACCATGTATTTTGTTCATATTTGCCCCCCCCCTTTTTTACCCTCTGTTTTTCCTTCCTTCCTGTTCTAGTTTCATTTCTATTGCTTTGATAAAATACCCTGACAAAAAGCAAATTAGTAGAGAAAGGAGTTTATTCCTGCTTGCCGCTCCAGGTAACAGTTCATCATAATAGGCAGGAGCTTGAGAGTGATGGTCGCAGATATTCACAGTCAAGAGCAGAGAGGAACAGGTGCATGCATGAGTGTTTTCTGACTTACTTGTTCTCAGCTTGATATCTCCACTGTTTCACAACTCACAAGCCCCCTGACTAGGGAATGGTGCTGCCCACTGTAGGGGGTAGGGTCTTCCCACATAAACAATCAAGACAATCCCTCCACTGTTTCATAGCTCACAAGCCCCCTGACTAGGGAATGGTGCTGCCCACTGTAGGGGGTAGGGTCTTCCCACATAAACAATCAGGACAATCCCTCCACTGTTTCATAGCTCACAAGCCCCCTGACTAGGGAATGGTGCTGCCCACTGTGGGGGGTAGGGTCTTCCCACATAAACAATCAAGACAATCCCTTACAGAAGTGTCCATTGGCCAAGCCAGTGTAGCAAAGACTCTTCCCAGGTGATTCTAGTTTTCAGTAATGTCTAATTCAGGGTTTTACTGCTGTGAACAAAAACCATGACCAAGGCAAGTTTTTTTTTCTTTTTCCAATTTTTTATTATTTTCTTCATTTACATTTCAAATGCTATCCCCAAAGTCCTCTATACCCTCCCCCCCCATTCCCTACCCACCCACTCCCACTTCTTGGCCCTGGCGTTCCCCTGTACTGGGGGCATATAAAGTTTGCAAGACCAGGGGGCCTCTCTTCCCAATGATGGCCGACTAGGCCATCTTCTGCTACATATGCAGCTAGAGACACGAGCTTTGGGAGTACTGGTTAGTTCATACTGTTGTTCCACCTATAGGGTTGCAGACCCCTTCAGCTCCTTGGGTACTTTCTCTAGCTCCTCCATTGGGGGCCCTGTGTTCCATCCAATAGCTGACTGTGAGCATCTACTTCTGTATTTGCCAGGTACTGGCACAGTCTCACATGAGGCAGCTATATCAGGGTCCTTTCAGCAAAATCTTGCTGATGTATGCAATAGCGTCTGCGTTTGGTAACTGATTATGGGATAGATCCCTGGGTGAGGCAGTCTCTGGATGGTCCATCCTTTCATCTCAGTTCCAAACTTTGTCTCTGTAACTCCTTCCATGGGTGTTTTGTTCCTAATTCTAAGAAGGGGCGAAGTGTCTACACTTTGGTCTTCCTTCTTCTTGAGTTTCATGTGTTTTGCAAATTGTATCTTGGGTATTCTAAGTTTCTGGGCTAATATCCACTTATCAGTGAGTGCATATCTAGTGACTTCTTTTGTGATTGGGTTAACTCACTCAGGATGATACCCTCCAGATTCATCCATTTGCCTAGGAATTTCATAAATTCATTGTTTTTAATAGCAGAGTAGTACTCCATTGTGTAAATGTACCACATTTTCTGTATCCATTCCTCTGTTGAGGGACATCTGGGTTCTTTCCAGCTTCTGGCTATTATAAATAAGCCTGCTATGAACATAGTGGAGCATGTGTTTTTATTACCAGATGGAACATCTTCTGGATATATGCCCAGGAGAGGTATTGATGGATCCTCCAGTAGTACTATGTCCAATTTTCTGAGAAACAGCCAGACTGATTTCCAGAGTGGTTGTACAAGCTTGCAATCCCACCAACAATGGAGGAGTGTTCTTCTTTCTCCACATCCTCGCCAGCATCTGCTGTCACATGAATTTTTGACCTTAGCCATTCTGACTGGTGTGAGGTGGAATCTCAGGGTTGTTTTGATTTGCATTTCCCTGATGATTAAGGATGTTGAACATTTTTTCAGGTGCTTCTCAGCCATTCCATAATCCTCAGTTGAGAATTCTTTGTTTAGCTCTGTGCCCCATTTTTAATGGGTTTATTTGATTTTCTGGAGTCTACCTTCTTGAGTTCTTTCAAGGCAAGTTTTATAAAGGACAGCATATATTTGGGTCTGGCTTATAGGTTCAGAGGTTCAGTCCATTAACATCATGGTGGGAGCATGGCAACATCTAGACAGGCATGATGCAGGCACAGCTGAGAGTTCTACATCTTCATCTGAAGGCTACTAGCAGAATACTGACTTCCAAAGCAACTAGGATGATGGTCTTAAAGCCCACACCTACAGTGACACAAGATCATACCTCCTAATAGTGTCAATCCCAGGGCCAGGCATACACAAAACCATCACAAGTAAGTTGACAATTAAAGATAACAATTAAACCTCATTAGTGGTTCCCTTGCTTTCCCCAAATAGTGTCCATTCTACTTTGATGTCATATATTTTTAAATCCCACAGGTGGGCAAAAACATGAGATATGTCGGAGTCTGACTCATTTCACTGAACATGAAAGTTGCCTATCCCATCTACCATTCTGCAAATGAATAGCCATCTTATCCGCACATACTGCACATCCCACCATGGGAGCCAAAGCCATATCAGGTGTGGGAATTCTGCTTTCTTCATTATATTAAAAAGTGAGAAGAACATGGCCATCACTAAATACATATTTGCTGGATGTGTATCCAAATGGTTGGATGAATTATACTGGGATGGTTAATACTGATTGTAAACTTGGCAGAATGTAAAATCACCTAGGGGTCAAGCTGTGGGGGGTTATACCATAGGAATGCCTGTAAGGTTTGTCTTGATTAGACTAACTGAGGTAGAAAGACCCCCATCAACTACAGGTGGTACCACTCCACAGGCTGGGGTCCTGGACTACATGAGAAGGAGACAGTGAGCTGAGCACCAGCATCCATCTCTCTGCTTCCTGACTGCAGAAGCAATGTGAGCAGCTGCCTCAAGGTCATCGCGTCGTGCCATCCTTGCTATGATGGACTGTATGCTTAAAGAATAAACCAAAATAAATCCTTCTCTCCTTAAACTGCCCACCCCCAGGCATTTCATGGCAGCAATGAAAAAAGTACCTGATATGGATACCACTGATTGTCTTCTTCTTTCTCAAAATCCCAGTGAAGAGGCTGGAGACAGAGCTCAGTCAGTGGTGAAGAGCACTCGCTGCATGAGAATGAGTGAGCATGCAGATCCCAGTGTCCGCAGGGCCAGCCAAGCATGGTCATGTGCATACTTGTAAGCCCAGCACCGAGTATGGTGTAGAAAGGAAGAGTATCAGGGTTTGCCAGTTTCCCAGCCAGCCAGAAAACAAAACCTTCAACTCCATTGAGAGACCTTGCCTCAAAGAAATGAGGCCAAGCGTGATGGACACCTTTATTCCTTTATTCTGAGACGGTATATCCATCCCTCCTGCTCTCTTTACACTGCTCGTGGGTTTTTAGAGACAGGATCTCCATCCAGTCGTCACTCTGACTTTTATTAGCTAGACAGAGGTGTAATGAAAACCTGTAGAGTGGATGCGACCTTTTAATATGTATCAAATTCAATTCAGTAGCTGAGGATGTGGCTCAGTTGCCAGGCCAGCATGAGGCCCTGACTTTGATTCCAGACAGCTTACTTGAAGAGCTCCGGGCCTGAGATAGATCCCCATCTCATAGTAGGGATGGATATTGTTCCTAAGGATGAAACCAAAGGTTGTGTATGTAATTACTACAGCCGACAACAGTCTCTATTCAGGGATATTCTGTCTTGACTCACCTTTGTGGTTCTGATTACTCTGCAACACTGCCCAGCAGAAAATTAGACTTCCACCTATCCAGAACATTTAGGACCTCCCTGGGTGGCATGCTGTCTTCCTTACCCTATGTGCCTGAATGTTCCAGAATATTGCTATGACATTTTTCTTCCTGCATTTGTTTCTGGGCATGGGCATCTTTGCCTCCTCTATCCTCTGCAAATGTTCTTGATAGTGTGTGTGTGTGTGTGTGTGTGTGTGTGTGTGTGTGTGTGTGTTTGCTTAGAATTTGGATCAAATTGGGAAAGGATGCAGAACACAGCATGGTGAACAAGCCATGTACTTGATTTGTTTCTGGCTGGTAATTTGTTAAGGCCAGGAAGGAAGGACGTGATGTATGCAGTCTCACTCTGGATCTATCAGCCACTGTCCCCACACATCAGCCTCCCAAGTGACTATGCCTGTCTCCAGCACACGCACTGAATCACCGCCTCGATGAAGACAAATGTGTTTCCCTGGGAGCAGGTAACACTTTTGTGCCCCCCAAACACATTATAATCAAAAACTATTATCAAAGGCTCTGAAGGAAGCTCTTCCCTGAGACAGCCTCAGAGTTGAACAGACAGGGAGTCTGTTTATGAGCTCAGAGCAGTGGTCTGCACCTCATACCAACCTGGGGCCATTAGCGCTTGCCCTGATGTCTTACCTCCGTAAATAAATGTTCTTTAAAGACAAATGGACTGGAGAGATGGGTAAATCTCAAGATTGTAACACTCCTTGGAACATTATTAGTATCATAAGAGATAACAGTTTTTATCACCTCTATACTTCAAAAAAAGACAGACATCCCTGCCAGATATGGTAGCTCTGGCCTCCAATCACAATGCTCTGAAAGCTGAGGCAAAAAGATTAGCATAAATTTGAGGACATCCTAGACACATATTGAGTTCCAGGACAGCCCGGGCTACAGAGTGAGACCTTGCCTCCCTGGAAACAAAACAGAAAGAAAGAAAGAAAGAAAGAAAGAAAGAAAGAAAGAAAGAAAGAAAGAAAGAAAGAAAGAAAAAAAGAAAGAAAGACCCTTCTTTTTAGAGCTTTCTAAAACAGAGTGTTTCTGAGATTTAAAAAGGGAAGGGACTGGAGAGATGGCTCATCAGCTAAGAACACTTGCTGCTCTTGCAGAGGACCAGGGTTTTGCATCCACCATCTATATCACTGGGCTCACAGCCATCTGTAATTCTTGCTCCAGGAGATCCAACACCTTCTGGCCTCCATGGGCACTGCAAACAAGGTCCACACACAAACTCGGGCACACACATACATACCATACACTTATGCATATATATATATATATATATATATATATATATATATATATATATGTGTGTGTGTGTGTGTGTGTGTGTGTGTGTGTGTGTGTGTGTGTGTGTATAAAGAAAGTGAAGGAAGGAGAAAATAAAGGCTAACTCTATAAAGCAATAATAATACCAACCTCCAAAGGGTCATAAGGCACATTATTCCTAGTGACTAGTTCTGCTAACCATCTTCTAAAAGTTCTACATTGCAACCCCTCCCCAAACAACAACAACACCACCAGCTGGAGGCCAAGTGTTCAAACACATAATAAGCCTGTGGGAACATCCCATATTCAAGCCCTAAGAAATGAGTATTATTTTTTAATCTGAATCCCTTTAAGAATATGGCAATGGAGATTGTTTGGTGTGTGGAGTATTTGCTGTGCAAATGAAAAAAAAATGGAATGTGGATCCCTCGACCCCACATAAATGACAGATGGTCAGAGAGTTCCTAAAGTACATGAGCTAGTTAGACCACCCATATCAGTAAGATCTAGATTTCATTGAGAGACTTTGTCTTAATGAAAACGATGAAAGAATCAAGAAAGAACTACTGATGTCAACCATGGACCTACCTGTGTTTCACACACACACACACACACATACATACACACACACACACACACACACACACACACACACACACACACTGCTTCTCTCAGTTACTTTTCTATTCCTGGGATAGAACACCATGACCGAGGTATCTTGGAAAAGAAAGTATTTATTTGGCGCTTCCAGTTTCAGAGGATTAGAGTCCATGACAGTCATGGCAGGGAGGATGGTGCTGGAGCAGTAGCTGGGAGCTCACATCCTGAGATGTATTCACAAGGCAGAGAGAGCTAACTGGGAATGGCATGAGCTTTTGCAAGCCCAACCACAGTGGCACACCTCCAATAAGGCCATAGGCCATACCTCCTAATCCTTTCCAAACAGTTCCACCAAATGGGGATCAAGTATTCAAATATCTGGGGACCATTCAAACTTTCATACCTTAAAAAAAAATTATATCTCTTCTCCTCAAGAGAAAAAGACTACCCACAAACACAAAATATTCCAAGTTCTGAACTATTCTAAAGACCCAAGGTAATTCTTATCATCTTTCCAGACTTATACAGTGAGAGTCAATTTGACACATTATCTCTCCTAATTTGCATATTCATCCCCCCCATCTAAAAAGATAATCCAAGACCCTGAGGAGACTAAATGGGAATAACATAAAATTGTGATCAAACAGATACCTGAAATTCTGTCTCCTTCATGCAGCCCCAAAAGATGTTGGCTAAAGCAGTGCATACCACACCAGTATAGGAAATACTACATTCTCAAGTTTGACCCCCTGGCTCTCCTTTCCCCAACTGTTCCTCCAATCTGGACACCAGATGATATCAACACTTGGCTTCCTAAAATATAGTACAAATTACAAAAGGGCACTAAGCCAAGAATTTCACAGTGCCTCCTGCCGACTGGCTCCAAAGCCTAGACTTGGTAACTGGCTCTTCTAGGTGACTGAGGTCTGCAACCCTCACTTTTTTCACTGGGAATGAGCAGAACAAAAGATACTCTGACTGGTAGCAGCCTAGATACCACACCTACAGCTAGGCTAGCAACCAGTATCCAGTGACCCTCCATCCTGGGGCTATTAATTTTAGTCACTTTTTAGGGGGGGAAAAAACCAATCACTTTTCTCATGATCACCATTAAACTTTGGTATAAGAAACAAACCATTAATAATGATGTTGAGATGAATATAGGGGTATACATCTGTCATCCCAGACGTTGTGAAGGATAAGACAGGAAGATCACAAATTTGAGACCTTCCTTCTGCTACAGAGTGAGCTCAAGGCTTGCTTGAGCAATTTATGGAAAGCCTGTCCCCAAATTAAATAGATATATAGGATAGGATGATAGATAGATTGATAGATAGATAGATAGATAGATAGATAGATAGATAGATAGATAGATAGAATAGTTGATAGATGATAATGCAAACATACACAGATGAGTGATATAAAGATAGATGCTTAGAATATATACACATAGGCAGATATAGATTAGATAGACAGACAGACAACTAGATAGATCAGTGGTAGATGCTTGCCTAGTAAATGCATAGCCCTGTTTTTCATCCACAAAATTGCAACAACAAAAAAGAAGTCGGAAATTGATGTTTAGGGTTGGGCAAAATAGCCTTAGATATTAACCAGATGTTGGGGGAACAGTGAGGGGAGTAGGAATAAGCTGAGAAAATGACATAGCTAAAGTAGTAAGTTAGTAGGCTCCTCCATTTCTAGGAACTTTCACCATTCCAGCACAGCCACTGGCTTCAGGGGAAAAAAGCAGAAATCCTCATTCTACTTACTCAACTCAAAGGGCTTGGGTTTTGTCAGCCAAAGCCCCTGACAAAAGGGAGCAGGTTTCTATCCCATCATGTCTGCAGGGTCATGTGGTCCAGGCACAGAGCAGCCTGCACAGCAGCCTACATGTGTTAGAAAGCTCTCACGGGTTGGGGTACACTGTGTGAAGATGTGTCTCTGTCCTTCCTTGCCTACTTAAGGCATTCTCTGATTGGCTTTGTTTGTTTTGGGTTGTTGTTTTTTGTTGTTGTTGTTTTGGTTTTTTTTTTTTTTTTTTGAGACAGGGTTTCTCTGTATAGCCCTGGTTGTCCTGGAACTCACTTTGTAGACCAGGCTGGCCTCGAACTCAGAAACCCGCCTGCCTCTGCCTCCCAAGTGCTGGGATTAAAGGCGTGTGCCACCACACCCAGCTCTGATTGGCTTTAATAAAAAATCTGATGGCCAATAGCTAGGCAGGAAGTAGAAGGCGGGACTTCCTGACAGAGAGGGACAGTGGGAAAAAGATGAGAAGGGCGGATCCAGCGAGAGGGGTAGTAGACAAGCAGAGAGGCAGACTGGAGGCAGGACTTGGGCAGAATTAGTTGGGTTACAGGAACTCGAAGGTAGCCCATTGCTAAAGGCCTTAAGCTTTAAAAATACACAAGAGTCTCCATGTCCTTATTTATACAGCTGGTGGGTCCACAGGAATTAGCAACATTCTCCTGTTTTAAGACTCATTTACTCCCATTTAACAGCATTCCAAGTCATGGTATGTTGGCCAAAATCATATACCCAAGAATGTACTGCCTCCAAAATCCAAACAGACCCACTAAGCATTGTGCTTATTTCTTGGTAATGGAAGTGGCCATGCACAGCAACCTATCCTTCACCTTAGATGGACTCTCTTGGGTACCCTGTAACTCCTGGAACTTGCACTGAGATAAAATGTCATTGGGTTTATTTCTCATCTTCTAATGTGCTATATGCTTTGTCAAGTCCAAAGTGATTGCTACATCTCATTCATTTGGTCTGTTGAACATAACATCATCAATATAGTATACCAGCATTATACTCTGGAAAAGGCAAGCAAAGAAGGTTGTGTCAAACTAAGTTATGATACAGGGCAGCAGAATGAGTATACCCTTGAGGTAGGTCCATAAAGGTGTACCGCTGGGCTTGACAGCTCAAAGAAAACTGCCTCTAGTGATCCTTAGGACAGGCATCAAGAAAAACAAACATTCTCTACATCATTATTCATATACCATGTACCAAGAGCTGTGTCAGTCTGCTCATATAAAGATACCACATCTGGTACATTAGCTGAACTCAGAGCCACTACTTGGTCAAGTTTGTGATAGTCAACCATCATTGTCCTCGATCTGTCTGTTTTCTGGGCAGGTAAAATGGGAGAGTTAAAGTTATAGCCTTTCTTTCATTTGTTCTAGAGGGCTTTTGTTTTGTTTTGTTTTGTTGTTTTTTTAAATATACTTATCAAACAGAAACTGAGTAGGCTTCATATCGATGCCATTTTGGGGAATACTGTGCTAATTAGTCAGGCCATTATAGTTATTGCTTTGTCTGGGCTATGCTCACCTTCCCTTTGGCATTCAGTGCTACCACCTGGTCCCTGCTACTCTGGGTTCAATTAAACCCATAATATTTAATTTGTCCAATCAAGCAGCTGCATCTCCCACCCTAAGGTCTGGTGCAGAAAGAGCAAAGACAGAGCTCTCAAATGTGCTGGTGTCCCTCCCTTTCCCATCTCACAGCACTAGTGAAGACAGAGCTCTCAAATGTGCTGGTGTCCCTCCCTTTTCCATCTCACAGCACTAGTGAAGACAGAGCTCTCAAATGTGCTGGTGTCCCTCCCTTTTCCATCTCACAGCACTAGTGAAGGACATGTCTTCTGGGTCATCCCATTGTGAAGGATTGGATTTGAAAAGGTGAATTCACTCAAGCTTTCCAATTTCCCTGAGCCTTAAAATCCCTCCATCAACACTAAGCCAAGGAATAGCAGGCATCTCCAGGTCCTTCTCGGTAGAACATCCTTGCACAAATACTCCAGCCAACCACTCAAATAACTCTTGGTAGTTTTTTAACTGTGTGTGTGTGTGTGTGTGTGTGTGTGTGTGTGTGTGTGAGCACTGAACCTAGACTGTCTGTTCAATAGGCCCTTATAGATAAGTTCAGACTGAATTTATGCTCCCTCTACCACTAGTCCACACCCTTAAAATCCATCTCCAGACATATTCCCCAGATATCTGCTTAAGTGAATTTGAAACTCAATTATATTTAGGGGTATAGCACAACTCCTTCTTTACCACACTTCCTACCTCACCTCTAGGGGACTTCTTAGCCTTGAATCTAGCCTAGGTCTAGAGGCAATGGTTGGTGATCCCTTTCTAGATCTTTCTGAACTCTGGATGGCTGGTTCAACTCAGCTGTTCTGGCTCAAACTCCTCTCCAGGCTGACTGATTCAATATGGCTTCTTTCTCTCTCAGCCTCTCCTGAGTTGCTCTACTTGACCTCATACTAACTTTGGCAATCTGTTCTAATCTATTGGCTCCTTCTCATTCTCTAGCTCATTCTGTCTTCACCCGTGTCTATTTGTCCTCTCTTCAACCTCTCTGTCCCAGTAAAACTGCTTCCTTCTCCCTCTCTGGGCTGCTCTACTCTCCCTCTCAACTCTACTGGACTGCTCTCCATGAACTCTACTGTATTTTTGCACTGCACTCTTCTGAACTGTACTGTTTGTCTCTCTCCGAAGTAGCTTTCCTTACCTCTCTCTCCTTATGAGAGTTGGGCATATCCTATTCTGTCAAATCTTTCTTTGATTGGTCACTCTTTCTCCCACTTAATTAGACATCACTTTCAAACATGGGTGCTTCCTTTGACAAACAAACTTTCCCTTCATAGTTTAGGATTAAAGGTGAATACTAAGGGTGTGTCTGTATTTCACCCAGAGGGATTAGAGGTGTGTGCTAAAGGCTGAGCCACATCCTACAGATTCAAATATCCTACAACAAGAACAAGATCCAGATACCACTGTAAGAAACAGTAAATATCTTTTCTGTCAAATGCTATAAAACACTTTTAGGGCAAAGAATTCAAATCTTTTTTTTCTCCCCCACTTTGTAAGACCTCCATGCAAATGTTTTAATGCCCCACTGCATAGTAGAGCATTTGTTTAAAGAAAGTCTTTGCTGCATTCAGTGGCTGAACTCTTACTGGCATTATTTCTTTGAATTCCTTTGCACTGAGTCTTTTAAACTAACCAATCAGGATAGAGTGTGAGGTCAGACTCCAGCCAATGGGAAAAAGACAAAGTTGTCACCTGTTAGAAAAAAAGAACCAAGTGACTTCCATGTCCTAGTTTGCTTGTTCTTCTGCTTTTGTGAGTATCACACTCTTGATCAAGAGTAAAGTTGGCCTTGTCAAGATACTCCAGTTGGAGAAGTCTCTTTCTTTGGGAGGCCAAACTTCTTTCTAATACTATCAAGCCCACTAGAGAAACTCATTCATTCTATGTCTTCAAAATCACCCCAGGTACCACACTTAGCATGAGTCAGGGTTCTCTAGAGGAACAAGAGCAATAAAAATAATAATAATCTTTTATTAATATTAAATCAGTTTACATAAAATGTTAATAATAATCGTCTCACCCCCGAGAGGCTGAGAACCTGGGAGTTACTCATTGCTTGAGACCCAGTGCCTCAGCAATCAGAACAGTCTCCAGAGAGACTCCCAGAACCTGATGCTTGCTGAGTCCACAGGTAGGGTGGCTTAACAGTTCCAGTTGGTGCCTAAAATGTGGAAGGTTCCTGACAAATTTGTTGGTTCTTAGAGATAGAAGCCTGGATATGCTGGTTCTGAAGTCAGCAAAGGGTTCAGCAGCAGCAGCATAAAAAACTTGGCCATAAGAGGGAAGGCCAAGCAGATCATAGGCAAATAAAATAACCTTCCTTCTGCCATAACCTTCTCTCTCTCTCTCTCTCTCTCTCTCTCTCTCTCTCTCTCTCTCTCTCTCTCTCTCTCTCTTTTAGTCTGAGTGACTACCAGAAAATGTGTGTGAGGGTGGGCCTTCCCACTTTAATTAAAGCAATCAGGACAATTCTTTAGTGGAGCCTCCACAATCAAGTGTTTCTCTTTGTGGCAAGTTGACATTAAAACCAAGCATCATTATAGGCTTGGACAGTGGTTAAGAGCATGTCCTGCTCTTCCAAAGGACTTGGGTTCAATTCCTAGCACCTACATGGCAGCTTGCACCTGTCTATAACTCCAGTTCCAGGGCTTCTGACACCCTCACACAGACATACATGCAGACAAAACACCAATAAAATAAAAATAAATTATATATTTAAAATAAAAATAAACACACACATCACCTAATCTCTTTGTCTCCCTTTCACTATCTCTTCTTCAACTCGTGGAACAAAGTTTGTAGAATAAATACATTCTTAACTAAGAACTTGGAAGATCTGAGTTTCAGACATTCAACAATATTTCTCTCATCAAAACAAAGTCTTAAAGGAGCCTAATTCCATCTGTATGGGCAGTCTATCCCAAGTGTAGAACTTCTGCTTCTCACCCCATATGCATCCTTCAGCTAACTGTTCTTTTATTTAAGTAGCACAGGGGACTTCATCAACAGCTCTGTGCAGCACAGGCCACACTCTTGCACTGAGCTGTATTCTCAGCCATTGGTTTTCCAATACAGGTTCTCCCTGTGTAACAGAAACTGGCATCAACTCCTTGTCTTAGTCTCCAAGCCCAGCTTTCCTTTGGCAATTTAGACTCTTATCCTCCGGGACAATGAAGACAGTCTTCAAAAAACAAAGTTCTAAGGCTGGATTGCTGAAAGTGAAGGAGGTGTCCTCATGGAGTCAGAGGTAAAACACAGGCAATGTTGGTGGATTCAATGATCCTTTCCTGCAACAACAACCTCTCTGACTGAAGGCCCAAAGATGCTGAAGTTGGCCTGTTTGTGCAGAATACTAGCATAGGATTCTGGGTAATGTTCCACCTTGTCCTGTAAAGACCTAATACTTGTGGAGTGATAATCCTGTGTAGTGTCATTATCATCACCATCATCATCAGATTCCACCTATAATATTAGCACTATAATCCCAGAGGCTGAGGCAGGAGGATTGCAATCCTGAAACTAACCTGGTGAGTTAGAGTTTCATGGTGTTTGATCTATAATGAGAGTCTGTTTCCAAAAACTAAAAAAAAAGAAGAAAACTGAAGAGTACATGAATCAGAAGAACAAAAGAGGGAAGAGAGAAAGGGGAAGCAGAAGAAGGAAGAAGAAGAAACAAAATTATTGTAGGGGTGGGAGGAAATTGTGTGGGCGTGCACACACATGTGAAGCACCAGAGATAGAAACCTTGTGTATTGGGTAGATGGTCTAATGCTGGAGCCACACCCTAGCCCCTTACTGGGCGATTCTAAACAAGCACTCTACTACTAACCAATACTCCCTGCTCCTCCCTGGGGGATTCTACACAGGTGTCCCCAGCCCTACTTTGCTACTGATTGGATATTTGCCAACCTTCCAAATTTACATTAGTAACCCACTTGGCTGTGCCAAGAAATCTGTGCTTTGATCCACAGAGCACAAATCAAAATCCATTAAGCACAGAAGGTCATCAAAGTTCACCAAGCCTCAAGGCTGCTATATCACCAAAGAGTCCTACCTCATTAGAGAGGAAATCATCAGGAACACCTAACTCCCTATGGACAAATTCTCAGAGGACCCTGTGTTCTTATACTTATATCCAACTTGCATTGGGTTTATTTTCTTAGATGTTGTTGCTATTGTTGTTGTTGTTGTTTTCATTATGTTGACATAATGTTTCACAATGAAGCCCAGACCTTGAACTCATCAACCTCAACAACCTGAGTACTGAAATTACAGGCCTGGCTTTGAAATAACCATCTTGATATATCGATAGATAGATAGATAGATAGATAGATAGATAGATAGATAGATAGATAGATATTTTTACCCCCAATGGCTCTATTCCAACATATCATCTGCTTTAAAATGTCTTGAGGTGGTATTGAAAGGAGTGGAGATGGGTGAGCCAGCCTTTCTAAAACATGTTGTTAATATTATATCCTTGATTGGTCCCAAAACAGTTGAACCTAGTGATAGCCAATTAGTGTGAGGAGAAATACCAACAAAGCCAACATCAAAATGATGGGTTTTGGCAAACCCCCTTCGACATCCAGATGGATAATGTTGGGCAATTCTACTGATCAGGGTAACTCATTTAGGTAGATAGAGCACTTAATGACCTCAATGGATGGATTAGGAGCCATTTCTGGTAAAAGGGAATCTTTTCCTGTGCATAATAGAAAAGGAATTTTATGAGGAACAATTGGTAAGTCATTTTTTCATGGCAGGTGGTGATGGGAGATGTGCAGCTCCCTATAGAGGCCAGAAGAGAACTATACCTGGTATAGGCAGTTGTGAGCTGCCTGATGTAGATCTTTAACTACCCCTTAATCCCAACTGATAATGTTCTCCTCAACTATCCCAAGCCAAGTTAATGCTTTAACCTTCATCATCAAGTTGTGTGTTTTTTATTTATTATGTCCTCCACTTACCCAAGTGCTAAGGCTTGATCCTCACTGAGGGGCTATTGGAAGGTGGTAGAAGTCTATAAGAGGTGGGAAGTTTTAATCTACTTGGAGTGTGCTATTGAAAGGAATTATAGGACACTTGTCCCTTTCATCTCTCTCTGTTTTGCTTCCCAGCCACCATAGCTGGGAATAAGCTCACTCCAATGCACAATTCCACCATGATGCACTCTTTTGCCATAGTCCAAGCAACAAAAGCTACAGGTACTCCTAACTTCTGAGCCACGTTTCTAGCAACATCCTTTCATCTTTTTAAGTTGACTGTCTCAAATATTTTTGTTGCAGTGATAGAACACTAACAAGCCAAGATGCCTACCTTGCCAGCAACCTGCAGAAAGGATATAGAAATAAGAACCAGAGAAACAGTTGATATTAATAATAATCAGTTATTTCAACTGATAATTTGATGAGAAGGCTTTCTAAATTGCAATGTACCCTTTATTTCTCCTCATCTAGAGGTCTAAAGTGAATACCTCTTCCTTCGTTGACAATCACCTCCAGGGCCAGGCAGTGGTGGCACATGCCTTTAATCCCAGCAATTGGGAGGCAAAGGCAGGCGAATTTCTGAGTTCAAGGCCAGCCTGGTCCGCAGAGTGAGTTCCAGAACAGCTAAACAAAGAAACCCTGTCTCAAAGAGAGAGAGAGAGAGAGAGAGAGAGAGAGAGAGAGAGAGAGAGAGAATGAATCACCTCCGGGAAAACATCATGAAATGGAAACAGTTTAAAATATATTCAGGAATTAATGGCTGAGAGCATGGTTCGTTTGGCAGATCCCTTGGGTCATTGACCAACAATCTAACAAAATTGGTGACTTCTATTTCAGAGAGACACCCTGTCTCTAAAATAAAGTGGATAAAGAAGTCTGCCTAGAAGCAATGGCCTCTGGATGTAATATGGCTGTGCATCCATGAATTCATAACCGCTGTGGTTGCCTGTACAAGATCAAGCAGGTCAATGTTCCAGGATGGATGACACAGAAGCCCATAAACTCTTGCCCAACTAATTAGCTATTGGCAACTGACAGCATCTAGGGGAAGGAAAGTCCGTTTTCTTCAAGAGTGTGATCCATGGTTTGTTGCCCATGCTCCTGTGAATAACCCCTGTACCATATTCATGAGGACAACACTAATCAGGTTCAGCAGATTAAGAGGAGGAGGGGGGGAGGAGAAAGAGAAGGAAGGGGAGGAAGAGAAAGAAAGAAGAGGAAGAAAAGAAGGGGGAGAAGGAGGAAGAAGATGAGAAGGAGAAGAGGAGAAGGAGAAGAGGAGGAGGAGAAGAGGAGGAGGAGAAGGAGGAAGATGAAGAGAAGCAGCAGCTGGGAGGGGTACTTGCTGGGAGGGGTACTTTGTGGTGTCTAAGAGTTAGAGGTAGATATGATTAAAATATTTTGTATTCATCTGGGAAATACTCAAAGAGTAAAATAAATTACAGTAAGGTAGAGAACACTGGAGGAAGACATCAGACATTGACCTCTGTATGCTTCCATGGGTACCTGCAACTATGTGTACAGAGGTACACACACATGCAGCCTCAAAGACTAAAGAGTGAGACAAAAAGAAAATATCATTGCTATATCTGAAGCTATGGCACAAAATACCCTCAGGCTTGCTGTTTTCACAGTAGAACAAAAGAGATCTATGAAAAACTCAGATGAGAAAATTCTTGCTTTAATGCTTTAAGGATGTCTTTAAATGAAGGTAATCCATGTTAACCTTTGTATCTCTCTCTACCCACTGGAACTTTGGAGCTCAGATTAAGAGTCTTTCAAAATACACTTGTTTTTATAGATTAACTTTTATTTATGTGTGTGTATATATACATATACATATACATATACATATACATATACATATACATATACATATACATATACATATACATATACATATACATATACATATACATACAGTGCATATATGCAGAGACCAGAAGAAGGTGGTGCTGGGTCCTCTGGGGCTGAAGTTGCAGGTGGTTATGAGCCACCTAACATGGGAGCTCGGAACAGGACGAATCTGCAGGAGCAGCAATCATTCTTAACCTCTGAGCCATCTATGTCTCCAGCCCCCACAGCAAACTTACTAAGTTTAGGAGAATGTCACTTTTTTATCCTCCTCCTTGCTTCCATGTGAAATTTTGTTTCTATTTCAATGCTGACAGCTTTTGTGGTCCATGATTTTTCCTCTTTTATCATAAGATGTCTCAATCACTGTTGGAAGCAGAGAGAATACCAATGACAAATGAAGAGAGTCAGAGTGTGTGGGAGAATTCTCAAATCTCCTTCCTGGCCACAGCTACAAGGCACGTGCTCAAGCAAGATGTGGGGATCAACTCTGAGTCTTCAGCAGATGTTTCCTAAGAGTTGTCCCTAGAAGCAGGTACCTCAGAGATAGCCTCTGGCTTAGTTTGGGTTTCTACTAGTGTCATGAAACACCATAACCAAAAGCAAGTTGGAGAGGAAACTGTTTATTTGACTTACACAGTCCATCACTGAAGGAAGTCAGGACAGGCGTTCAAACAGGACAGGAAACTAGAGGCAGGAGCTGATGCAGAGGCCATGGAGGGATGCTGATTACTGGCTTGCTCTCCATGCCTTGCTCAGCTGCCTTCTTATAGAACCTTGGACCACCAGTCCAGGAATATCCCTGCCCACAATGGACTGGGCCCTCCCCCATCAATTACTAGTAACGAATGTGCCCCACAGGCTTGCCTATAGCTCAGCCTCACTGAGGCATTTTCTTAGTGGAAGCTTCCTCCTCTCCAGTGACTCTAGCTTGTATCAAGTTGACATAAAACTATCCAGCACAGCCTTTTTCTCCTGTGATAACAAAAGTCCTCAACTCTCCACAAAACAGCTCCCTCAAGGCTGGGCAAGTCAAGATTCCAAGGGGAAAGCTCTGTGAGAGAAAAAGACATGGCTGTGAAGATAACTGCTCAGGAGCAGATCTGCCTATCCAGCCATCCTGCTAACAATGAATGGGAAGATGTGAATTATTGTGTGGCTTTTTATAGAGACGTGTGAGCTGTCACTCTCTCAGAAAAAAAATAAAATAAAATAAAATAAAAATAAAAATAAAAAGAAGCTGCCATGGTCTGATCTCATAACAAAAAGTTTTGTGTTTACTTAACGTCTCTCTTCAATGGTCTCTCACTTAGACCCTTAAGACCCTCTCTTTAGAGGCAAGTGTCAAAAAAAAAAAAAGGCATGCAGAAGGCGCCTCTAGGCTCCTTAAGTCAACCATCAAAAGAAGAGTATGGCTCAGGGGTTAAGGGTATTTGTTGCTCTTTCAAATGACCCAGAACATACACAGTGGTCCACAACTGTTTTATCTCTGGTTCCAGGAGATTTGATAATCTCTTCTGACCTCACATATGCATGCATGCATGCACATGTGTGCACGTGTGTGCAAGCACATACACACATGGTGCACATATATACTCATATTCATTACACATAAAGTAAATAAATCTTTTAAGAGATGGAGGTAAGATAGTCAGGCAAAATGATAACAAGTCTGTCATTCTACCCTACTAAAGAGGTTGAAACAGGTGGAGCATAATTCAAGGATAGCCTAGACTATAGGCTAGACTTAGACTATAGACTCCTGTTCAAGCTGAGCAACCTGGTGAGACTCTGTTTTGAAGCAATAAGTAAAAACAGGACTCAGTAATAGAATGCTGACCTAGAATCTCCCAGTGAATGGCTTGGGGTGTGGACCAGTGATACAGGGCTTTTGTACCATGAAGGAAGCCCTAGATATAATCCTTAATCCAGAAAGAAAGAAAGAAAGAAAGAAAGAAAGAAAGAAAGAAAGAAAGAAAGAAAGAGAGGGGAGAGGGGGAGAGGGAGGAAGGGAGGGAGGGAAAGAGGGAGAGAGGAGGAAGGAGGGAGGGAGAGAAAGAGAGAGGAAGGGAGAGAAAGAGAGAAAGAGAGAAAGAGAGAAAGAGAGAAAGAAAGAAAGAAAGAAAGAAAGAAAGAAAGAGAAAGAGAGAAAGAGAAAGAAAGAGAGAGAGACAGAGAGAGAGAGAGAAAGAGGGAAGTAGGTGGAGGAAGGGAGAGAAAGAAAAAAGGGATGGAGGGAAGGAGGAAGAGAGAGAGACAGAAGGAGGAGGAGGAAGAAGAGGAGAAATAAAATTGGAAATTGTCTTTATAAGAAAACACAGGCCAGTTGAGTAGGAAGAGGATGCTGTCACAGTTCAGGTGGAGGAGCCAACCTCCTTCCTGTCCATCCCTGTCCAGGGCAGCCCACAGTGCTCTGTTCCTGGCCATCCCTGTCCAGGGAAGCCCACAGTGCTCTGTTCCTGTCCATCCCTGTCCAGGGCGGCCCACAGTGCTCTGTTCCTGTCCATCCCTGTCCAGGGCAGCCCACAGTGCTCTGTTCCTGTCCATCCCTGTCCAGGGCAGCCCACAGTGCTCTGTTCCTGTCCATCCCTGCCCAGGGCAGCCCACAGTGCTCTGTTCCTGTCCATCCCTGTCCAGGGCAGCTCACAGTGCTCTGCTTCTGGTCAGGAGCATGCTGGGTTCATCTTGAGCTTTAAAAATATCTCTCCACCCACTGGAAATCGGATTAATCAGCCAGCGTTCACCTGTGTGTCACCAGGGTGGCAGTGATGTGCATGACAGCAGTGTGCCTGTTGCAAGGAAGGCACGAAGGGCCTCATCAGGCAGGGAGGAGGTTTCAGAGCAAAAATGTTTCAAGGGAGGGGTAGGGGCTCTGAAACCAGGTGACACTTGAATCCCAGTTCTAACAGATGCTACACAGACAATCTTGGACAAAGTCAGTCATCTTTGTCACTTCTAAATTGTTCACACTTAAAACAAACAAACAAACAAACAAAACACACAAAAAAAAATGCTACATAGAAAAACTCTGCTTTCAAGCTAACTAGACATGTAGGCTTGGTGAGTAAAGGCACTCGCTGTCTAGACTCACGATCTGAGTTCAGTTCCCAGGATCCACATGGAAAAAAGTGGGAAACTATGCCCACAAGTTATCCTCTCACCTCCACACTTGCACCTTGGCGTGTGTGCAAACCCCCACCCTATACACATACAGAACACAGTAAAAATAAGTGTGAGCTTATTACTACAGAGTACTTTGTGGTCCTCAGGACTTGGGGGATAGAACCTAGAATTTGGACTATGTGCTCTAGACAGGTGTTCTACTGTTAAGCATACCCTGGGCTTCTTTTTAACTTTTATTTGGAGAGAGTGTCTCAGTGAGTAGCCCAAGCTGGTTTTGTAGCCCAGGAGATCTGTTTGCCTTAGCTTCCTAATTGCTGGGATGATGGACATAGGCCACTGTACCCATATCTAGCTTATATGACTGATGGTGAGTGTGTGTGTGTGTGTGTGTGTGTGTGTGTGTGTGTGTGTGTGTTAAGAGAACAGAATAAAGAGAAAACAAATATTTCCAAATCTTAAAAATTAGATGAAAGGGGCTAGAGAGGCGACTCAGAGATTAAGAGTGCTATTTGCACTTTCACAGAACCCCAGTTTGGTTCTCACATTCACATAAACCAGCTCACAACCACCTATAATGGCAGCTGCATGGGATCCAGCGCCCTCTTCTGGACTCAATGAGTACCTGCACTCATGTGCACATACACGAAGATACCAATGCACATATACAATTGAAAATAAGATAACTATTTAAAAATTAGGTGAAAGAGACATACTGACTCGTTACATTTTCACTATAGTTTTTAGCATCTGTAAATCTGAAAAATGCAAATATTAAATTTTTATGTAGGTATCGATACATCTGAAATGAAGAGGGGTTGGAATGTAAGCTTAGCCAATAAAGTGCCTGCCTTGCAAGCATGAGGACCTGAATTTGATCCCCGGAACTCATGTCAAAAAACTCCATGTAGATGATGTACTTATAACCCCAGCACTGGAGAGGCAGACACAGGAGGATACACGGGACTCATTGGTCAAATAGTCTAGTTTTCCTTTTGTTGCTGAGATAAGCCACTCTAACCAAAAGTAACATGAAGAGAAAGAGTTTGTTTAGCTTAAATGATTCATCATCAAGGGCAATCAGGGCAGGAACTCAAGGTTGAAACCTGGAGGCAGGAACTGAAGTAGTTTGTGGAGGAGCACTGCTGGCTATTTTGCTCCCCATGGCTTGCTCAGCTACCTTTCTTATACAACCCAGACCCACCTGCCCAGGGATGGCTCCACCCACGGTGGACACACAGGTCATTATGATGGAGGCAATTCCTCAGTTTAGATTCCTTCTTCCCAGGTATGTCTACTTGTGTTGTTATCAAGAACTAACTATGATACCATCTAAGCTTTTTTGTGTGTGAGTTCTAGCTCGTAGAAAATCCTGATCTCAACAATCAAGGTAAGACAGAATTTAAGGAATGGTAATGAAGGCTGATCTCTGGCCTCCACAGGCACATATGCACCCACCCAAACATACATGCATACACAATGGCTCTCTCTCTTTCTCTCTCTCTCTCTCTCTCTCTCTCTCTCTCTCTCTCTCTCTCACACACACACACACACACACATACACACACACACACACACATTTTGGATGGAACCACTCATTTTGGATGGAATGCCTGAATATAATCAAAATACAATATGGATATATGAAAATATTTATATTGAACCCCATTAATTTATACAGTTAATTTACATCCAATTTTAAAGGAAGTAATAAAAGTGTCATTTTGAGACACAAACATACATCAGAAGGTCAGAAGAATCTTCTTTCTAATTGTAATACCAAAGATGTCAGAAAATTTCCACCCAATGTTGGAGCCAACATGGCTCACAGATAAGGAAGAGTTTGCTCACTATGGTTGTTTGCCCCATCAGGAAACAAAGCTCAGTAAGTCAAGCAGTCACAGTCCAATCGACAGACTAAATGACAGTTCAGTGGCCACCAGCTTCCTAGCCCATGTCAGCAGCTCATGCGGGGAAAACTCATTTGTGATGAACTGAAGCCAAAGGCTACTATGTTCTACACAGTGTTAATTCCAGGCAATAAATGGAAACCTCATTGCTTCTGCATTGAGTGAATAGCAAGCAGTCATAGGAGATGAGAAGGACAAGAGAAAGAGAAGAAAGGAGAGAGACAGCCTTCTACAGAGGGGATATGGAGATCCCAGGCCCACCCAGCAGACATGAGCACCTTCTAGAAAGACATGATGTCAGTATTATTGAGGACACTTAGTACATAATTTGTGAAAATCTCCTTTGTCATATGTGATGGTTTGAATATGCTTGCCCTGGGGAAGTGGCTCTATTAGGTGGTGTGGCCTTGTTAGAATAGGTGTAGCCTTGTTGGAGTGTGTCACTGTGAGGGTGAACTTTAAGGTCCTATGTTTGAGCTCCACCCAGGGAGGAAGACAGCCTCCTCCTGGCTGCCTGAAGAAATCAGTCTTCTTCAGGCTGCCTTCCAATCAAAATGTAGGACTCTCTGCTCCTTCTCCAGCACCACGTCTGTCTGGATGCTGCCATGCTTCCTGCCATGATGATAATGGACTAAACCTCTGAACCTGTAAGCCAGCCCCAATTAAATACTGTCCTTTATAAGAGTTGTCTTGATCATGGTGTCTCTTCACATCAATGGAAACCCTAACTAAGACATCATGCATTATGTATGTAACATATGTCTAAGAATATGTCTTTCTCTGGTGTCCCACTTTCTCACAGGAGCCCTCCCTTGCTTCACAGACTTCTGCCACTCCACTGCCAAGCACCACAGGGCCCTCACTAAAACAGAGCTAATGCCAGGGCTGTATTCTTGAAACCTCCAGAACACTAAGAAAAACAAACTCCAGGAACGTTGTTATAGTATCAAAAGGTAGACTCATCCAAGGAACAATGGATGCCTAGGCAGGAAAAAGTGAAAGAGCAAAAGTCCCCACTAATCCATCCTTCAGGTTTGTTGGGTAATTTCCAACTCCAATTTGGCCAAATCCATGTGTCATTGTCTCTCAAACTTGTTTAAAGAGAAGGAAGAGAAACTTCCCATGAATGAACTGTAGCCTGGGGTGAACTACGTGGACTGTAGCTCTTTTATACCCACATTCTACTCATAGACAGGACACTTTTGGAAAGAAAGAAAGAAAGAAAGAAAGAAAGAAAGAAAGAAAGAAAGAAAGAAAGAAAGAAAGAAAGACATTCTATCAATGGTGACAATCTTCAATCTTCAACTAGGTGAGGAAGCTGTCTCTGTTGCCACCCACAAGCAAGAGGCTGCAGCTGTTATGTGTGAGAAGGTGGAGTGACGTGAATGGTCCTCAACTGCTATGGTGTTGAATATGCAATGTAGCTCAAAACCAAAAAGGCTCCTCCTGGAGTCAATGTTTGGTCCTCAGCTGGTGGCATAACAGCAATACAGGAGTATCAACATTACATCAATGACCCCATTCTTGGTACCAACTTCTGCTTTATTTCTGTTGCTGTGATAAGAAAAAAAAAAAAAAACCAGTGAAAAGAAATCACTGCTTATGGGAAAAGGAGAGCTTAATTGACCTTGCAAGTCAAAGTTCCATTATTATCACTGTGGGTTAACGCAGGAACCTTCAAACAGCTACTCATCACATCCATAGTTAAAAGTAGAGAGCAATGAATGCACACACACTCGCTTGCCTGCTTATGCTCAGCTTAATTTCTCCAATTATACAGTTCAGGATCCCCTACCTAAGAAACAGTACCACCTACAGTGGTCTTCTCACATCAAGTAACTTATTAGGACAATCCCTATAGACGTAGCCATAGGTCAACTCAATGAAGATAATCCCTCGTTCAGGCCGTCTTCCCAGATTTAGGTTGTGTAGAGCTGACAATTAAAACTAACCATTACAGGAAGGTTCTAGAAACTTCATGAGGTAGGACCTGGCTAATATAAACAGCTCACTAGAGGGAGGTCCTTTATGGTTAATTATCTCTAGTTCTTCCTTGTTCTACTCTCTATACTTCCTGAGTGTCGTGATATGAATTACTCTGCTCTGTCATGCCTACCCTGACATGATGGTCTTTCATTAGAAACTATGATCTCAAGTGACTCTTTTTGAAAATGTTCCCTTGGGTATTGTGCTCACAGCAGCAGCAACAACAACAACGGGAATATGCCAACACAGCCAGCTCATAAAGGATGGCATAATGACTATCAGTGTCCAACATAACAAGCCCATGTGCCATGCCACCTATCTTCTAGGGATACATGAGTCTATATAAGAGAGCTTTCACATGAGGCAGCCCACCAAAACAGCAATTACACAATACCTCAGAAGTTATCGGGATTTTGTCTCTCCCAAGATCCACTCTGTAGCATCATGAATTGATGCTTGCTAACTGGTGGTCGGACCCTCCCTGTCTGCTCTAAAGTCAGAGCACATCTACACTGTCATGCCCAGAGCCCCAGAATGCTTGCAATAAAGCAGGAAGAGTCATAGCTCAGTGTTCACCTTGGCTAAATAAATAAATAAATAAAAGAATGAATCTTCCATCAGAAAATAAATGGCCCTTCTGCAGGCAGAGAGTCTAGATTACCATCCTGAAGGACAAACACATCATCCTCACCAGTCAGCCTTGGGTCATAAAATGCTGGTTTCTCTCACCCAGGGACCCACACACACACACACCTGCAATTGGAGGGTAGTTACAATTCTTGCCAGCTCCTGTAGCTACTAAAAAAGTACACTCGGGTCCAGTTCAGAATGCCCAGTCCTGGTGGTAGCAGTACACTTGTTTGTTTTATAGCTTTCCCAAGAATGGTGCAGGGGTTGGGGGGAGAGGATCTTAGCAGGAAACCCATATAGAAAACAGCAGGGAAGAAGGACCCAAGCCAGCCAGCAGTCTTTAGAGCTATACAGAGTTGCCATAGCAGAACCCAGTTTAACTGCAAGAACATTCGGCTGCTTGCTCTAAGACTCCAAGAAATCATCCCCAACTGTTAAGCGGATGGTTATCAGGGAGGAAAGGGAACCAGGTCCCTGGAACTGAGCATACAAGTTGTGAGCTGCCCAATGTTGGTGTTTACAAAGTTGAAACCACAGATGACTTACAAAGTTCATCATATTAGTAATCTTAAACTCTTCAAAGGTTACCTAAAATATGGCTGGGGACATAGTGCAGTCATTGAATTGCTTAGAATCATGGCAATCTGAATTTGGTCCTCAGAATCAAGTTTTAAAAAAAAAATCATGGTGGCATGTCCTGGGAAGGCAGAGACAGGAGGACTCCTAGACTTGATATTTTCCAGGCCAGTAGGAGACTTTGTCTCAAGAAAACAAGGCATCTATATCCTGAGGAGCAACACTTGAAGTTGTCTTCTAAATTCCAAATGCACATGCACACACATGAATAAACACCCCAAAATGGGCACGCACTCGCACTCGAACACACACACACACAAGCTACCTAACACGTACTGATGGCTTTGTCCAGTTCCTATGGCCAGGTGTGCTTACTGTGGACATTCCAAGTTCCTAATGCAACATGATAGAGAACTGTGCGTTCATATCCCCAGAGCAGGGTTTCAGTGCACCTGGCTGAGAGAGCTCAGTGGGAGCAGGTGAGTGAGGCCATTCACACCATGGAGGACGAAGCAGATGGAACAACAGGAACCAGTAGGTAGATAACCTTGAATGACCTATTCTTTCTGACCTATATCTGCCAGCAGGTTCTGCCCACTAAAGGTCAAACATCCTCCCCAACACAGCACCACAGATGGACAATACAAACTCACAGCATGAACCTGCAAAGGTAAGTAGAGCACATACTCGCAATAGTAGAGTGTTAAGGCTTGGTCTGCTGCTATGTATTGGAAGGCTAAGTGCGGTCTCCAAGGCCTGACTGCCCCAGAAATGAGAGTTTGCACATAGACCAAGTGACACTATGTGACCTTGTTCCTAAGCTATTTATGATGAGTGAATAAAGATGCCAACAGCCAATAGCTGGGCAGAAGACATATAAGCAGGGCTTAGGGTTCCTGGGTTTGGGGGGTATTGGTGGAGAACCATGAAGGGGAGAAGAAGGTGCATAGAGGAGAAGCCTCCATAGGGTAAAAATCTTAAAATAATGGCCATGTGGGTTGGCTAATTGAAATTAAGAGCAGCCAAGATGAAACATGACAAATTATATAATTGTATTATTTGCTGGAAATTAGATGTAGTAACATAAAAAATAGATATCTGCTCAGCTCTTGTGTTGATTAAGGCTTATTATAAATATAAAGGTTGTGTGTGTGAGTCTTTTATCCAGAAGCTAAATGGTTAAAGGTGGGTAGAAACCCCAGATTGGGATTATATGTTTGTACAATACCACAGTGGTGCCTAGTATGCACAAGGCGGTGGGTTTGAACCACCCAAGCACCAGCATCAGAAAAAGAAATGTTAGAATTATGTGGACTTCATTTAAATAGCTGTGTAACAGGATATCTGAGTCTGGAGAGCACTTTCTGATCTCTCAGAGGACCCAAGTTTAGTTCCTTCCCAGCTCCAAAACTGGGCTGCTCACAACCAATACCTCCAACTCTCAGGATCTGGTGCCCTCTTCTGGCCTCCACAGGCACCTGCACACACATGCATATATACATAGGGGGAGAGAGAGGGAGGGAGGGAGAGAGAGAGAGAGAGAGAGAGAGAGAGAGAGAGAGAATCTCAAAATACAAAATACACTGACACATGTATATACAGGTACCAGAAAGAAGCCAAGGCCACAACACCTTCTCCTATTAACCTTCTTCTCAGCCAAATGTGGCAAATTCATCAACATTCTCTCTTCTCTCGGTGAAGCCTTCCAATAAACTGCTGAACAGGCACTTCTAACTAAGTGATTGTTCATGTGCTTTTGCTCCCATTAATGTGCCAAGAATTAGTTGTGCTTATATATTTGCAGTAATTACAGTTAATTAAATACTACATAAACCAATGAGATGGGGAACATGAACAGAAAGTCGGGTCCATGGAAATGTAGTCAAATAATTAGATCCAAAGGGCAGTTATGAAACAAAGGCTTGTTAAGGATAGGGGGGTTAACTGTAGGAGATGAGGCAGGGTGGCGGAATAACAGAACTCTAATGAGTCATACACTCAGGCTCCTTTCATAAGTGTTTTTATTTTATAAAGCAAAATAAAATATTTAATATAGAGAAAGGGAGGGAGGGAAAAATTAAAAGAATGTGCTAGTGGGGAACATTTGAGATTCAAATCACCACAGGGTCCCTAGAAACCTAAAAGCAAGACTTTCCCTCATTCATGCCCAGACACTGTACGTTTCACTCATAAACTTCCAAGAATGGGGCAAAGCTTGGGCACCCTCTTTACCTCCCAAATAGTCCTCCTACATTCTCAGTATTGTGTTTCCCCCAAATTTCCATAGGAATCCGTATTAGCTATATAATGAGGTGGTGTCTTTGGGTTAGGTTATCAAAGAGACAAAAATCCTCATAGATAGATGTTCCTTTAAAAATATTCCTCTAAAAGAAGCCAAAGGGCATTAATTCAATTCATCCTTTTGATTGCTGAGAACACACAGGTATCACCTTGATACTACGCTCCCAGCTTTCCAAGTTATAGGAAAAAACTTCCTGTGGTTTATAAGTCAACCTGACTGTGGTGTTTTGTTATAGCAGTTCAAATGGACTAAGACACCATGCAGGCATGGAGTCATTCTGTTGTGGTTACAAACCTGGGCTTGCTATGGAGACAGTGGGGCTCTTCTGTTTCTTTGTCCTGCATCTATACAGCCTGTCACCAGTAAGATGGTGACAAGGTCCCAGAGTTTCACTCACCTCTCAGGCCAACAGCCTCTGTTCAGAGATCATATATGGTAAACAGATGCTGTCCATGTGTGTGTGTGTGTGTGTGTGTGTGTGTGTGTGTGTCCATGTGTATCTGTGTATGTGTCTGTGTATATCTGTGTGTATGTGTCTGTCTGTCTGCCTGTCTGTGTCTGTCTGTGTCTGGCTGTGTATGTATGTGTGTATGTATGTGTCTGTCTGTGTATGTATGTGTATGTATGTGTCTGTGTCTCTATGTGTATGTATCTGTCTATGTGTCTGTCTGTGTCTCTGTGTCTGTCTGTCTGTGTCTGTGTATGTATATGTGTATGTGTGTGTGTGTGTGTCTTTCTGTGTGTGTTTGTGTGTGTATCTGTGTGTCTTTATTTGTGTCTGTCTGTCTGTCTACCTGTGTGTATGTGTCTGTCTGTGTGTGTGTGTGTGTTTGTGTATGTGTATGTGTGTATGCATGTGTCTCTCCCTCCCTTTTCCCTCTACTCTATTTCTCTCTGTAATGTTGAGACTTAAACCCAGAACCTTCTACACACTAGACAACTGTTCTATCACTGAGCTACACCCCTAACAATGCTCACCATTCCCAACCTTTCCTAGTTCAGCCATGGATGCAGCCCACGAGTCCCTGCTACTTTCTAGGTCACCTGTATGGAAACTGCACATCTCATGAGTGTGCAAACAAGATGGATAGTAGAAGAAAGATCCACCGATGGCCTGTCATCTTTGCTTCCCTCACCTCCTGTCCACACTCAAGCAACTGTAGCCGTGCTGGCTCAAGAAGGTGCTGGCAAACTAATATGCACATGTTAAATGCCATGGATCTGATACTGAGAAACAAAGCCGTGGACCATCTGGAGCAGCTGTGACTACCCTGCACTCAAAGCAAAGCTCGAGTTTATGTAGCAAACTCGGACTGCAAGAAAAAAGCGTTACGAAACCACTTGGCAAAACTGACCCTGGTTTAGTCGCAGCAAATGTCATCAACTAAATCAACTTCACTCTCTAGTTAAGAAGTCTATATTCCGTGTGTGTGTGTGTGTGTGTGTGTGTGTGCATGTGGTGGTGGTGGTGGTGGTGGTGGTTTGAAAATGCTTGGCCCAGGAAGAGCACTATTTGGAGGTGTAGCCTTGTTGGAGGAAGTGTGTCACTGTGGGCATGGGCTTTGAGACTCTTCTCTTAGCTGCCTGGAAGCCATTCGTCTTCTAGCTGCCTTCAGATGAAGATGTAGAACTCTTAGCTTCACCGGCCTCACTTCTGCCTGGATGATGCCCTGCCTTGATGATGATGGAATGAACCTCTGAACCTGTAAGCCAGCCCCAATTAAATGTTATCTTTATAAGAGTTGCCTTGGTCATGGTGTCTGTTCACAGCAGTTAAACCCTAACTAAGACAGTTTGGTTTAGGGGGAGGGGGTTGTCTGTGTGTTTTAATAAGAGCGTGTCTGCATCCTAGGTACAATGGGACAGCATCCTAAGATGAATTTGGGCACTGTATTCCCAGGATAAATTTCCATCCTAAACCCTTGTCCCGGGCACTCAGGGATACGCTGTGTTACACAAGAACGGAGGCAATTAAGATAATTGCTGCCTGTTCCCACCTAGATGAAGCTTCCAGATGATTCTTACTTGGGCAGCATTCAAAGTACCATGGCCCCAAGTCAAGAGACAGCAATAAACAGGGCTTAAGCCTCCCCTGCAGATGGACTCCACTATAAAAGACAATAAAGACAACAACATGATTCTGGCTATATAGACCCTGCCAACTCTATACATAATATGTCTTTTATTTTTGTTGTTTTGAGACAGCATCTCATTATAATAGTCCATGCCAACCCTGACATCCCTCTCTCCTTCCCCCACGTAGTCCTGGCTAATGAACGCTCCATCCCCCTGCCTCAGTTGAGTATAGACAGGCATATGCCATCGCAAGAAGATTCCAACAATAGATTTTAAGGAAAATAAATTTATCCCCCAATCAGTATCCAAGGCAACCACATTCATCATAGATTTTTTTTCAGGCCACAAGGTCCATCCCACACAACAAAGTCATTTAGACAAAAGATTGTCTCTGAACTCTTTCCCATCACTCCATACTTAGCCCTAACTGCCAATGAGAAGTACTCTAGGCTTGACAATATGCAAAATGGCTTCCCAACAGTCACCACCCCAAGTAGATTCTCCTTTATCCAAAATGGCTTCAAGAAGGTGGGCAAGCTCCCACCAGGCAGCTCCTTACCATCCAGTTCTTCCACAGAGATATTAGCCAACTGCTCGCTGTCACTGCCTGCAGACAGAGATCGGTTGAGGTAATTCCCCTTGTACAACAAGCCAGCGGTTACATGGTGGAACGGCATCTTTTCCCTGTTCCAAAGAAAATGGGGGAGGAGAGAAAGACATCATCACTCATTCATTCATTCATTCACTTCCTCATTATTTCATTAAAGGGCTGTCTCTATTTTCCAGATGGCAAAGTTACATAACTAGGGTGAGGGTGATGCCTCAGTGGATAAAGATACTTGCTTCTAAGCCTGGCAGCTTATGTGTGATCCCTGGGATTCATAGGGTGATAAGAGAGAACGCAATCCTGGAAGTCCCCTATGACCTCAGCACTCATGTGTACCTCCATACAACATGTGTGCATGTGCACACACACACACACACACACACACACACACATACACACAAAGAATAAATGTGAAATACATTCTAGAGGGAACTTTAGAATATTTACAGGATCCCCATAGCCTGAATAACTCCTAATTGATTTTTGGGTCCCCCTCTTCTCAATGTACAGCTCATTTCTCCCATTTCATTGTACATTTGAACTGTGATGCCCTTGTTAAACCCCAGAAAACCATGAAGGACGCCAAGTTGCTTCTTTTTATTTTTATGTTGTTTTGTTTTGTTTGCTTGCTTGCATGTTTCTTTTGTTTGGTTTTGTTTTTGTAGCACTGTGGGCTATACGTAGTTACTGTACAAATAAGTAGCAAGCATTCTACAGTTGGGATTCTAAGCCCTTTTGCTCATTAGACAGAGCCCTACTAATTTGCCCAGGCTGGCCTAGCACATACTCTATAGTCTAGGCTGTGCTTGGACTCAATATGTAGCCTGGGCTAGCCTTCATCTTGCAGTCCGTCTTCAGCCTTCTGAGTAGCCTTCTGGGGACTACAGACCCCACACCAGCAGGTCCAGCATCATTGCTATGTCATACAAATAAAAACACCCTTTGCTCTTTTCCTCAGCCTCAAATGTTATCACTTCATGTAGGAAAACCCTGAGCATCCCAGAAAACGTTGACCTATCCAGCACCAGGGCATCTTGGCTATGCTCAAGTGAAGCTGTAAGTAGGTCACATTCTTCGAGAAAAGCAGGTGTCCCAGCCACACCACATTCAAGGAACGGAAAGCAATGGACTAAATCTTTAACTCGTTTAATTGAGAGTTTAGGGGACAGGAAAGATACCCCCAGTGGGGAAGATTACTTCTCAGCAAGCATGAGGACCTGAGTTCAAATCTCCAGCATCCTTGTAAAAGCTGGTCAAATGCATGTGTGTGTGGCTGTCACTTCAAGATGTGAGGGATAGGGATGGAGACAAAGGGATAGCAGAAGCTCACTGGCTGCCCCTCTGGTTACAGGTTCAGTAAAAGACCCGGTCTCGAGGGAATAAGACAGTAAATGATAGACTGGGACACCTGATGGACATGTCCACTCAGAAGTATTTGCACCTTCACACACATACGAACCAAGAAAATAAAATTTAAGTTCCAATGCTGACCCCAAACTCACTACATAACCGAGGCTGGTCTTGAACTCGAAGATTTCCTGGATCAGCCTTCTGAGTGTTGCTGAAGTTACAGGGAGTCGCCACCATACCAAACCCCAAGTTTTTACAACCCCATGCATGCCGCAACATGCGAGAAGAAGAAACAGTCCCGAAGCCTGACTGAGATGCAGAGGTTACTTTCAGAAATGGCTTCCCAGAAAGGGAAGCAGCACCTCAAGGGCTTCAGGAATGACGAAATTTAAGACACTCTCGAGTGTAATCAGAGAATCCTCGAGACTAGATCTCAATCTGCCCAACCAAAGCCCCTGCCATTACTGGGGCTTAGCGGGTCTCCCAGCACAGGAGAGATAGCTCAGTGGCTAGAGTTCTTGCCTTGCCAACATGAGGAGTTCAGATCAGTCCCCAGAACCCACACAAAAACAAGCCGGATATATTCGTGTACTTCAAATCCCAGTACTGGAGAGGTGGGTCCCTTGAGTTCTCTAGATTATTTGAGAGCCTAGATTATTTGGTGAGGCACAAGCCAGTGAGAGAGACTCTACTTCAAAAGATAAGAAGAATGACTCCTGAGGTCCAAAACCCAAGGTTTTCCACTGGTGTACACACACACACACACACACACACACACACACACACACACCAAGTTCTCCCCCCAACATATACAGACCTACTACAAGATGCTTATTTAAACTACATGGTAGAAAGAGTAGTCTCCTTCCAGTACAAGCTTTAGGCCTTGGTCCTAAAGGAAAGGAATGTTTCCCCAGACATCTGCCACTCTCTGAGGAGGTCACCTGCAGAATCCTTTCTGGTACTAAAGCTTGCCATCTGCACAGTTAACCTCTGGATCCTCTGTGAAGTACACATAAAAGAGAAAACAGACAACTCAATGTTGACCCCCAAGAATTATTGTCCAAAGCCCTCAGACCTTGCTCACTTGAAAAAAATCCATATGAGGACCAGCCTGTGATCTGAGTGCTGTGAGGTATGAAGTCGTCTGAGATTCTAGAGAATTACTAGAAGCCAGCCTGGGCTACCTAGTAAACTCAAGACTAGCCAGGGCTCTATAATGAAATAAAGAGTAAAAAGAGAAAGGAGATAAAGAAAGGGAAGAGAGGAGGAAGAAGGACAAGAAGCAGCAAAGAGAAAAAAGAACAAAAGGAAAGAGAAGGAAGAAGATGAAAAGCAGAAGGAAGGGGGGAGAGAGAAGAGGAAGAGGAGGAGGGAGGAAGAAGAACAGGGAAGAGGAAGAAGAGGCAGAGAAAGAGAACAAGTAGGAAGGGAAGGAGGAAGGAAGGAGAAGACTGTAGAAAGAGCAACCTTCCCTGGCCATGGTATATGAGCACTGTCCAGCACCAGGGACCACTCTCCTGTCATCTTCTCCCTCTAACAAGACCAAGTGATAGAACCAGCCAGCCAGCACCACCCCCTCCCCCTTCAAATCTAAGACATGTCATCAAGGAGGCTGCATCAGCTTGGAGCTGCTGTAGAGTCAAACAATGAAATCCCTAAGAGGAAGACTTGACCAGAGCACAAAGCCACTTGGAGGAAAAAATAAAAGAAAACAGTTCAGCAACTCGGGTGCCAGTGAGTTATTTAGATTCCGCAGCCCCAGCTAAAGCATCAGGCACTTCCATCCGGATGCCAAAAGCTCTTTTCAAATTCAAACTGTCTAAAACTGAATTAATCATCTTCCCACAAAATAGGTTGCGCTTCCTGACTTCTCTATTTCTATCAGAGGTGCTGTTCACTCATCATAGCAACTGGGACAGCCCTCACCAAAGCTCTGGGCTCCAAAAGCTAAAACAGACATACGGATGAGGCTGGAGCTGTCAGCATCCTTTCACTCTGTGCGTCACTAGCAAACCAAATAGCCACGGGAGGACCTCAAAGGGCAGGTCACTGGCTGCAACCTCCAGCTAAGAAGGCAGAGTTCTTAGCATTCGAGGATGGAAACCTGAGTTCCACCCTTAGAGTGGCCCTGAAAGCACATGCCTATAATCTCAGAGCTGGGAAAGTGAAGGCATTCTGCACCCCTGAGGCTTACTGCTGGAGTCTGCCTGGCTGAATTTAGGAGCTCCAGAGAAAGTGAAAGACCCCATCTCAATGAAACCTAAGACTGACTTCAAGCCTCCACGTGCACACAGGAATACCACACATCTGCAAACACATGGACATACACATATATAAATATTCACACACCAATTTAAAAAGTTAATGACCGGATATTAATACAGAAAAGGCATGCTGTTGGTACTTATTAAGGAAACGTCATCACCGAATCATACCAGACTGCCACAGATCTAACCACAGATATTGTACGGAGAGGCAGTTTCCTCCAGGACTGATCATTGCACGTTACAGAGCAGAGCCTGCCATGATACCTACACAATGCTTGGCCCATTGTCATGGTGACAATATAAGCCCAGCAAAACAGTGACAGCTAAGGCTAAGGTAATGAATGGAATGGCTAATGTAAAGAGTGAAGGGCTAGTCACATGATCCTCAGTTGGGTTCCAATCATTATTCCTTCCTGTACCCCAGCTGCACACAGTCTTGGGAGATGCTGGGGTATAGAGGAGAAGGAGGGCACACCAGAGGACTCACTCCATGAAGTGGTCAACCGTAGCAGGCAGGACCTTGAGGTGATGCGGCTAATCTGTGAGTCACTCAAACTGCTGTCAGGAATGACCCATCTGTGCTCCAGTAATTAACCCTAATAAGCACATCGGCTCACAAGCTAGGTTTGCATTGTAAGCATTACTTTCATATGTCATGGTGCCACCTCTAGAGCAAATGGACATTTGTGTATTTCTCCCTAGGAAAAGCCACATGGCACACAGAAAAGGAACACAAGACCTCCTTCCTTGGAAAATAATATCAGCTACATTCTTTCCTGTCATCCAAGTTAGTTTTCAGAACAATCAGGAGTCGCAGAGAAAATCAGGTATATGAATTAGGACTGTGTAGAAATGTAGCCCGTACCTGACTCTTTCAGGCATGTGCCATGGTCACTGGAAAATGGGCTGAAGCTTGTGGTTGTCTAACCTGCAGTTTTCAAGCCATGTGTATTTCAGGATAACAGCCAATCACAAAATTATAAAGTTGCTTAAATCATTTATAAGGTTGGGGGCTGGCCTTTTTATAAAACTTGATGGTGTGATTCTCCAGTAAGGACTTTGTAGATGGCTGGGCAACAATGACAGGACACATGGACTCACTTTCAAAGGGAAGAGAGAGCCACCCTGGGACTAATGAGATGGTTCAGCAATTAGAGGTGCTTGCCGACACACCTGATGACCTGAGTTCAGTCTCCAGCTCCTCACATTGTGGAAGGATAAAACCGACTCCCCCAAGTCATCCTCTGATTTCCACACACATGCTGTGGCATGCGTGTAACTATGTATACAACAAATATATACTGTTTTAAGTAAAAAAAAAAAATTCCCCCCATGACACCCTGGCTGGTGATTGTTGCTACCAGTGTCAGCAGCAATGAGGCAGGATACATAATGTAGGTCTAGGCTTTCTACCTGGAACTTAGGCCACTCTGTCAGAGAGATGGGATTAATTTCACCAAAAAATGAATGAATGAATGAATGAATGAATGAACGAACAAATGACTGAGTGGATGAATGAATTTATTTCATGGCTAGCCATGGTGAAGTAGAGTTGAAAAAGTTATGGTAAAGAAAGTCTAACACAGCATGGGCATTAACAGAATAGGCACTTAGGATGTGGTGAGCCCACACACAACAGCAAAGGTGTGGGCTTCTCCAGAGTGAGTCCCTGAGCTGACTGTCTTCACAATAGCCACACACATGACTGTGGCTTTGGTGGCTTCTGAAGTTACATCTCAAAGGGCTGCTAAGGAACTTTTTTTTTTTTGCTAGATAAGATCATTGAGTGGTCCCCGATGCCCAATGGGTGGGAACACAACCCATAAGGAAAATATCAGGGTCCGAAGGGTTTTGAGGGGGTGGGTATTGTGGTGTTTCTATGGGTAAACAAATGCCCAATCTTGTTTGAGAGGTTTCCTAAGAATCTCAGCTCTACATCCAGGAAGGGAGTCAGAATAAAGTTGAAGGCCCTGTATGGTCAGGCCTTAACCATGACTCGTTGCTATTTCAAAACTGATTTGAAAATAACTTCTCTGCAAAAAGGATTGTCGCCTCTGTGATAGCTCCCTTCACAGAAAATACTCACTCCTCACTGGGCTGGCATTCGTGATTCTCAGCTGGGGAGATACTTTAACCAGACTTTGGAATAAAGGATTCCTCTGCCCTTCTCATGTTCCCTTAAGTTTTCCAGTCCTATGTCACTCGACACCCAATCCAGGATCTAAGTACCTGTTAATTCATCCCGCGTTTAAGTCTTTGTAAATCTGGGAGATATCTTGCCTGATCGTCTCTAATTGTCTTTATGGGAACAAGACTCATTAAGGGTTGTAAAGGCATTCTTTCCCCAGCAATGTGAATCACTTGAGTTTCTTTGTGTTTAGGAAATGGCCCACTATCTTCTTTTACCTGCATCTTTGAAGCTTCAGATTCACCCCACAGCTTTTCTTAGGTAAAGAAATAAAGATAGTGTATTACATTCTTGGGGTGTGGAGGAAGAGGAAGAGAGAGAGAGAGAGAGAGAGAGAGAGAGAGAGAGGAGGGGAGGGAGATTGACAGACTCGGTTGAATTTATCTTCTTTGTCAACTTGATGACATTTAGAACCACCACGGAAACAAACCCCTGGGCACATCTGTGAGGGAGTTTCTAGACTGTGTTGAGGAGGAAAGACTCATCCTGAATGCAGGCAGCACCATCCTTTGGGGCGTGGTTCTGTACCAAATACATCGGATTAAGCAAGATAAGCACCACCAGCAGTCTTCCCTCGCCTCCTGACTGAGGTTGGGATGGGAGTAGCCCTCTCACAGTCCTGCCTCTGTGCCTACTGCACCCTAAGGTTGAGAGCCAAAATAAACCTACCCTTCCTTCCATGACTTTTGCTCATTATTTTTTAAGAGCAAACAGAAAAGTGAATAATACAGGATCAAATCCACATCCGAACATCAGCCCCAGAATGCACAAGTATTTTGTGCCCAAAAAAGTCATCACCAGGGAATCAGGCTTGTGATTACAATATGGTTTGTCTCTGACAGAAACAAAAGAAGCTCGCCAATTAGGTACACGTTCATGTCTCTTAGTGTTTGCACCCAGAATGTTCAGAGACTAGTGGGAATGAAACTTTATGAGTACACCATCCATAGCAATAATTAAAACTGCATTCATGACCAGACCATCCGTGGTAATAAAACAAAAACAAGATTCAAGAGCCGGAAGAATGTTGGCTGGAAGAACTGCAAAGCAGCTGCTGCTGTGAGGGACTGAATTTCACTCCAGATGCCTGAGGAAACCCAGGCTTTAGGATGCTCTCCTTGGCCACGAAGACAACTATAATCCATAAGCAAAGTCAAACTTCACTTTGAAGTTAAAACTTAAAGGCGCATCCTTATACAGAGAGCAAAGGTAAAAGCCCACCCTTAGAGTCAGTGCTGTGGCTTGAATGGATGCTATCCCTCCTGACGTGCATGCTTCAACCTCACAGCCAACAATAAGTACTAAGAGGGAAGGCCTTGGGCTGGGGAAATGTTCAGCACACTCAGAGTTTACGGGGCAAATACAGAAGGAAGCTTGGGTTTGAGTCCCAGAACTCATGTGTCTCTTTAAAAGAAGAAGAGATGGGGGAGACATGACTGGGAACAGCAGCACTTCTGTAATCACAGTGCCAGGGAGGCAGGGACAGAAGAGCTGTGAGGCTCACTGGGCAGCCAGCGTAGCTACCAGTGAGTTCTAGGTTCCACAAGAAACCCCATCTTAAAAAATGCAATCCCTATCAAAATTCCAACTCAATTCCTCATAAAGTTAGAAAGAGCAATTATCAAATTCATTTGGAATAACAAAAAAAAAAAAAAAAAAAAAAAAAAAAAAAAAACAGGATAGCAAAAACTATTCTCAACAATAAAAGAACATCTTGGGGAGTTACCATCCCTGACCTCAAGCTGTAATACAGAGCAACAGTGATAAAAACTGTATGGTACTGGTACAGTGACAGGCTGGTAGATCAATGGAATAGAATTGAAGACCCAGAAATGAACCCACACACCTATGATCACTTGATCTTTGACAAAGAAACTAAAACCATCCAGTGGAAAAAAGACAGCATTTTCAAACAATGGTGCTGGTTCAGCTGGCAGTCAACATGTAGAAGAATGCAAATTGATCCATTCTTATCTCCCTGTACAAAGCTCAAGTCCAAGTGGATCAAGGACCTCCACATAAAACTAGATACACTGAATCAAATAGAAGAGAAAGTGGGAAAGAGCCTTGAACACATGGACACAGGGGAAATTTTCCTGAACAGAACACCAATGGCTTATGCTCTAAGATCAAGAACCAACAAATGGGACCTCATAAAATTGCAAGCTTCTGTAAGACAAAAGACACTGCCAATAGGACAAAATGGCAACCAACAGATTGGGAAAAGATCTTTACCAATCCTACATCTGATGGAGGGCTAATATCCAATATGTACAAAGAACTCAAGAAATTAGACTCCAGAGAACCAAATAACCCTATTTTTAAAATGGGGAACAAAGCTAAACAGAGAATTCTCAACTGAGGAAACTTGAATGGCTGAGAAGCACCTAAAGAAATGTTCAACATCCTTAGTCATGAGGGAAATGCAAATCAAAACAACCCTGAGATTCCACCTCACACCAGGCAGAGTGGCTAAGATCAAAAACTCAGGTGACAGTAGATGCTGGCAAGGATGTGGAGAAAGAAAAGCACTCCTCCATTGCTGATGGGATTGCAAGCTGGTACAACCACTCTGGAAATCAGTCTGGCAGTTCCTCAGAAAACTGGACATAGTTCTACCGGAAGATCCAGCAATACCACTCCTGGGCATATACCTAGAAGATGCTCCAACATGTAATAAGTACACATGCTCCACTGTGTCCATAGCAGCCTTATTTATAATAGCCAGAAGCTGGAAACAACCCAGATGTCCCTCAACAGAGGAATGGATATAGAAAATGTGGTACATTTATACAATGGAGTACTACCCAGCTATTAAAAACAATGATTTCATGAAATTCACAAGCAAATGGATAGATCTGGAAAATATCATCCTAAGTGAGATAACTCAGTCACAAAAGACACACAAGGTATGTACTCACTGATAAGTGGATATTAGGCAAAGAGTGTTGAATACTCACAATACAACTCACAGACCACATGAAGCTCAAAAGGAAGGAAAACCAAAAAGTGGATGTTTCAGTCCTACTTAGAAGGGAGAACAAAATAATCAAGGGAAGTAGAGAGTGGGAGGGACTTGGGAGGAAGAGAAGAGGGGGAGGGGAAAAGAGGGGGAGGGGAAAAGAGGGGAAGAATCAGGTAAGGGAGGAGATGGAGGAGATATACAAAGAGGGTCAGGAAATTAAACAGAGGTGTGTAGCAATGGGGGATGGGGAACTGGGGGTAACAACCAGAAGTTCCCAGATGCCAGGAAAGCATGAGCCTCCCAGGACCCCATGGGGATAACATTAGCTGAAATATCTCATAAAGGGGAGGGAGAACCTATCGAGACCATATCCATAGGTTAGGGATGCACCCTTCCCCTCCCCCAGTTGAAGGATGGGGCCATCCACCCATCTCCAAACTTTTAACCCAGAATTGCGCCTGTCTAAAGGAAATACAGGGACAAAGAGTGGAGCAGAGACTGAAGGAAAGGCCATCCAGAGACTCTCCCACCTGGGGATCCATCGCACATGAAGACACCAAACACAGACACTGTTGCTGATGCCAAGAAGTGCTTGCTGACAGGAGCCTGATACAGCTGTCTCCTGAGAGGCTCTGCCAGATCCTGACCAATACAGGTGCTGATGCTTGTAGCCAACCAGCGGACTGAGCACAGAGACCCTAATGGAGGAGTTAGGGGAAGAATTGAAGGAGCTGAAGGGGCCTTACCTGGCATCAATGGGAGGGGAGGCCCTTGGTCCTGTGAAGGCTTGATGCCCCAGTGTAGAGGAAAGCTAGGGCGGTGAGGTAGGAGTGGGTGGGTGGGTGGGAGGAGCACCCTCATAGAAGCAGGGTAAGAGGGGATAGGATAGGCAGTCTGCAGAGGGGAAACCAAGAAAGGGAATAACATTTGAAGCTCAGAATACCCAAGATACAATTTGCAAAACACATGAAACTCAAGAAGGAAGATCAAAGTGTGGATACTTCCATCCTTCTTAGAAGGGGGAACAAAATACCCATGAAAGGAATTACAGAGACAAAGTTCAGAGCAGAGACTGAAGGAATGACCATCCAAAGACTGCCCCACCTGGGGATCATCCCATAAACAGCCACCACTATTGCAGATGCCAACAAGAGCTTGCTGACAGGAGCCTGATATAGCTGTCTCCTGAGAGGCTCTGCCAGTGCCTGACAAATACAGAAGTGGATACTCATAGCCATCCATTGGACAAAGCACAGGGTCCCCAATGAAGGAGCTGGAGAAAGTAGCCAAGGAGCTGAAGAGGTCTGCAGCCCCCTAGGAGGAACAACAATATGAACTAACCAGTAACTACAGAGCTCCCTGGGACTAAACCACCAATCAAAGAAAACACATGGTGGGACTCATGGCTCTAGCTGCATATGTAGCAGAGAATGGCCTAGTTGGTCATCAATGTGAAGAGAGGCCCTTGGTCTTGTGAAGGTTCTATGCTCCAGTATAGGGGAATGCCAGAGTCATGAATCGGTAGTGGTTGGTTGGTGAGCAGGGGAAGGGGGAAAGAGGATACGAGATTTTCGGAGGGGGAACTAGGAAAGGGGATAACATTTGAAATGTAAATAAAGAAAATATCTAATAAAAAAGAAAAAATAAATGTAAATAAATAAAATATCCAATTAAAAAAAAATAAGGTGTAGAGCATCCAAGAAGAAACCCGGTCATTTGTGCTTTTCTCTCTCTCTCTCTCTCTCTCTCTCTCTCTCTCTCTCTCTCTCTCTCATTAGTGTGCATGTGCCCACACACACAGCGAATGATGAAGCAACAAAGTGCCATCTTGGAAACAGAGACCAGTGCCCACCAGATGCCAAATCCTCTGGCTCCTGGATTTTAGACTTCCTGGACTCTACAAATGTAAGCTATGTTTCCATCATATATGAATTACCCAGACTAAGATATACTGTTATAGAAAGAGGAATCAAATAAGACAGTATGGTTTCACAGTTAAAAATCAGTATTTTCTGGCCCAAGAAAATATTATGGGGCTGAGGATATGACTGAATTGGTAAAGTGCTTGCAAATAAGAGGATCTGAGTTCACTCCTCAGAACCTATCTTAAAAAAAAAAAAAAATGCAGGTGCATCGGCATATTTGTAATCCCAGGTGGAAACCGATGGAGGCCAAGGACTCACTGGTGCGCGCACACACACACACACACACACACACACACACACACACACCACTCATAGTCATATACATTCACACACAGCACATACACCACATACATACTCACATGCACTCGCATGCAAGCATCCACATACACATACACACACCACTCATACTCACACTCACGTACACTCACACAGAGAGCACTCACATGCACTCACATGCACTCACACACATACATACACATAGCAAGCTTTCACACACACTCCACTCCTCCACATGTACTCACACGCACTCACACACATACCACACGTGCTCACACACAGAGATCATATACGCCACATACATAGTCACATGCGCTCACACACATAACACACATACACACATACATAAATACACACACATACAAACATGTATATACATATACACACACATACACATACACATTCACACATACCCTACTACTATAGCCAGCACACACACACAAACACATTATTTTATTGTTCAGAAGCTGTTATACTTGAGGGCTATGTGGGCCTTTATTAGCCAGGTAAATTCTTGTTAACTATCAACTTGACAGACCCCAGAATCACTTAGGAGAATGGCCTCTCAGGATGTTTGTGAAGGGTCATCTTAGCTGTGTTCATTGATGTAGGAAGACTCATCTTACCTGCGGATGGGACCATCCCAGGCAGGTGGTTGTGGACTTCAGAAGCAGAGAGAGGAGGCTGGACAGCAACAGGAAGTGGCTCTTCTAACTGTGTATTGTGTGAGCAGCTGCTTTGAGCTCCTGTTCCCTTGAATCACGGACTAAAAGAAACCCTTTCTCCCATAGGTTGCTTTTGGTCAAAGTATTTTAATACAGGAACAAGGAAGAAATTGGTTTTGCAAGTTGTCTTAGGACAACATCTCCAAGCCTTGTCTCTAGTGTGTAAGGGGGAAGCATCACTGAAAATATTAAATAAGATACAGCATAGAAAGCTATTAAGTGTCATCAGTAATTATTTACCAAGTGTGAGCCAGAGGCACGTCCTTTTACACAGATTTTCCATTAACTTGCCCTCCTCATCCAAATGGCTGTTCTGCACAGAGGTCCAAGCTAACAGGCTCCCTCCCTCAGCCCTTCCAGCCAGGAATCATGGAAAGCCTACTGCAAGCATGTACTATAGAGTCCCCATCAATCAAATGGTATCAAACCCCCTGCTTCCTCTAAAGGATTATTCCTCAACCTGTGGGTCACAACCCCTTTGGGGACATCGAACAACCCTTTTACAGGGGTCACCTAAGACCATCAGAAAACACAGATATTTACACTATGATTCTGTTTGTTTGTTTGTTTGTTTGTGTGTTTGTTTGTTTTTGGTTTTTCGAGACAAGATTTCCCTGTGTAGCCCTGGCTGTCCTGGAACTCACTCTGTAGACCAGGCTGGCCTCGAACTCAGAAATTCGCCTGCCTCTGCCTCCCAAGTGCTGGGTTTAAAGGCGTGCACCACCACTGCCCGGCTTACATTATGATTTGTAACAGCAGCAAAATTACAGTTATAAAGTAGCAACAAAAATAACTTTATGGTTGGGAGTCATCACAGCATGGGGAACTGTGTTAAAGGGTCGCAGAGTTAGGAAGGCTGAGAAGCACTGCTCTAAAGTCTGTAAGGGGCTCACACCTTGCCACATGGGCCTGAACCATCCTCACAGCACGCACCAAGATGCTGGCTGGCCGTGACATTATAACCTCTTTGAATTATCTTATTTAAAATTCTGTCTTGGTGTTTCCCTTGAGCCCTAAACCTGAAATCTTTTACTAAGGATCCTACAAGATAGGATGCAAAGGGGAAAATGTCACAGACATATTGGGTTGATGATGGCACACTCTGGGCTGCAAAGAGGCGTGCCAATGGGACACAGAGGAGGGCGTGTGTGCCACCATGCTGAGAGGACAGGTGTGAGCACCAGGCTTCTGGAGGTGAGGAATTCGGGCAAGCACTGGAATGTCTTGACAAAAGGGGCAGTTTGGATGGATGTTCTTGTGGTTGTCTTGATCTTGAATTTTTTTATAATTATATCCTACAGTATTCTAGTAACATGTCAGTCTGCCAGAATTGAAACCTCAAAAATACTCATTCGTTTGCAAAATCTCAAAAATGCTACTCTTTAGGCGAAGCAGATTTCGGATGGTGGGAATTGGGGAAGGGGAGGGAGGGAAGGAAAGAGGGAGGGAGAGAGACAGGAGGATAAGACAGGAAGAGAGGGAGGGAGGGAAGGAAAGAAGGAAGGAGAGAGACAGGGGGAAAGAGCAGAAAAGGGGGAGGGACAGAGGGAGGAACGAAAGGAGGGAGGGAGAGGAAGGGAGGAAGGGAGGGAAGAAGGGAGGGAGAGAGGGGAGGGGAAGAAGAAAATTGGAGATGTGAAAGGAGGAAGAAAAGTGAAAAGAGGGAGAGGAAGGGAGAGATGTTGAAATCATCTCAACACTTGTTAACTGGACCCTTGAAAGTCTGGAAAACACCTTTTTCAACATCTTAGATGTGGTGTTTTAAAAGTGCCTGAAAGGCCTGGATTCATTCTTAGGCACTCCACTGAGCTCCCGGAAGAGGGCTGGCACCTGCACAGACCTGAGATTCCCATCCTGAACTTAGCAGCCATACCATGAGGCAAGGTCAGTTTTGCACTGTAAAAGATTGAAGAGCAGAGCCAACTCTACTGTGGGCCTTTGCCAAACTCCCAAGAAATATCCATAAGGCACACAAAAACAAACGGCAGCAGTGCCAAGGTATGAAAGACACTTCCACTACATCACTGATACAGTAAGGATTAGAGTCACAAACCATGATATGGCCCTGAAGCCAGAGAAAACATAATAGTAAGTAAGTAGACTCACAGAGATGTCTGTTGCTTTGTTTTTCTTCTTTTCGTGTGTGTATGGGGGGTGGTGCGTGTGGGTGGTTGGGTGGGTGTGGGCACACGCAAGGGTTCGCACACATGCACATTATATGTGTGAGGCTGAGGCAGGAGGATATAGAACTAGCTCCAGGCATCACTGGTATTAGTGAGAGGGGCCCTAGGATGAATGACTGCAGAGATTTGGTTTTTAACCTCTGTATATATACATATATATACATTTGTGTACATGTATGCATGTGTGTGGGTACACACCTGCCCCCATGTCTAAGCAGAAATCAGAGGAGAGCTTTGGGCATCCTTGGGCATCAGCTCCTGCTTTCCACTTTGTTTGACACAAGGTGTCTTGCTGCTCAATACTGTACACACCAGGCTGCCTGGGAAGTCTCCTGTCTCTGCCTCCCATTTTCCTAAAGGAAGGCAGGGATTACAGACGCATATTCAAGGTCCAGCACTGCGTGTTCTGGGGCTCCAAATCTAGATCTTCATGCTCACATGGCAAGCACTTTACCCACTAGTATATCTACCCTATCCAAAATACTGTTTGTCTTGTATGGTTACATGACCAAGGGAAAAGATATATAATAATAGATGATAGATAGATAGATAGATAGATAGACAGATAGATAGATAGATAGATAGAGATATATAATATATATATATTACTGTCATTAATATATTTAATATATTTCAGGTTTAATTACATATATATATCCATCAAAGTCCAAGAAACTCTATTATGGGGACAAGAAGACCTGATCTTACTCCAGCAAAGACACCTGACACCAGCTAGATACCAAGCATTGCCTAAGAACTTATAAAACAATGTTGTTCCCTCATTAAAGCCCTGCTGTGGCATGCCAACTGGCAAACACCAGGTTTGGATGGATCTCAAGTCAGGCGAGAATGAATAAGCAAAAAACACTAGCACGAGGGTCCGTGTCAGTGTTACCTTCTTCTTAGAGGGGAAAAGGCAGATTGTCAGCAGCCACAAGACACCAGCAAGACATTACAGAACTTTATAGATAGATAGATAGATAGATAGATAGATAGATAGATAGATAGATAGATAGATAGGAGAGAGACAGAGAAGCTATGCAACAAGAATGCAAAATCTTTTTAAAAGATTTATTTTTTCATTATGTGCATATGGGGGGATAGAGAATGTCAATGTGGGTGCCTGTGGAGGCCAGAGGCACATGATTTCCTGGAGCTGGAGTTACAGACAGTTGTGGGAACTGAACTTGGGTTCTTAGCTAAAGCAAGTACTCTGACCTCTTAACTGCTGAGCCATCTCTCCAAGTTTTCTTTTTCTGAGGCAGGGTCCTGCCATGTTACCAGACTGGTCTAGGATGCTCTTGGTGGAAAGAGCCTGCATCAAACTCACCCTCCTCCTGCCTCGGCCTCCAGAGTACTGGGGTTACAGGCAGGCACCACCACACCCAATTTCTACTGGGAGTTTTGAGCCATACAACATGGTCCTAGGTGATGGCTCAGTGGGTAAACTCGCCTGCTGCCAAGTGTGAGGCCCTGAGTTCAAGGCATCACTGGTGTTAACAGAGAGGGGCCCTGGGATAAATGACTGAAGAGATTTCGTTTTTAATCTCTGGATTAAGGGAGCCTCGGGAACCAATGGTAGAAGGAGAGAGCCAGCTCCCACAAGTTGTCCTCTGATCTCCACATGCACGTTATGGCATACAGACATACTATAGCACACACACACACACACACACACACACTATGGCACATATGAGCACATGCCACACACATGCACACAGAAAAAAAAACCTTTTATCACAAGATCAAAACAAAGCAAGAACAAAAACCACATGTCTCTTTTAATAGACAAAAGAAGAAACTTTGATAAAAAAGAAGGGACTTTGATAACATTCAGTGACCCTTCAGAATAAAAGCCTTGAAGATGCCAGGAATGGGAGGATCACACTGCAACAAAATAAAGGTGTGCATGACGTAGCTCAGCTGGGAACAGTGGTGCATGCCTATGGAAGCTCTGGAAGCTGAGGCAGAAAGATTACAAGTCAGCCTGAGCTACATAATGAGCTCCAGGCCAGCCCAGGATATCTCGGAGGTAGGGGGAGTGATGGCTAATACTGATATTCAACATTATACTGATTAGGAATATAAAAGGAAAGATCTCATTTAAAACCAGGAACAAGACAAAGGTGAACTCTTTCATCACTTAGCCAGTGTGGGGCTTGAAATGTGAACCGGAACGGAGGCAAGAAAACTCATTTCTTTATAATGTACCAAGCCCCAGGCGTGTTGTTAGAGCAAAGGCAGCAAAGATTGGCAGGAAAGTATATTGCACATCTTAGTGGTGCTTCTTTGTATGTATTGCAGGGATTTCCTTAGACCGGGGGCATAGATAAAATACTTATTACGTTGTTTTATTTTGGTTAAAGATTTTATTCCTATATTTTCATGGCATACACATGTGTGTATCTGTGTGTGAGTTTGTCCTACACATAGTCACCCTAGAGGCCAGAGGAGCCTGTTAGATATCCTGTACCTTGAGTTGTGTGTGGTTGTGAGTGGCCCAGGGTGGGCATTGGGAATGTCAATGGGTTCCTCTGCAAGAGCAGCAAGTGCTTTTAACTGCTGAGCCATCATGCTAGGCCCAAGTTTTGATTTGTTTTTGTGAGACAGACTCTTACACCCTAGCCTAGTCTTGCTTTAAACTCACAGCAATCCTCCTTTTAGAGCCTGACTGCTACTGGGATCCCACTGGACAACCACACCAGGATACCATGGTGTTAAATATATAAACATTTATCTTTACTGAATATCATCAAATTGCACGTTCAAGTGATTAGGTTAGTTATGTGTTGGCACACAACGAAGACTATAAATAATTACTACCTCACAGGTTTTATGGGTGAAAACAGGTCTTGAGTGATCAAGACCTACTATCATCATCATACAGTGTAGCAGAGGCTGGAAGTTCCATTCACAACATAGTGTACTTGCAAGTCTAACCACAAAAGACCTTTGCCAAGTTTTGGGTCTGAGCTGGTGAGATGGCTCTGTGGATAGAGACAGTTGTCACCATGCCTGATGAACTGAGTCTAATTCCCAGGACCCAGACAGTGGAAAGAGAAAACTCTTCTAAGTTGTCCTCAGACCTCCACACAAGTGCCATGGCCCACATGAACATGCATGTACATATAGCATTTACATTCACTCTAAATGAATAAATAAATACTTGTCTTAAAAAATTGGGATTACGAGACTGTTTCATTTTTCTTACTTAGATATCATTCATGGTTCATTCACACAATTTTCCAGAATGGCCATCCATCGGTCATTCCCATTTCCTTTACTAAGAAGGGATTTGCTTTGTTTGGCTCTGGGAGCCCCTTACTGTCAAGTTAACTCTATTATCTACTGGGGTGGTGTTTTTGTTTTTGTTTTTGTTTTGTTTGTTTGTTTGTTTGTTTTGCTATTACAAAATATCTGGCAAAAGCAACTTAAGGGGGGAAGAATTGATTTGGGCTCACAGTTTGCAGGGATACAGTCCACCATGATGGGGAAGGCATGGCAGCAGGCACAGAGGCAGCTGGTTACATTGTATCCACAGTCGGGAAGCAGAGAGATGTGAATGCTGGTGCTCACTCAATGTCTCTTCTATATCAGTCCCAGACTCCAGCTATGGGATGGTGTCACCCACATTCAAGGGTGAGTCTTCCCACTTCCATTAAAACTCTATGGAAACATTCTCCCAGACACCCCAGAGGTATGTCCCCTCTATGACTAGGAATCAAGTGAAGTTTATAGTCAGCAATAGCCATTTACGCATAGAAAGAATCCACATCCAACTAGCAACTACACTGACACAACTAGATGTCCACATGACTTTACTGAACTTCCTCTGCACACCCAGGGAGAAAATGCAGATTATACACAAAGGAATGAAACAGGATGGGGTGCCTTTAAGACAACAAGCAGAGGGATACGCGAGCTCATGCCTGTCAATGAGGCAGGAGGATTGCCATGAGCTTTTAAGGCTAGCCTGAGCTACACAGAGAGTTCAAAATGAGCCCAAGCTACCAAGTAAGATTCCCCTACTGCCCTTACCCTCAAAGAATTTTTAAAGGTTGACTGAAGTTTTAACCTTCTCCCTTAAGTACTTCCTAGGTTTGAATCAAAACTAAAGGTTATATTTATAACAGAAATGGGCTGGAGAGATGACTCAGCAGTTAAGAGTACTCACTGCTCCTGCAGAGGACCTGAGAGTGGTTCCTAGAACCCATATGGGGTCACAACCCCCTATACCTCTAACTCCAGGGGATCTGACGCCCCCTTCTGGCCTCCACAGGCATGTACACATACCCACACATAAACAAACATACTACATATAAATAAAAATAACAAAAAAAAATGGAAATAATACCCAGTTCAAAACCATGTAGAATATCATAAAGTAATAGATGGATAAAATAACTAAATTGTGTAAGCATTCTTATTATCCTAGTAAAGAAAACATGGCCTTCCATACTAACTTCTTACCTAGAAATCAACAAAAAGGAATAATGAACTGATGAGTAATAATAATAATAATAATGGAAAGAATCCATTCTCAAAAAACACAAAACCAGTAAATCAGATAAATCTCTGACAAATTTATTAAAACAAATACAGAGGTCACAAATGAAGCAACAGTGTAAATTATGGGAAATCTGCATGCAACCCTAGACTAATGAATTGTAGATAGTATTTAAATAACCTATTTTTATCTCAAAATACAGAAATTTGATTTAGGGGGAAGCAGTGAAATTTAATATTTCTTGTGTTTATCAAAATAAATTATTTTCTTCCTTTTTTCCTTTTTCTCCTTATTTATCAATTTTACTTGATTCAGGAAACTGAGGTCTCCCTATGTAACCCAGGCTGCCCTTTATCTCCCAACCCTCCTGTCTTGCCTCCCGAGTTCTGGGATTATGAGAATGTACTACAACACACAGCTATCATAAACCCAACACTCAGGCTGGTAAGATGGCTCCGCTCAAGTCTGAGGCTCGGCGTTTTATCCCTAGAACATACATGGTGGAAGGAGAGAACTGATTCCCGAGGGTGATGCCCTGACCACCACACCTGTGCCTACACACAAACACAAACACAGGTGCCACGTGTATGTACTCACACAGATAACAAAATGTAAAAGATACTCTTACAGCTCTCTTACACAATACTTGAAGAGAAGTTTTGAGTTTATATTTCATTATGAGACCTTCATGACTGAAAATGCACCCACAGAGAGGCTCCGACAGAAATCAAACTGCCGGTGGCCGCCTCTCCTAAATCACAGTCCTCATTCAATTTTATCTGACAAGCGTGGCTAGGTTTCAGCTGACACTGGGATAATAAAATTTCATCTTCCCTAATATCAACCAACGCTTTTTTCAAAATTGATTGAAAGTAGCTGCATTTTTCTATCTTGAACTGATGGGCCTTAAAAACATTCCGTCTCCTCATTTGGAACTTTCCCCAACAGCTAAAAGCACTGACAGCTGACAAAACTCTGCTCCCCGAGTTTAAAAGGATCTAATTATTTTTAATCTCTGTGTGTGTGTGTGTGTGTGTGTGTGTGTGTGTGTGTGCGTGCGTGCGCGCGCGCGCGCGCGCACGTGCACATGCGAGCATGCACACTTACATGAGTTTATGTGCACTGCATGTGTTCAAGCGCCCTTCTAGGAGAGAAGAAGGTATAGAATCCCATGGAGCTGGAGTCACAAACAGTTGTGACCTACGCACAATGGATGCTGGGAACGGAACAAGGTCTTCTGGGAGAACATGTACTTTGAACCTCTGATCTGTTTCTTCAATTCCTTATTCTCAAATTTTTGAACTCCACAAATCTGAACTTTGTAGATAAAGCATTTACAGCATTGTGTGTGTGTGTGTGTGTGTGTGTGTGTGTGTGTGTGTGTGTGTGTGTACATATACATATGTAGGCACATACCTGTACACTTGTATATGCATACGTGTGGATGTCAGAGGACAACCTCCAGTGACATTCCTTGGGCACCATCACCATATTTTTGAGACAAAGTCTGACCTAGACAACAAGTAGTCGAGGCTGGCTGGGCAGTGAGCAACAGAGGTAGTCCTGGCTCTACCTCTCTACTTCTGGGATTACTAGTGTGAGCCATTAAACCCAGGTAGCTATTGTTATTGTTTGTGTGTTTATTTGTTTTATTTTTTACATATGTGCTGTAGAACCTGAACTCAGGTCCTCAAGCTTAAAAGGCAAGCAGTTTACCCTCTCAGCCATCTCCCCACTTTCTTTTCTCAGCTTTTTAAACGTCACAGGTTTGAAGTTGTAGATAAAGCAATCAGAATCATTTCTTTTAGCCACACCACCAACAGCAACAAAAACAACAACAAAACTTCACATCATACTTAGAACATTCCCAATAGTCCATTCACAAGAATGTTCCTTCTATAGCATGAGTTTCCTCTGAAAAGCAGTTACTTTTTTTTTTTTCCAATTTGGTAAAAATGTTCTTGAGTATCTGAAGCCAACCATAATCCTGTTGTCCTGTAAGATCTGAAAATGTAGGCCAATGTCTTCTGTGAGCATTAGCTTTGTCAACTTGACACAACCTAGAATCAACTGAGAAGAGAGTCTGGGTGAGGGATTCTCTAGATCAGGTCGGTTGTGGGCGTATCTGGGTGGAATTGTCTTGATTACACTAGTTGATGTGGGAAGAACACACAGCTCACTGTGGGTGACACCATTCCCTAGGATCCTTAACTGCCTAAAAGAACGGAGAAATTGAGCTGAGCACGGACAAGCAAGTGAGCATGCCTGCATGGATTTTTTTTTCCCCTGTTCTTGATCGTAGGTGTGAGGTGACCAGCTATTCAAAGTTCCTGCCTTGACTTTCCCATAGTGATAGTCTCTAACAGGTAACTGTAAGGTAAAACCAACCCTTTTTATCCCTTAAGATATTTTTTCAGGGTATTTTATCATAACAACATAAATGAAAATAGGACACCTACTGAAGACAGAGTGTGACTCTTTTAATTCTTGACAGTGTTTTAATGTTGTAACCATCAAAATAAGTCCGATGCTTTATCATGATAGACAAACTATCTCAGTCATCTTCTGTCTGATTTCAGATTCAGACCAAGTTTCATTATTCATGAGAGCAGATGTTCCAATAGTCTCCTTGGAGTCTCTAAATGGAGCCAACTTCCGTCCAGTCTGACAGCCTTGGCAGTATTTAAACTCATTAACAACCAACCAAGGAAAGACTCCTTCAGGATATGGCAGGGGTTTCAGTGCAGCCATTGCCTTGGGGGGGTCTTGAGAGTCACTTGAGTGTGCTTAACTGGCATGGCCCCAAAGCTTGGTTAGCTTCCGATTGGTTTAGTTTTATGGAAGTACTGGAGATAGAACTCAGAGCCCCACACATGTTAGACAAGATCTCTACTACTGAGTTCTATCACTGGGCCTTTACTTTGAAACAAGATCTTTTATAAATGTTCTATAGTGTGTGTGTGTGTGTGTGTGTGTGTGTGTGTGTGTGTGTGTGTGTAAGAGAGGGCCAGCGGACAACTTTCTGCTTCAACTGTATCATTCGGCTTGGCAGCCAGTGCCTCTACCTGATGAGCCACTTCATTGACCTGAGACAGTCCTTTAAGTTACCCAAGGTGGCCTTGAACTCACTCTGCAGCCCAGGCTGATTTTGAATTTGCTCTCCTCTGGCCTCAGCCTCCCTAGTAGCTGGGATGACAGGCATACAGTCCCTGGCCTGCCTAAAAATCTTGGGTTTCTTCGCATATATCTGCTAGGTTGGTGGAACACACCCATCATCCCAGCACTGGGGGAGTAGAGGCACAATACAGCTACCAAGTTCCAGGCCAGCTTGAGCTCTGTGAGATCCTGTCTCAAATTTTTGAAATGAAAAAAAGGAAATAAACAACAAAGTCATATCTACAACTCCCCTAAGTATACAGAAATGTTTCAAGCCACTGAGTAAGTATCTAGAAGGACCCACACAGCAGGAGGTATGATACCCAGCCTTGCTTGAACACATAATAACACAGACTTGAGCACAAGCACAGGTTTTGTGGCCGTTCCTTCCATTTCTGTTCTTTATAAACATCTTACTTCCTGCCTTGGAAATTCATCACAAAATGTCATTCAAATGGAAGGAAAAGAGGCTGGAGAGATGGCTACTGAGTCAAGTGGTAGCTACAACCAACACGAGAACCTGAACATGAGAACCTAAGGTTGGCTCTGCAGCACCTATGCAAAGCTAGCCACAATGTCACACATCTGTAACCTCAGCACTTCTGTGACCAGATGGGAGGCAGAGACAGGAGAAACTCAGAAGTTGGTGGCCAGTTAGCCTGACATAGACAATGGTAATAAACAAAGCAATCTTGTCTCAAACAAGGTTTAAAGACTAGGACGGACCCCAAAGGTTGTTCTTTGACTTCTAAACACGACCTTTGACATATGTGTGGCCACACTCCATTTACACATGCACACACACTTTTTTAGAAAAGATAAAATGAGAGAAAATATAAGACTGCTAAGGCACACACCCAGCAGGTTACTGGGGGATTAACCTTCTCATTATTAGATAACAGAAAAGTATCCTTGAATCTACTCAATGCAGACAAGCATAAACAAGAGAAAGAGACTCATTCAAAGAAACAGAATAAGAGCTGAAGAGCAGGCTCAGCAGGTAAAAGCACTTGCTGCTCTTGCAGACGACTGGGGTTCAGTTGTGTAGCTCACAACTGCCTATCACTTGAGCTCCTGGAGATCTGCCACCCTCTGTGTCCTTCTCAGGCACCGCATTCACATTTACACGCAAACACACACACAAATCTTTTTTTGAAAGAGCAAAACATTCCTTAAAGTCCACAGTTAATCTATCATATTTATCTTATCTTTCATAGTTAAGGAACTTTCAGAGTTTTAACCAAAGAAACTACAATGGAAAAACATGGCCAGTGTAGAAACATAAACTTCCTGACACTGCTAGAGTGTAGATAAGAGTAATTTGCCAGCAACAGAGAAGGAGCAAACAACTCACAAAGCTAGAAAAGCCAACAACCAAGAAACCCAGAAAAGCCTTGATCTCACCAGCACCTGAAACAGTAATGTTTTTAGAGATGCTGGAAGAGGCGAAATCCTAGCACTCAGGAGGCAGAGGCAGGAGGATTAGGAGTTAGGTGGCCAGCTTCTCATAGAGAAAGACAAGGCAGAAAAGAGGGGAAGAGAAGAAGAAAAGAGAGAAAGGGAGTTGGAAGAGAAAGGAAGGAAAACAGGAAAGAAAAAGGAAAGGAATTCTTTGCCTAGAAATTCTAACTGAGGGACTGAGGACATGACTCAATCTTAGAACACCTGCCTAAAATCACCCAGTGAGGGGCTGGGGGCGTGGCTCAATGGTAGAGCCCCTGCCTAGAATCCCCAGTGAGGGGCTAGGGGTGTGGCTCAGTGGTAGAGACCCTGCCTAGAATCCCCCAGTGAGGGGCTGGGGGCGTGGCTCAGTGGTAGAGCCCCTGCCTAGAATCCCCCAGTGAGGGGCTGGGGGCGTGGCTCAGTGGTAGAGCCCCTGCCTAGAATCCCCAGTGAGGGGCTGGGGGCATGGCTCAGTGGTAGAGCCCCTGCCTAGAATGCCCCAGGGAGGGGCTGGGGGCGTGGCTCAGTGGTAGAGCCCCTGCCTAGAATCCCCCAGTGAGAGGCTGGGGGCATGGCTCAGTGGTAGAGCCCCTGCCTAGAATCCCCCAGTGAGGGGCTGGGGGCGTGGCTCAGTGGTAGAGCCCCTGCCTAGAATCCCCCAGTGAGGGGCTGGGGGTGTGGCTCAGTGGTAGAGCCCCTGCCTAGAATCCTCCAGTGAGGGACTGGGGGTGTGGCTCAGCAGTACCAACATTCCCATGGCCCACAGCTCACACCCTAGTAGTAAAGGGGGAAAAGGAAGGAATGACAGGAAGGAAGGAAGGAAGGAAGGAAGGAAGGAAGGAAGGAAGGAAGGAAGGAAGGAAGTCCCATTTCACAGGGCATAGATGATGAATGTATAGGCAGCTTCATTTGAAGTGAGTTCAGTCACCAGAAACACCACCAGTCATAAAAGGTTATTGCCGCCTCTGGAATGTGGAGCATGGCTGTTAGGGACGCATACCTTTTATTTGCACCTATTTATCTTGTGTTTTATTATCCTAGGCTATGTCTGCATTCCTTTTATAATGTCAGGCCATAAAATCATATGTAGAGCAGGGTAACAACAATAAAAACATAATTACTGAGTCATATGCATATATTCTCATATATATATGTGTATGTGTGTGTATGTGTGTTCTTGAAAAAGAGAACCAAAATATTAATAATAGTTATAGCTAAACAATAAATTCACTGCAATTGTGCACCTATGGAACTGTCCACATGCAGCACTATGGGTCTATTTCATTTTTAAAGCTACAGAGAAATTAGCATGAATTTAACAGCTGAAGAGGTTGATAGCTCCAGGGAGCTAATGGGCAAGACCAAGGCTGCCACAAGGCCAGAGATGGAGTGACCCACACTGCTCACATCTGACCTTGGAAGTGAGAACCTTGCCTGGAGACCTTCAAGGGCAAGTGTTAACAACCGACTGTCAGCTAGAATAGCTTGTTTGTCTTCTACACCGATTCCTCCTCTCTTCTGAGAGCTGAGGAACAAATATAGGGTTTTGGCATGCGAGATAAGTATCTCACTTTTGATGGACACATCCATCCCTTCACTGGTGGATGCTAGGCAGGTACTTTACCAGCAAGCCAGCCTCCCATCCCTTACTGGGGGAATTCTAGGCAAGCCTCTAGACTGAGCCATGTCAGCAGCCCCTCACTGGGATACTCTAAGCACGTACTCTACCACTGGGCCATACCACAAACCCCTTACTGAGGGATTCTAGGCAGGGGCTCTACCACTGAGCCACACCCCCTGCCCCTCACTGGGGGATTCTAGACAGATGCTCTACCACTGAGCCGTACCATCAACCCCTTACTAGGAGTTTTCTAGAATAGGAAAGAGGGGAAGAGAAGAAGAAAAGAGAAAAAGGAAGTTGGAAGAAAACTTCCAACTTCCTTCCTTCCTTCCTTCCTTCCTGTCTGTCATTCTTTCCTTTTCCCCCTTTACTACTAGGGTGTGAGCTGTGGGCCATGGGAATGTTGGGACTGCTGAGCCACACCCCTAGCCCCTCACTGGGGGATTCTATGCAGGTGCCCTCCCACTGAGCCATGCCCCCAGCCCCTTACTGGGGATTCTAGGCAGGGGCTCTACCACTGAGCCACGCCCCCAGCCCCTCACTGGGGATTCTAGGCAGGTGTTCCAAGACTGAGTCATGTCCTCAGTCCCTCAGAAATTCTAGGCAAGGGATTCCTTTCCTTTTTCTTTTCTGTTTTCCTTAACTTACTAGGAGTTACTAGGAACCCCTTTCTAGGCAGATGTTCTGCTGCTGAGCCATGCCCTTGGGTTCCACTTCTATCCCAATTTTGATTTTAAGTGTTTTTGTCTCTCCAGAAATGGAAAGGATATTGGAGCACAGGTAATTGGATAAATGCACCTGCTGGAAGAAACGCTACACCGATATCAGAGGAGCACTGCTGCTCATCAGCCAAAACACGGGCCTCAGGCAAAAGTTGTGGGTTGCTCTCTCTGGAAGCAATTAGACAAAGGGTTCAGCTGCTTTTTAACCTTTGTCCTTAAAGCTCTTTTTATCTGTTTAAGTTAATAAATTGAGTATGGAAGGGTGCATGTTTGGGTCCTTTCTCTGTTTCTTTCCTTCTCTTTCTCCAAAACACAGCTTAACAGTGACATCAGGTTGGCCAGGAACTCATAGCAATCCTCCTGCCTCAGCCTCCCAAGTGCTGAGATTAAAGGGTACCAACCATACTTGGCAGGAAAAAATACAATATTTTAAATTTCTATGTAGGGACAAGGAATTGAATGCCATTAGTAGATAGGTAGGGTGTTTGTTTTGCTTGCATTAAGTCCTGTGTTCCATTCCCAGCACCACATACAGCAAGCGTGATGCACACCTACAATCCCTGAACTTGGGAGGTAGAGGCAGGAAAATGAGTAATTCAAGGTCATCCCTGGTTATCTACGGAGTTTGAGACCAGTCTGGGCTGCATGAAACCCCATGTCAAAAATTAGTAATAATAATAATAATAACAGTAACCATCATAATGGTAACAACAATAATTATAATAATTATAATAATAATAATAACAACAACTATGTTGTTTATTTTGATTTCCCATGTCTGTCCTGCTACCTTCACCAGACATGTCTGATTGGGTAATTATGTCTCACACTAAGAGCCTTAGACACTTTCCCTAAAGGAGGCAAATATATCCTGTTATCATCACTGAAAGGCCTCTCTCAAGACAGTGGGGTGTCAAGAATCATTGTATCTGTAGGAAATAATTATTTATAGTCTCCAAGCTTGATTCTGGAGGGTACCAAGTCTCCACGAACAGTCCAAGCCTTGAGTCCCATCACAAAAGACTACATTTCCACTGCTTGACCAACAGAAATTTACCTCTGAGTGGTCCTGGAGGTTAGAAATCCACGATCAAGGGATCCGAGTAGCAGAGGCTGGTAAGCACTTTCTTCTGGGCTTATATGTATCATCTCTGTGTCCTCACACAAAGCAGTGGGGTGGGGCTGAACGAGCTCCAGGAGTCTGTACTTGGAAGAGTCGCTAATGCCATTGTGAGGTCTCAGTCTTGGGGCCTCACTTTAGAGAGTTTTGGGCCAGTCTGAGCTACTTAGCAAGACCCTCTCTCAAAAAGACTGGGGAGGGGGGGGAGTAGGGAGGTGGCTCAGTCAGTAAAGTGCTTACCGCATAAGCATGGGGACCTAAGTCTGATCTCCAGGATCCAATTAAAAACCCAAGTGCAATGGCACTAAGTCTGTAAACCTCGTAATGGAGAGGCAGAGAGAGGGGGGTCTCTGGGGTCACTAGCCAGCCAGCCTAGATGACTTAGGAAACCACAAGGCCCAATGAAAGACCCAGTCTCAAAAAAGAATAATGTCTGATGGTGCCTGAAGAATGATATCTGAAGAGGCTGGGAGATGGTTTCGAGGTTAAGCATACTTAACTGCTCTTGCAAAGGATCTGGGTTTGAGTCCCAGCACCCACACATGGTTCGCAACCATCCCATCTGTAACTCCAGATCTAATGTCCTCTTGTGACCTCCAAGATCACCAAGCGCTCGCTCACTCACTTACCCACTCACTCGTGTGACGCATATACATGCATGCCAGCAAAACACACACACATATAAGATAAAATGAATAAATCTAATTTAAAAATTGTAACTGATGCCCGAGGTTGACTTCTGAAAACAACCATGTGCACACAGACACACAACATACATATACACACATGAACACATGCACACACATCAGAAGAAGAAAAAGAAGAAGAGGAAGAAGAAGAAGAAGAAGAAGAAGAAGAAGAAGAAGAAGAAGAAGAAGAAGAAGAAGAAGAAGAAGAAGAAGAAGAAGAGGAGGAGGAGAAGGAGGAGGGAGGGAGGGAGGGAGGAGGAGGAGGAGGATAGGAAATGTAACTCAATGAAAAAAGAATGAACTTCCCTAGGATAGGATCCCATCCCTTGCAGTGAAAAAGCAAATAAATACAACTTGGACAAGAGTTTTTTGAACAGACTCAGGAAGAAAAACATGCAGGACCCCTGGAGATCAATGGGTTTTCTTTAGACTCATTTGCATAAAATGAATAGCATGAAAATTAGATTCATCCACTCCAACCACAAGAGGGGACACAGTTTGAAATCCACCTATTATTTCTGAGGCAACTCGGTAAGAATGTTTGGAAATAAGATCTTATCGCTAATGCTGAGGTCTTCATTCGTCCTCATCTTAAGTTTCAGTTTCATTCCACCACACAGCTGAGGGAGTGTCCAAGGAAGGCAGCTGCTGATTCCAGTACCAGAGAGGCCAGGTCAGCTGGCCAGTCATTCCTGCAGCAGGAGTATAAAACAAAGCAGGCAGTGATGGACAGACGGTGCTGAAGAACTCACAGTGTGTGCCAGGTAACTTTTCCTGGGGAAGTGTAGAGCATCATCAGGCAATAGGACCAATGACAGACCAAGGGAATGATTCCACCCAGATCAGTTTAGTGAGCAGATGAGCTGGTTAGCATTTCTTAAAGGTGATCTGGTACAGGCGCTTAGATAGTTCGAAGGCAGAAGGGCAGGGTGGAAAATGGTGAGGTCCAGAAAACCTTACAAAATTAACATATGGGAAAACAGGTATGGGCTGAGGATGTGGCTCAGTGGGTAGAGGTCTTGGCTAGCATGCAGTAAGCCCTAGGTTCCATGCCCAGCACAGTATAAACTGGACATGCCTGTAGCCAAAGCACTTGGGAGGGCACGGCAGGGAAATCAAGAATTTAAGGCTAGCCTTGGCTTCTCAGAAGGTTTTGAGGGCAGCCTGAGCTATGGGAGACCCTACCAAAGACAAACAGAAAAAAAGAGAAAGAAGCTAACAAAAAGGAAGGCTGAAACCCCCAACTGAGAGAGACTAGCCAAACCAAGTCCAGGACACCATTTCAGCAAACCACTCACAAGGTGCAAAGGTACTCTATGGTGTCTGAAGGTGTCCTGTGGCTCATTATGATATTCAAGCAGAGGTGGGGTCTTAGGATGCAAAAGAGACACTCAATGCATGAAGTTGTATATACAACTATATGTGACAGCATGCAAATGAGCCTTGCTATGTAAATAAGCCCAAAAGCTGGTGCCGAATTAACACAAAAGCCCCAGCTCTTTATGTAGCAGGGCACTTGAGCTGTTGAAATCTCTCTCTCTCTCTCTCTCTCTCTCTCTCTCTCTTTCTCTCTCTCTCTGCCTGTCTCTGTGTGTGTGTCTATCTCTCTGTGTGTCCGTCTCTCTCTGTCTCTGTCTCTCTCTCTCTGTCTGTCTGTCTCTCTCTCTCTTACTGTTTGCTGCCTTTGACCTATTCTTTGCTCCTGGATACAAGTACCTGCATCCTATCCTGTGACATGAAGTCTCTAGACATTAGTGCCATCCACAGAAAACCCACCACAGGATGGGGCAATAACTCACCAAAGCTGCACGCCTCCTGGAGCCTGCCCCAGACAGCTCCACTGAATAACAGTCCCTCCCCACAGCCATTATTTACTGTGTCTACAACCCTGGGGTGGGGCCTTGGGAATCCTAAAATTTCATTAGCTTCCTGAACCTTGGAGGAGAGCAGGTTGTGGGTATGTGTTGTATGCACATTTTTTGTATAGGTGTGTGCACACACTGTGTGCTGGTAGACATTTGTATGAGTGTGTGCAGAAGCCAGAGGTCCTGGTCAAGTGTCTCCCTCTCTCCATTTCTGCTTTGTTTTTCTGAGACAGGCTCTCCCACTGAACCCAGAGCTTACCAATTCAGCTAAGCTAGCTACGGATCCTACTTAGCTCTGCTTCTCCAGCACTAGGACTACAGGTGTGTACCACAGCCTTTCCCCCCTACCCCTCCCAGCTCTTTTATGTGGGTGCTGGGGACCTAAACTTAGGATCTCATGCTTACCCATATGGTAAGGACTTTACTGATTGAGGCATCTCCCCAATTTTAGCTCCCCTAAATCTTGTGAGCCTCCTGGCTCCCTCCAGTAAAGAATCTTTTCCATTCAGAGGAAATAGAAACTCAATAGCATGTCCTTAAAAAGTTACAGAACAGTCAGGACATGAGTTCCAGAGACTTAAATAATGTCTGGATTATGTAGATGCCCGAGAATAACGCAAGGTCAGACGGACTGCCACCCCCGCCACCCTCAAGCAACCACCTGGCTGAGCCTCTGGTCCAGGTGCATAGGGAGATGAAGCAGGCTAGACAGGCCCTGCCAACAGCAGCCGGAATGTCACAATTGGGCACAGAGACATCCCAACAGTCTGGCACAGGTCAGCGAATGCAGGAAGGCACTGCTGGATGTCTGCTAGTGAGAGACATGAGCTGATGGGGTGTGCTGACCGCAGAAGCAAAAATGAGCTTAACCTAAGACATGAGTTCACCTGAAGGATGCATCGGAAAAGACTGTCCCTCACTACCTAACTTTCACAGAGGCATAGGGATGGACAATGGGGCCAGAACAGAATCTGCTGTAGGGGAAGAGCGGTTTTTTTCTTGGTTCTGAATGGAGATTGGTAGGATGACTCTGTGGCTAAAGGGCTTGCTAGACAAGTATAAGGACCAAAGTTTAAATCCCCAGAACCCCATGGCATGCTATGACTGCCAGCCTGTTGCTCCTGATGTGTAAAGGAGCAGAGACATGGGATTCCCCCAGAGCAAGCTAGCTAGGTACAGTAGCCATAGTGGCAAGTTCTGGGTTTGAGTGACATAGTCTGTCTCAGTAAATAATGAGGAAGAGAGATGGAAGATGTTTCCAGGTATCAACCTTGGATCCGTTATAAACACACATGCATGCACACCCACAGAAGGGTGGGCCCACACACATGCAAAAATCTACATGCATACCACACACATGAAAAACAGAAAGAGAGAAGGCGGGGAACGTGATGTCAGATACAGCCGTCTGTGAACTTCTGCAGTGTTACACTCACCTAGCACAGTGAGCTTGGAGCTGAATGCATCAGCAAGGCTCCAAAGAGGGGTGGTGAGCTGAGCACAGTGGCGCAGGCTTATGATCCCAGCAGTCCGGAGACTGGAGCAGAAAGCCAGCCAGGGAGGCATAGAAAACCATGTCTCAACAACCACAGCAACAGAACAAAAACACTGACTGGAGGGATGGCTCACTTGGTCAAGTCCTTGTCACATAAGCACAGGGGCCTGAGTTTGATGCCCACCACCAATTAAAAAGCTAAATATGACATCAAGCATCTGAAATCTAAGAGCTAGAGAGGCAGAAACAAGAGGATATGGGGGTTTACCAAGATTTCCTGGCCAGTGAGGATCCCTGTCTCAAAAGACAAGGTGGACAGAGGCTGAGGGTCTACACCCAAGGTTATCCTTTGTCTTCCACAAGACAGGTGTATGCTTACTCAAATATAAGTACACACACACACACACAGAGAGAGAGAGAGAGAGAGAGAGACTCAGACACTGTGGTGGTTTGAATATGCTTGGCCCATAGGGAGTGGTACTATTAGGTACTTGTTAGAGGATGTGTGTCATTGTGGGGGTGAGCTTTGAGAGACCTTTCCCTCTCAGCTGCCTGGAAGCCAGTCTTCTCCTAGTGGCCTTCAGATGAAGATGTAGAACTCTCAGCTCCTCCAGCACCATGCCTGCCGAAACACTATCATGCCTCCTGCCTTGATGATAATGGCCTGAACCTCTGAACCTGTAAGCAATGCCCCAATTAAATATTGTCTTTTATAAGAGCTGCCTTGGTCATGGTGTCTGTTCACAGCAAGGGAAACCATAACTAACACACACACACACACACACACACACACACACACACACACACACACATACACACACTAATAAAAAGAGCTGAAGGCATCAAAGACAGAATGACTGCTTAGAATCCCCTAGTTGGGGGTTAGGGTGTGGTTTAGCAGTAGAGGAAGGGCCTATGTAGCATAGAAGCTACCCTAGGCCCAAGCCCCAGTACTGTAAAAGAAAAGCATTTATTCATCCTTAAAAAGAAAAGAGCATTCATTCATCCTGAGGGCAGGTCCTGGATTTTCTTGCTTCATTTCTAGATCATCATAGAGGCAGGAACTCTTGTTTTTGAAACTCACATACAAAGCTGAGCATGGTCATTCATATCCATTATATCAGCACTTGGGAAGCTGAGGCAGGAGACTTGCTGCAAATTCTGGGCCAGCCTGAGTAACACTGTAAGTTCTGGGCTAGCCTGGGCAACATAGTGAAACCCTCTTGCAAAAAAAAAAAAGGAAATAAAGAAGAGAAGAAGAGAAATACAGACAGATCCACCTGTGAATAAATACACACAGAGGCAGTGTGGAATTCAAAGATGTCCCTGAGGAATTATAAAAAAAGTAGTCACTTTCCCGTGACACGGTAGAGTCTGTGCAGTGCAGATCTGACCTCCGCAGGTGTCAGAACAGAAAGGGTCCAGTAAAAAAAAGCACAAGAGTACTTGAATGCCCAAGGTGGAGGTGCTTGTCAGTGACAAAGCCACCTTGAGGAGCCCTTGTCTGAGGGCAGCAGAGGGACACGGGTACATCAGAGGCAGCAGGCAGGGAAGGGGGCCAAGAGGTGCCCAGACACCACTGCAGCAAAACGTCCGGCCAGTCACTGTCCTCTGTCTCTACCCGGCCTTCCTGCCCCCACCAGCCAGGAGAGACAACACTGGACAGTGTCCCACAAGCCACTCCACTCCACAAAGATACAAAAGACAGCCTAATTTAGTCATCTTCCCTGAAATGACCTTAATTGTCAGGTCTGGGGAGACGCTGAGTTGGCGTGACAAACTGGCTGCACTTCCTGCCACAAGACTTTGTGGGGCCACGGGGTCTCAGAACAAAGTACCAAGGGGAAAGTGGAGTCCAGCTAAAAGACTCGGTCATGTGACACTCAGGTGGGGCACCTGCCAGCACTCTCAGATGTCAGGATTCTGTCCTGTCATGGTGTTCCACCTTCCTCCCTGGAGATGACCACTGACTTTCAGGCCTCAAAGTATACAAAGAGTTGGCCATGTTGGCACACACTTGTCATCCAAGCACTCAAGAGGTTGAGGCAGGGCGAGTTCAAGACCAGTCAGGGCTACAAAATAAGTTCAAGGCTAACCTGGGCCAGCCAGCAATTTCAAGCCTGGTCTATGTAATCCAAGGTCAGTATGGCTATACAGCAAGATTCTATCTTTTTAAAAAAGGAAAAAATAATAAGACATTATCAAAACTCAGTGTGATACTGGATGGTCAAAGGCTCCTAAAAGAAGTCATCATTGTACCTATAAAGGAATGACTTAATAATAGCAGAGAAAATGAATGCCCACTTAGAAAAATAGTAATATAGTTATTTCTCTACATCTTAGCATAAACCAAAAGTAACATGAGGAGGATTTTAAAGTCTGATGAGGGACTCAGAGACGGCTCAGCAGTGAAGAGCACTTGCTGCTCCTGCAGAGGACCTGGATGTGTTTCCTAGCAGCCATGTGAGGGTTCACAGTCCCCCTTACCTACAGTTCCAGAGGAGCCTGTGCTTTCTTTTGACCTCTGCAGGTGATCAGGTAGACAGACACACACAGAAGCAAAGCACTCACAGACACACAACTAAAAATAAATACTTTTTTAAAAAGTTTGAGGGTGGAAATATATAGTAGACTTCTGGCGAAAAAATTTGCAATCCAAAAACCTTATTTCTCATCTCTTGTTTCTACAAGCACTACTACAGTCAAAATGAAAGACGAGTGGGTGAGGGCAGGAGTCCCATTTAAGCTACAAGGACAGGCAGGAATAGAGACTCCATAGGAGGCGTGGAAGGCTAGAGACCATGGGTGTGATGAATTCTATGCCCGTCCAGGGTTGTATCAGGAAGGACAGAGACACCAGGCCAAGATGCCAAGAGGCACATACTACACATCCGGTGTGGCCAGAGCCAAAGGAGGCTTAGACAGAGCCCTATCCTTCGCCTGCAGAGACAGTGACTTCTCCTGTGTCCTCTGTCCCTAAAAGGCCTGCAGGCCATTGAAAGAGAGGATGAGAGAATGCAGAGTCAGAGAGAAGGGCCCTCAGAGGACACTGGCTTGGGGACCAATCTGTGCTCAGAAGAGGGATAGGGCTGGGCCACTCTTCCAGGGCTGCATCTGCAGAATTCTAATAGCCACACATATTCCTGACTCCCGTTTCACAGCACAGCTCCCTGGGCTGCCAAAAGGTTGCACCTGTGTATTCAAATCATTTAATATCAACTGTTTTTGCAGCTATGTACTATGTACATAAATAAAAGCAAATATTATATATATTTTTTCTGGAAGTGACTATAAATTTGTGTGTGTGTGTGTGTGTGTGTGTGTGTGTGTGTGTGTGTGTGTAAGGGTGTTTGTTTCTGTTTTCTCTTGGTTTGGCTTTTGGCTTTTAGGGGCTGTATTGTGGTTTTAATGTATGTGTAAGAGAAGGGGGAGGTCTTACTATATCCTGGTTGACCTGGAACTTGTTATGGAGACTAAGATGACTTTGAACTTAAAGACATCTGCTTGCCTCTGCCTCCCAAGTGCTGAGATTAAAGGACTGAATAAGTGTCATTCCAAAGCTCAAATCTTTGAAAGGAAAGGATTGAGCATCTTATTAATTTTTTAAATCATTAATTAGCACTGGGCATGATGGCGCATGTCTGAAATCTTAAGGCTCCATAGCTCATAGTTTGACATCATCACAATTGACTTATTTGGGGGGGGGGAGGGTATTCAGATATTCTTGTATGCAACTGTATGTGTTCCCGTGTGTGCGTATGCAGATACTATGTGGAGGTCGGAGGTTAATGGCAGACACCTTTCTCAACTGCCCCATGTTAGGCTAGGCTGGCTAGCTAGTGAATCCCAAGGGTCCTTCTGTCTCTGCTCCCCAGTGCTGGGCTTACAAGTGCACACCACCCTACCTGGCTTTTTTACATAAGTGCTAGGGATGGAACCCAGGTCCTCATGCTTATCCAGCAAGCAGTCGACCACCTGAGCCATCTCCTCAGCCCCTTATCTGCTCATTTTAAATGGTTAAACTGAGACTCACATTCATGCATGTAAAAGATCAATCTTCCTCTCCTTTTCTTTTAAAGATAGATCCTCTGATGTCCATGTACAGGCCCAAACATACAAATAAATAAATAAATGCAATTGAAACAAACACTTTTCAGGCAGTGCCTGAAAAATCAAAGATGTCCTCTGTCTTCCACATGCATACATGCACATTCACACACATGTATACATGTACTTTCACACACGTGTACATGCACCTTCACACACATGTACACATGCACATTCACACACACGTACACAGGCACCTTCACACACACATGTACACGTACACATACACGCACATGTACACACACACCTTCACACACATGCACACATGTACCTTCACACACATGTGCACACATGAGTGCAATCCATACAAGGAATGTTAAATCACCTTACCCTTGCAAAAGAGAATTTCCCTCTGAAAAAGAAATGAAATTCTATTTCCCAGTGCTCTGCTTCGCAGCGCTGGCTTGCTTGCTGCTGTTTGTGATTGCATTTTGAGGACTATTTATACAAACCACTTTCTCTGCCCTCACCTCCCTTTAGTAATAAGGGATGAGCTAGAAACTTAACTCAGTCCCTAAAAGGAGTTCATGCCTTAAAGGGCCCTAGCATGAATGGTAGGATTTCAAGGTTGTTGATGGCTCCTTTATTCATCTGATGGCTCCTTTATTCATCTGTTCAAATTCCCTAATGGGCCCCTTTAAGAAACACCTTGATTTTACCTTGTCTACCCTTGTGCTTCTTTGTCTAAAGAACTCAAAGTACTGAAAGAAGCTGTTCTGTGAAGCCATTCACTTCCTTTCCTTCCTTATCACCCACCTCTCCAGTCAAAGAGGTGGCTACTATTATCTCCACCTTCTACTGTAGAGGAGAAACGATGACTTGAAGAACAAATGCCCTGAAAAGCAATGTAAGTTGTTTCTTCCCACATTGACCTCCAGGTCATGACACTTCAGAACACCAAGTGTTCAGGCCAATCTTCATAGCATTGGCCTCCAACTGAATTAGGGTTTGAACTTGGAATGACCTTCATTGGCCCAGATGTGAGCTCTCAGCTTGCTCTTCCAGCCCCAGCAAGCTCTGCTTCAGCATCATGGACTCTAGCCCTCTGAAACTGTAAGCTAAAACAAAACAATACAAAGAAAACAAAACAAAAAAATAAGCAAAAACCCCTCTTTCTTCTATAAGCTGCCTTGGCCATGCTGCATCGTCTTGGCAATGAGAAAGTAACTAACACAGAAGTTGGTACCAGGTGTGGGGTATTAAAGTAAGTGATCTGACTATGCTGGTTTGGAAAGGAATATACAAGACTTTGGAACTTAGGACTAATAGAGTGGTTGAAGACCACACCACTCTATTAGTAAACAGAGCTTGACTGGATGTCCTAGTGAGAACCTTCCCATTAATCACCCTTGTAGCCATCTTGTTTATCAAATTAACTGTCCTTGCATTGTTACTGGTCCAAGTAACCATTTCTTAATTAATAACGGCCTCAGAGTGTAGTACTGATGATACTGGCAGCTTGAAATCACCAAAGGGAAGTCATATTATGCTTCTTATAAGTAAAAAAAAAAATGGAAGTCATCTGTGTAATAAAGAAAGAATAAAACAATACAGTAAGGTGACCAAGAGCAGGGTGAAGATGAATCTCTACCCATGAGGCTGAAAAGAGAGACAAATCTGTGCTATTTTCACTGTTGTAGGTCAAACTACAAAACTTGTGGACATGAATGTAGAAAGGGCAGCTGGACCTGTTGGCACAGGCCAATCGTCCCAGCTATTCATAAGAATTGCAAGTTGAAGAGGAATGGATACAAAAAATTTGGTATATTTACACAATGGAGTATTACTCAGCTATTAAAAACAATAAATATATGAAATTCCTAGGCAAATGGATGGATCTGGAGGCCATCATCCTGAGTTAGGTAACCCAATCACAAAAGAACTCACATAACATGCACTCACTGATATGTGTATATTAGCCCAGAAACCTAGACTACCCAAGATACAATTTACTAAACACATGAAACTCAAGAAGAAGGAAGATCAAATTGTGGACACGTCACCCCTTCCTAAAATTAAGAACAAAGTACACATTGAAGGAGTTACAGAGATCATGTGTGAAGCTGAATCCAAAGGATGGACCCAGTGACTTTGGCTGCCAGGGATCCATCCCATAATCAGCCACCAAACATAGACACTATTGCATATGCCAGCAAGATAGTGCTGAAAGGGCCCTGATATAGCTGTCTCGTGGGAGACTATACCAGTGCCTGGCAAACACGGAAGTGGATGCTCATAGTCAGCTATTAGATGGAACACAGGACTCCCAAGGAAGGAGCTAGATAGAGAGTACCCAAGGAGCTAAAGGGGTCTTCAACCCTATAGGTGGAAGAATAACATGAACTAACTAGTATCCCCTGAGCTCATGTCTCTAGCTGCATATATAGAAGAAGATGGCCTGGTTGACCATCATTGGGAAGAGAGGCCCCCTGGTCATGCAGACTTTATATGCCCCAGTACAGGGGAACACCAGGGCCAAGATGTGGGAGTGGGTGAGTAGGGGAGCAGGGCCGGGAGGGGGGAGGGTATAGGGAACTTTCTGGATAACACTTGAAATGTAAATGAAGAAAATATCTAATAAAAATTGGAAAAAAAAAAAAGAATTGCAAGTTGAAAGCAAGCATGGGCTACATAGTGTGTCCAAGGCCAACCTCGCAACTGATCCCTTGTGTCAAAATGCAAAGTAAAAATCTGGGCTGATTTTTGTAGCTCAGTGTAGTTCAGTGGTATGGTGCTTGACTAGCAAGCATAAGGCCCTGTATTTGATTCCCAGAGCCAGAAAAATATTAAATTTGTGGTTAGAAGAGAAGAAAAGAAAATGTGGTTTTGGTGGCTATAATTATTCTATTGGTAGTTACATTACTGTGTGTTAAGTTATGAATTACATTTGATCATAGTATGTATACAAAAGAAAAAATACACATACAAGCTCCATTTGATCCACAGTTTCAGGCATACCCTGGGATTGGGGTGGAGGTTTTAGAACAAATCCCTCAATGTAAGAGAGGGCTATATGCCTAAATCCCCCACAATTCTTTATCTACGTCTATAAAAACAAGTTATCACAGAATCTACCTCACAAGGTTGTTAAAAGGACTAAATGTGCTAATGTATGGGAATTACTTAGAAAACTCAGCTTATATAACCAACTGCACTAGCATCATCCCGAAGCCAACTTTCACATGCCTCCTAACTGTTCTCTTCTACTTAAAGAGAAAAGCTCCCAACCTGGACCATTAGAGCTCCCAAAGTTTGCCCTCCCCAACTTCATCACAAGTCAGTTTACAAAGCAAGAAATAGACAAGAAAATGTTCCTGTCTCTGGGCATGGAGGTGTATCCCTTTAATCCCAACATTAGGGAGGTAGAAACAGGCAGATGGATCTATGTGAGTTTAAGGCCAGCCTGGTCTACCTTGCGATATCAAGGCCATCCAAGGCTACATGGTGAGACCCTGTCAAAAAAATAAAAAAAAATAAAAAAACTCTGTCAATCATTATAGACTCAAGTGTGATAAGGAGAAGACCCAGCAATTAAAAGTATGTGCTGCTCCTGCAGAGGACCTGAGTTCAAACCCCATACCCAGGTCTAATGGCTTACAACTACTTTTAACTCCATTGCAGGGAAATATGATGCCCTCTGCTGGATTCTGTGGGCACCTGCAAACATGTACATATACTCTCACAGAGACGCACATCCATATAGTTAAAAATAAAATGTTTTAAAAAGACCCAAAAAAGTGGGAGGGAAAGTTCTGCTAACTACACTCCATTAGTCATCTCAGGCTGAGCGCATCATGGCTGGATGGAAAATGCCAAAGAGCATCAATAGGAACTGTTCTTACAATGGGCTTAACATATCTGCAACACCAATTCCTGCATATGTAAAATACTCTTCAAGTCTTTTGATGATGGAAGAAAATATTCGGGATGGTGAGCACAGTTACTTTGTGCTGAGCCAAGCAGCCTACAGCAGAGTGTCACCTGTCAATCAGCTATGGATTATCTGCCAAGGTATCAGTTCTAAGCAAAGGCTTTGCTGTGATGAGGTAGGTGAGATGGTTGAAGGGAGAAGATAAGACAATCACAAGTGTAACTCACAGAGATATATGTCTCCAGTCACAGGTACATGTGACATGACTGTGGTGGTTTGTGTATGCTTAGCCCAGGAAGTGACACCATTAGGAGGTGAGGCCTTATTGGAGTAGGTATGTCACTGTGGGTGTGGGTTTTAATACCCTTGTCTTGGCTGCCTGAAATAGAGTATTCTGCTAGCCGCCTTCAGATGAAGATGTCGGACTTTCAGGTCCTCCTGCACCATGCCTGCCTGGATATCGCCATGTTCCAGCCTTGATGATGATGGACTGAACTTCTGAACCTATAAGTCAGCCCCAATTAAATGTACTTATAAGAGTTGCCTTCGTCATGGTGTCTGTTCATAGCAGTAAAACACTATGACAGTGACTGTACCCAAACTTTTCCTGCATGTTTCTGTCTCACAATTCCCCTGCACCTGGAGTGGCATTCTTGGGGAGCATCTACCCAATCTTCCTCACAACTCGCTTATCCTGGTCCATGATGAATCTAGTTTGATGGGCTCTGGACAAATCACTCTGGGTCTATGGCTTACAACTACTTCACAATGATTCCAGAAGCCCTTCACAGGATGCTAAGCTCTCTGCCCCTGGCATTTTGTGTGGCCCACCACTATTGTCTATATGGCATGCTTTTACTTCTACTCTCCCCAAGACCAAAATTCCCTATCTCCGGGCAACTGTGTCAGACCCTTTGAAAAAAAAGAAAGAAATATCCTAGAGCCATGCATCTCAACATTGGCTGCTCCATAAGGCTCACAGAAGAACTAGGTCCCATCTGCCATCCACCTGGGAAGTTTCTGATGTCACTGGTGTTGGGGGTGGGGGTGACACTAAACCTAAAGCATCCCTGAAATGAGCTGGATTTTCATGTTCAGACAAATAAAAGAACTGCCAGGCTGAAATGTCAGCTAAAGATTCCAAGACTGGTGGCTGCAGAAATGGTTTGGGGAGTCCATAGAATACTCACCGTCCAAGCATGAATAAGCTGGAGTCCTAGAACCCATGTTTTAAAAAAAGAAGAGTTCTATGTGTGATGCTGTATGCTGGTAATCGCAAGGCTGGGTGGGCAGAGACAGGCAGGCTCCTGGGGGCTTGCTAGCTACCCAATCTAGCCTGCTTGATGAGTTCCAGAGTTATCCTAGCCACTAAGTGTAGCCACACCTCTTCCCTATACTACATGACTCCAAGGCAGAGAGACAAACTTTCCTCTTCAGGCAAACCTTCCACACAGCGATCTCAGGCTAGAACTACAAGAGAATGTGATGGGTCTAGGACAAGTGTCTGGCTTTGGTTTCTCTGGTGTATGGCATTTTGAGTCAGCCTGTGTCATAACTTGTGGTTCCAGAATGACACTGAAATCCCAGTTTGGACCAAGGAGAGTAGTACTCAACACCATTTATACTTCCTTTTAATGTGTGGGATGCTGGGCCTGGGGCTGGGTTTGGGGCTAAGTTGTAGAGTTTTGCCTAGCATTCATAAGGCCCTGTATGTACCACTTAAACTGGGCATGGCGGCACATGTCTGCCATCCCAAAACTCAGGAAGCAGAAGCAGGAGAATCAAGATTTCAAGCTCATTTATGGTATGATGACAAGTCTGAGAATATCCTAGGATCCATGAGACTCTCTCAAAAGCCAATAAGATAAAATACAATGTCCTTCTCCATTGTCCAATAGCCTAAGGGGGCCCCAAGGGGATTTCGTATGGAATTCCAGAAGGCTAGAGAGAACTAGATCTTAATCTCCTTGGGTGCTAAGAACTAGACAACTTCAAGGTGTCTCTAAAGGCTTCAGGAGTCAGCCATGCTGGAGCTATCAGTGCTCAGAAACACAGTAGCACCACTCAGCAAACGTGAAGGGTCTTGATGGGCAAAGAGAATCTTCTGCTTCTCCTTTTCACTTTGCCCACCCAAAGGGCTTGGGAATGAGCACAACACACAAAACAGGCTTGAAAAATACCATCTCCATCTTGAGAAAAATGCAGTCTGTCTCGGCTTTTAAGTCCCTCAATTTACCTAAATAAAAACCCAATGAAGTGTTTTGAATGATTTAACAAATTCAGACCCAGGGAAGGTGAACACTGTAGCAAGTTAGTTACAAATGTTGAAAGCAAGACTTTGTGAATATCCATTGCAGACATACTAACCTGGTATCCTGGGCAACTTAGCCCTGATTGAGTCTTTGGTTTTATTGTTTCATTTTTGTTTTGTTTTGTTTTCTTCTGTTTTGTTTGCAGTGCTGGAAACTGGACCTAGCATGTCCCACATGCTAGGAAAGCACTTTCTCAGCCCCTCCAGGGGCTCTACCACTGAGCCACACTCCCAGCCCCTCACTGGGGGATTCTAGGCAGGGGGTCAACTGCAAACCCAGGTCTGCTTTTTAGTTTTGATTTTAAAACAAGTTCTCAAATCTAGGCTGGCCTTGAACCTACCACCCTCCTGCCATAGCTGAACTAAAAAGGCCTGCATTAGAATTCCTGATGCATCTTTATTTCTCCATCTATAAAATGTGGGGAATAGTAAACATATAAGATAGGGCAGTACTATCTGAGCTGCTGCGATTCTGTGTGCCTTCTTGCTAGATATGGGATGTGTGCTTATGCACATCCGTAAAAAAACGCATCATCAACCATAAATCAGATTTAAAGACAGAGCAACTGATTTTTCAAATGAGCAGCAGGAATGCCAGAGGCTGCAATACAGCATCAGTGTGCAGTACAGATGTTTGCGGCTATAAAGATGTTTACACAGTAATTAGGCCTGTTATCAGTACACACAGAGATTACGCTTGTGGAATGAATGAAACTCTCACAAACTGCCCTGCTTTTCATCACATTTGAAGTGCCTTCCTAATTCTTGAGTTTGCTAAAATAAATTCTTTTTCCACTAACAGAATCACGGGTGAGAGGGGAGAAAGGGAAGCTGTGTTAGAGAGTGGACCCACGTGACCAAACACATCACTTAATCCCCTTGCTCCTCATTTCCCCATCTACATCTTAGTGAGATGACAAAGTTCCACTGTAACATGGCATTGTCAGTGAGGGATATGGCTCAGCCATTTAATTGATCGCTACAAGAGCAGGGGAACCTGAGTTGGATCTCTAGAGCCCACATAACATGCAGTTCTCCTAAAGCAAGATGGTAAACAGAGACAGAAAAATTCCAGATGTTTCTAGAGCAACCAGCGAAGGCAGCATGCATCAAAACAGGGTAGAAGGCAGAAGCTCTACACATGCACAGTGGCATGTTTACCTTGTAAACACATACATACACACAAATACACACACATGCACACACACATACACACACTCACACATACACAGACAGACAGACAGCATTCTGGCAAGTTTGTCGTGCAGTAGTGGTTAATATTGTCAACTCAACAGGATCTAGAATCACCCAGAAGATAAGCTATAAACCTCTGGGCCTGTCTATGAGAGAGCTTCTAAACTGAGATAGGATGAGATAGATAAGAGCTTCTTAGCTGAGATAGGATGACCCACCTTAAATGAGCTGTGAGCTGAGCACCAGCATCCATCTCTCTCTGATTTCTTAACTGTGGATGCCATGTGACCAGCTGTCTCACTGTCCTGCCGCCATGCAGGACAGTGATGGATGGGACCCTCAAACTGAGCACTATGGCAAACCCTTCCTTAAGTTGCTTTTGCCGGATATGCTATTATAGCCGGGAGAAAACACACATGCAGTCTGTCTTCCCTCGAGCAAGAAACAATGTGTATGTCATAGTCCCCTCTCCTATTGCCGTGATAAACATCTCGACCTCCCAAGGAAAGGATTTATTTAGCTTAAACCTTATGGTCCATCATCCAGGGATGCCAAAGTGTGAACTCAAACCAGTAGCTTGATGCACAAACTCCAGAGGAACATTGGTTACTAGCTTATTCTCCATAGCTCGCTCAGATGTCTTTCTATATAGCCCAGGCCCACCTTCCCAGGGATGGTACCACCCACAGCAGGCTTGACCCTCCTATATACACCACAGAGGCTAGAGTGATGTTGCAGTGGCTAAGAGCATATGCTAGTCTTGAAAAGGACCTGTGTTCAGTTTGCAACATCCACGTGGTAGCTCACAACCATCTATAACTCCAGTTCCAGGGGATCCAGCATTCTCTTCTGGCCTCCCTGTATACTAGGACTGCATACAATGTATGTATATATGTTCAGGCAAAACACTCATACACATTAAATTAAAATAGTAAATTGAGAGAGAGAAAGAGAGAGAGAGAGAGAGAGAGAGAGAGAGAACTCCAGAGACTTGCCTATAGGTTTGTCTGATGAAGACAGTTCTTTAATTGAGGTTCCCTTCTAGCCAGCACAGTGAGTAATTAAACAAAGTTGGGAAAGGAGAATGGCAGTTTGTATGTGCAGTCTCTCCAATGGACACATGTGTTCCACATCAGTGAATCTCTGGGACAGAGAGCCTAGGTGGTAGACATAAGCCACTAGGGCACACCTTGAGAATTACAGTCCCATCAAGCTGTTTCTTGATCTGCCAAAGTATGAGAGCAAGACAGCCTGGAAGACCCGGTGCCATCCATCAGCACCAGCCACGATGCTCTCCCTGCTGGGTTAAGCTGTTCCTCTGGACAGAGCGCCAAAATAAACTGCTCCTCCATTAAACTGCTTCTGTCCAGTGCTGGGTCAGAATCCAGGAAGAAACTGCTGGATTGCATAATGAAAGTCCACTCCAACACTGCCTGAAATATGTACACTGAGTTTGGTCATGAGGTCTGATGCAGGAGACGCTCTCCTAGTTGGGCTTCTGTTTCTGTGATACATCACTCTAACCAAAAGCAACTTAGAGGAGAAGGGTTTGTTTCATCTTCTACCCCCATGTCACAGTCTATCATTGAGGGAAATCAAGGCAAAAACCTGAAAGAAAGACTACTCGTTATTCCAGAAAGCATTACCTCTATCCAAGGAACTTGCTCACACCCAAGGAAGTACAACAGAAACTATGAAGGATGCTGTGTGCTACCTTGCTCACAGACTCATGCTCAGCTAGCTTTCTTATACAGCCCAGGCACACTTGCCTTAAGGAATGATGCCGCCCATAGTGGACTAGGCCCTCTATTAGTTAACAATCAAGATAATACCCTACAGCCATTGCCACGGGCCAATCTGATCTGGTCAATTCTTCAACTGAGTTTTCCTCTTCCTGGATAATTTATTTTTGTAACAACCTGATAATAAAAATTAACCAGCACACCTCCAAACTGGATGTGTCCTGAGACTACAGATAGGTCATCCAAAAATATACCCACATTCCAAGTAACAAGCACTCTGCATTTTTCTCTTCCTGTTTTCCAAAGATAGTATTCCACTATAATAAATATGTCACCAACATAATTAGCTTTACTGTCTAATTTGTTTTCCTATTGCCAAACTTTTGTTAATGAAAAAGCGCCAATGATTTGTAGTCACGATACCAACTTTGGGACTTCTGTACTAGAACAATAATGTGTAATGTTCAGAGATGACTTTTTAATGAATATTTAATTGCTCTATTCTTTATAAGTATAAATTATGCTTTCAGTAAACACTGTGAGTACTAAGAAGGCAAAATTTTCACCTTTCTCTGTTAAGTTGTGCTGGTAAGTTCCCTAGCAATTCGTTTAAAGGATGGAAAATGATCTGTGTTTCATACTTTTATAGGAAGAAATTCCAAACAGTGATTTGGGGGGAAGTAACTTGTTATAGCAAACTTCTAAATCAATGGAATCAATGTATGAGGAGTTTTTAAAGAGTTTTTTTTAGAAGTATGTGTGTATGTCTATATGGGGATATGAGCCTGTGAGTGCAGATGCCCACAGAGCCTAGAAGATCCCCTGGAGGCTGGAGTCACAGGCCGTTGTGAGCTGCCTGATGTGGGTGCTGTGAACCAAACTGAGGTTTTATAGAAGAGCAGCAAGTGCTCTTAACTACTGAGCCATCTCTCCAGTCCCAAGATGTGAGGATTTTAATATGCACACACGCACATTCACATGAAATATTAATGGTCTGGAGGGTGAACAATTAGAAAAGCACTTTTGTTTCTTAATGTAACATCTCTATGTTTCTTAATTTCTTAGGTCTTATTTCTAATGTCTTAATTTCTATTTAAAAGCAAAAGAAGGCTTAGATTTTAAAAGAGTTTCTGAAAACTCCGGCTGCTGGGTAATCGGGGTGTGGTGGAGCCAATCTGTAATCAATCCTAGCACTTGGGAGATGTGGGAAGCAGATGGGTCAAGTTCAGTTGCAGCTGCTCGAGGTAAACCTGGACTGTCAGAGAGACTGTCTCAAACAAACAGACAAACAAACAAAAAACAACATAAGAAAGTTAGTAAGATTGTTGAAGTGGGGATGGTGGGTTATACCTGTAATCCAAGAACTCAGAAGACAAGGCAGGAGGATCACAGGTTTTATGTCAGTCCATGCAACATAGCAAGACCCTGACTCCACAAAAGAAAAATTGTGTGTGTGTGTGTGTATGTGTGTGTGTGTGTGTGTCTACCTGTTTATGTTCATTCCTGTGCTATCCTTCCTCAGGTTTTTGTCCACTTTGTCTTTTGAGATAGGGTCTCCCACTGACCTGGAGGACAGTCTGGCTGGCCAGGGAGCCCCGGACATCTTCCCATCTCCAGGTCCTCAGCACCAAGACTACAGGTGTGTTCCACTGGGCCTGGCTTTTTCACGTGAGTACTGGAGTTGAACTCAGACCCTCCTCCTTAGAAAGCAAGAATTTTGCCAACTAAACTATCCTCCCAACGTAAAAGAAGTTCACTTTCTGAACTAAAAATTTTTCCTAAAAAGATCAAATAAAACAAAGGACCATGCATCAGGAAGCCCGGGCAAAGTCAGCATCGCATCTTCTGTTTCCTAATCAGAACCATGGGATCTTGACATTAAAACCTCAGAACAGGGCTAAATAGACAGCTCTGTGGGTAAGAGCACTTGCTATGAAAGCAAGAGGACCTGGGTCCAAATCTCCAGTACCCATCTAAAAGCTGGGGACGGCCACATGTGCACCTGTCACCCCATGGCTGTCAGATGAAGACAGGTAGAAGCTATGAGCTCCCCAGCCAGACGGCCTCCTCCAGTTCAGACCCTGTCTCAGAAACTAAGGTGGAGAGCAATAAAGGAAAGGGTCTGATGTCTTCCGGTCTCTGCATAGGTGTACATGATGAGTATACCCATAATAAAGTACATACAACAGGTGCACATGTGTGCATGCATACATGCATGAACACACACATACACACAAATATATCTTTTTTAAAAGAACTTAACAGAGGCCAAGAGTGATGACTCATATGTACTCTCTACCCTTGGAGGTGGGGTATGGAGGATTACTGCAAGTTCAAAGTCAGCCTGGACTATATAATAAGACCCTGACTCCCCAGCTGCCAAACAAAACAATTCCAAATACTTTTCCAATTGTAAGGGAAGTGTATATTCATTTTGCACATTCATTTTCTCCATTTTATGCATATAGATGTTTTGCCTGTATGAATGTGTGGGTACTCCTGGTGCCCACCGAAGTCAGAAGAGGGTATCAGAACCTCTAGAACTATAGTTGTGAGCTGCCATGTAGGTGCTGGGAACTAAACCAGGATCCTCTACAAGAGCAACAGGTGTTCTTAACCACAGAGCCATCTGTCCAGCCCCTATACTCATTATCAAAACAACAAAATAAGCTCTCAGTCTTTCACAGCACCCCTATCACTAGGCAAGCTTGGCTAACAGTTTCCGTCCATTTCTTCCCATTTGTTCTTTTATGCTGTTTTTTTTTTTCTTTTTCTAACAGAACTGAGATTGTACTACAAATGCATCTTTTTTCTGTCCCCACATTTAATTGGCACACTAGAAATCACTAAATTAAGGTCAGCAAAGCATTTTCTCTCCATCTGTCGCTTGGAAGCAAAACGATCCCCGTATTTTGCTGCTAACAGTTACAGGCTGGGTTTCCTGGAGGAAGGGGACGTGTGCAGGAGGCCGGGGGAGCTTGGGAAAATACAAATCAGGAGAGCTGAATGTTGGTGGCACAGGCCTGCCATGCCAGAACTTGGGAGACTGAGCCAGAATCATTGTGAATTCCAGAGCACCCTGAGCTACAGAATGAGACACCCCCCCTGCCTGAAACAGACAAACAAGGGCCAGGGTAAGAACACTTGCTGAGCACGGGAGGGGGGGGTGCTGCTGAGTTCAAATCTCCAGCATCCATGGAGAAAGCTTGATGTGGGTCTGGTGCCACAATGTATGGTTCCACTTGTGTGTGTGTGTGTGTGCGCGTCTGTGTGCATGCACACGCGCGGGCGCACAAGTGCATGGGGTGGGGATGGACAGGAGTGTCACTGGGCATTTCTGGCATCCAGCCCAGCTCCAGGTTCACTTAGCCCAGTGGTTCAAAACTTTCCTAACGCTACAACAACCCTTTAATATGGTCCTCATGTTATGGTGAGCCCCAACCATAAAGTTATTTTTGTTGCTACTTTATTAAGTGTAACTTATGCTAACTGTTATTGAAGTGTCAACTTTGCTACTGTTGTGAACCATTATGTAAACCTCTGACAACAGGACATCTGAGCCGGGAGTGGTGGTGCACACCTTTAATCCCAGCACTTGGGAGGCAGAGGCAGGTGGATTTCTGAGTTCGAGGCCAGCCTGGTCTACAAAGTGAGTTCCAGAACAGCCAGGACTACACAGAGAAACCCTGTCTCGAAAAAAACAAACAAAACATCTGATATGTGACCCCTGTAAAAGGGTCACCCAACTGTCTCAGGGGTCTCATCCCACAGGTTGAAAACCACTGAGTTAGAGACACTCTCTCAATTAAGGTGGAGACTGTCAAAGCAGGACACACAACATCCACCATCTCCCTCACACATGTGAACATACAACACATGCACACACACACATACACAGGATCCCTCACACATGTGAACATACAACACATGCACACACACACACACACACACACACACACACACACAACTATCACATGACCCAGCCTACAACTCCTACATATATACCAAGACTCTTAAAAACAATATAATCACAATAGCCAAGACACGGAACTAGTGAGCTGCCCACCAGCGGAGGAGTGGGTAAAGAAAACCTGACGCACGGATTCAGCGGTGAACAAGTTAGAAACGTCACTTTCATGAAAACGGTAAGTTAGCCTCAGCAAGATAAGCACCGTGTTTCTCTCATTTGTAGAACCTAGAGTTTATGGGGATATATAAAATAATTGCTATATATTGTGTAAACGCAGAAGAGAAACCAAGGGAAGGAAGGAGGCTCAGGAGGGAGAAAATGGGAACAAGAGGAAAAAAGAAGAGGGTATCAGGGTAAATATGGTCAGAGTGCACAATGTGTGTGCCGTCACTACACACCAATTACAAACACAATTAAGAGGGTTATCAAGATGGCGTGGGTGGTAAAGTTAATCACAGCCGAGCCTGATGATCTGAGTTCAATCCCTGGGACTCAGAAGGTGGAAGGAGAGAACATATTCCTGAAAGCAGACCTCTGACTTTTACACACACACACACACATACATAACATACATGCATGCGTACATACACAATAAGTAAATGAATGCTTTGAAATCATAAAGAATCATAAATAAGCACAGTCCTGTCACAGACCTGTTTAAAGTTGTCTTGATCCTCTTCCTAACTCAGCATCAACTCCGTAGGATGAGCTAGCTGGTGCTTGGCCTCTCTAAAGTCAAGCTCGGCTCCACCAGCCTACCTCCTCTTCATCGAACACACCCAGCTCAGTCCCACCACAAGACCTTTGCACGGGCTGCTCCCAGGTGTCCCACAGCTCTTTCTTCTGTGGCTTCAATTCCCTTGTCAGTGTAAATGTCTCCTCAAGAAGACGCTTCCTGCCCACCTAATCTTAAATAGCCCTTGCAATTCAATGATATCCTGTTATATTTTATTTTATTTTATTTTATAAGACAGAGTCTCCCCATGAAGCCCACGCTGGCCTGGAACTTGCTCTAAAGCCCAGGCTGACCTCAAACTCACAGCAACCCTCCTGCCTCAGCTTCCCAAGCACTGGGATAATCGACCTGGGCTGCCACACCCTGCTTCTGTAATTTGACGTCTCTATTTTACCTCGTTCTTTGTGCTTTACACCCCCAGAGCACGAGAGCACCGCCTCTGGCTGATGAACTCACAATTTTCCCGCAGAGCTTGAAAGAGATGCTTTGTACTCGGGAGCTGGATGAATGAAGGAGACTTGAGTGCCTGGATTTGACCGGCATAGGATAAAGCAACCTACTTTAACTGGCCACATTCATAGCGGCAGAGATTCCCTAATGAGATGTTTGAAAATAGGTCACTACCTTCTCCCACAGTCTAGGCCTAGGGAACAGCTCGCAGCCTTGTCTTTGGGAAAACAAACCAATTATGTAGCCTTGGTAAGCCTAGAATACTGCTTCACCTGAACCAACCACCCACCAGTCTTGGTTACATTAGACCCTCTTCTGCCTCCTTTGTCAAACGGAAATTAGTAAAGTTGGCTCGATGGTGCCCAGCCCGCCTGGAAGCCCACGACTCGGGAGGTGGAGGCAGGAGGATCAGGAGTTCAAGGTCATCTTCCAATACACAGCTGAGTTTGAAGTCAGCCTGATCTACTCAAGAGACGACATTTCAAATGAAGAAAAAGAGGAAGGGAAAGAAGAAGGGAGGGGGGGAGAGAGAGAAAAAAGGAAGGGGGAAAGGGAAAAGAAATTTAAAAGGAAACTAGAGATTGTTCCAGAAAATGACTTCTTACATCCATGACCTTTAAGAAACTTACCCCTAGCCAAATATTGCTATCAGATGTGCCCTTGAGTGATACACGTTCAAAACAATCACCCAGTCATCACCTGTGCAAAAGAGGCTGGGCAGGAGTTGCTGGGATGTCTGAATGGGGAAAGCAGTCGCCAAACAAGCATAGAGACCAAAGTTCAGATCTACAGAACCCATGTGAATGCTTGGTGGGTGGGTCGAGCCATCCATAATTACAGTACTTGGAATACAGGAGACCCTCTTCCAGCTTGACTAGCCTGATCAGTGAGCTCTGGGTTCAACTGAGAGGCCATGCTTCAATGAATAAAGGTTTAAAAAAAATCTTGAGGAAGACTGCAAAAGAAAAATCCTCAGGGCCTCCACACGTACCTGTGTGTATGCCCACCTACACATCACACACACACACACACAAAACAGTGGGAAAACAGAACAAGGTTGAAACCATTTGATTCCACTCAAATGCAGGAAGCTCTGGACAGTTCTAGCCTCCAGCTCCCACGGGTGCAAAGCTAGCTCTCTCCAGGCGTGTCCCATCCTAAGAGTTCTGGTCAGCCCTTGCAGGACAGGCTGACGAGCTGAGTTCAATCCTTGAGACCTGCCTTGTAGGAGAAGAAAACAGACTCTGCTGAGCTCCATATACACCCCATGATTCAAGCATCCCAGCACATGCAAAAAACAGACAGACAGACAGACAGACAACCACAGATAACCACAATTAAGAGTACTAACTGCTCTTGCAGAGGACCGGAGTTGGGATTCTAGCTCTCTTGCCAGGCGGCTCACAGCCACCTGTAATTCCTGCTCCAGAGGGATCTGATACCTCTGGCATCTCAGGGTGCCTGTATTCACCAGCAGAAATCTCCACCTAGACACACAGGCATTAACATCATTTAAACTATTTTAAAACAGAAGAAGTGCTGCAGTCTCTGTGTGGAAAGCTGATGTACCCGGCTTTGCATAGGTCCCAGGCACAGCCCCTCAGGCTTGGTCTGGTCCACAGCATCAGCAGATGAGCATCCGGTCCTCTGTTTTTTCCCCTTCAGAGACACATCTCAGTATTACTGTAGCCCTAATGGAGAACTGTGTCCTAACCAAAGACTTCTGCTTATCCGCCAGCCTTTTCTCTGCTTAACCTTTAAGCTCAAGAACTCCAAACGACCCCTTGCTCGCTAATACTGTATTTTTGGCTTTAGAGGTTTGGGACAGGGTCTTCTATATTCCAGGCTGGCCTCAAACTCAAAATGTCATTTAGGATGACCTTGAATTCCTGATCTTCCTGCCTCTGTCACCGCTTTCCTGAATCCTGAGACTGTAATTGTGCGCCACCGAATGCCATTTCCGAAGTGCTGGAGATCTAACAGGGCTCCGTGTATGCTAAACAGGTGCTCTACCAACTGAGCCATATCCCCAGCCTATGTGGGATGCTTAACAATTAAAAAGATAAATCACTTTGAAAACCCCAGGTTAGAAGCAACCATTGCATTTGGAGTCCCCTCCTTTCTGGCTGCACTGAGAATCAGCCTCCACCGGAGCCTTTGATCCAGGGAGGATGGCTCCATTGCCTGAGCATCAGGGAGCATGCTGTCTTAAAAAATCCCACAGACAACTGCTGGGTTGCAATCATGAGCAGAGATTACAGAGTCTGACTACCGGCATTTAAGCCTCGAGTGAAGGGCAAAGAGAGGCCACCCATCCTGTACCTGGGTAGAATGATCTACAATAATAACTACAGAGAAGGAAAGGGAGGAGAAGGGGGGAAGGAAAACCAGAGGGGGGAGGAGAAGGAAGGAAAAGGAAGAGGAGGAAGAAGAAGAAGGGAAGAAGGAAGAAGAGGAAAAATGAAAGGGGGAGGAGGAAGATGAGAGAGAAGAAAAGAAAGAAGGGAGAGGCCTATCTGGGCTGAGAATGTGGCTCAGTTGGCACAGGGGTCTGCCAAGCACACGCAAAGTCTCAGGTTCCATCCCCAGCCCTGCATCCATGGGGCAAAGCAGTACATGCCTATCTTCCCAGCACTCAGAGAGACTGAGGCAGGAAGGTCACACGTTGGAGGCCAGCCTGAGCTACAAGCCAGATCTTATCTGGAGAGAATAATAATAATAATAAAGTAGGATGGGGCTAAAATATCTGAAGCTCATCATCAGAGCCAGAATTACCTCATAAGAACCAGCTCCCCACCCAATGCCTTTACCCCACCCAATGCCACCACAAACAATGCATTTCACTACAGTAATGGATTGGCACACTCCCCACGGGACACACGGCTCTCATGCCATGACTCCAAAACTCAGTGGCTCCCCCAAGCACACATGCTGTGCTAAGGCAATTTCTAAGCTAGGTATGGTAGCACAGATCTATAGTTACAGCCCTGGGGAAGTGGAGGCAGAAGAATGTAGAGTTCAAAGCCATCCCATCCTACATAGAAAAGCAGAGATCCACCGGCAGCCACGCGAGACCCTTGTCTCGAAGAAAAGGAAGGGAGGGGGAGAAAAAAAAGAATTCTAAATTGGAACCCTGCCCTGCCCTGTATTTTAAGCCCTAATGAGGAGATAAATGATAAATTCAAGAGAGTGGCTATTGGGCTGGGGAGAGAGTTTTGTCTGTAAACGGCTTACTGCACAAAGATGAGACTATGAGCTTGAGCCAGGCGTGGCAGCACACACTTACAATCCCAGGGATGGGGAGGCAGAGCCTGGAGGATCTCTGGGGTTTCAGGCAGAGACTAGAGGGTCCCTAGGGCTTCATAGCCAGCCTCACATACGTAGCAAGCGCTAGGGATGAGCACACACATTCACACATATATATACACCTACACACACATGCACACACACATACACACCAATAACATAGTAATAAACAATAAATGTTAAGAAAAATTTTTTAAAAAGCCAAAGATGGACAGCACCTGATCAATGACAGACAAGACTGACCTCGGGTCTCCACACCTGTGCACACATACACTTACACCTGCACACACACAAACACAAATACAGGAAAGAAAGAAAGAAAGAAAGAAAGAAAGAAAGAAAGAAAGAAAGAAAGAAAGAAAGAAAGAAGGGAGGGAGGGAGGGAGGGAGGGAGGGAGGGTAGGGGCCGGCAGATACCCTCTACCCTGTCCAGCTGCCCACCCTTATCTACCAAGAGGAAAGGGGTTCAAGGATTCCCATTAGGACTTAATTGTGAGTTTTCTCAGTGATACCAGCTGAATTAAATTATTTTGTTATAAGTTCATTTGCTTTGAGATAGGGTCTATGTGACTGGCTGGCTGATTGATTGATTGATTGATTGAGAGAGTCTCACAATGTAGCCCAGTCTAGCCTCAATCCTCCTGCCTCAGCATCACAGGTGCTGAGGTCACAGACCTTAGCCACCATCCCTGGCTACTTATTCTCTTTCTACAAATGACTCTCTGCCACACTGTCAGTGAAGGCTGGGTTGGTGACAATTGTCACTTTTAGGATTGGAAAAGAGATGGCATTTTAGTGAACAATCCTAAAACAATTTGAAAAGGTGCCCCCGCCAGCTGCTTTGATTAAACCACACAAGCTTCAACTGACTCTGAAAAGGCTACCTTTCAGAAGCCACTCAGCTCATGACCACCCTTGGGTATCTGCCAGGACCCTGTGCACTGCTCAGAGAAGTAATGAACAGTCTCCATGACCAGAGCACCATGGGAGGATGCTAAACGAGGCACAGCAAGGGAGCTGCCAGCCCAGGAGAGATCTAAAGGGTCACCTAAGACTTCAGCCAACACCTCACAGTGCAGAATTAACAAGTACAAGCCAATGTGATAGGAAGTGGGGACTTCAGTCAGTGGTGGAGCACTCCTAGGAAATGGATGCCCAGCATTGGGTGTCATCCCCAGTAATGCCAAAGAGAAAATAAAATAAATAAAATCAGGGGAAAAAAGATGGTTCAGTGGTCAAGAGTGCTTGCTGCTCTTGCAGAGAGGACCTGAGTTTGGTTTCCAGGGCCCTTGTCAGGTGGCTTACAAATACACTGTAACTCCAGTTTCAGGGAGATTCTATGCCTCTGGCCTCCCACACACACACACACACACACACACACCAAATAAATAAACTAATAACAATAACAACTCACATTGATTGTTACCATACCACTGATGCCCACCTTGCATTAGTTAGTTAGTTAGCTAGTTAAAATTTAAATCACCACCTCCAACAACCCCAAGGACAGCCGGAGTGGTGCTCTGTGGACAGCATGTCTTGCACCACCCTGTAAGACAATTCACACCAAGCAGCTTCACAACCTATGCTTAGCTCCGATGTGTGTGTGTGTGTGTGTGTTTAAAGTTGATCTTTGAGACTGGGAGACAGCAGTTAGATGCAGAACACGAGTCCCTCCACGTGCACAAAAGCATAGGGTCAGAACAGTGCCCCGTTGTCTCTCCGGGTCTTGGTAACTCTGCAGTTCAGACTGCACTGGGCCACTGCAGAACATAGTTAAGACCACAATTTATCAGACTTCACAGCCACACGCTACCGACTCTTGGCTGCTATATTGTGGACCCAGGAATGTCTCCTTTTTATGAAAAAAAAAAAAAAAAGAATAGTCTGGGGCCTAGGGATGGCGCCCCAGTCTTGGCACCTAAGGAACTGCATGCAGGCACAGCTACCCCTGGAGGTAAGGAATGAGGCGCAAATGGGATCTCTCACAAACTCCTCGGGCAAAGGAACAGCTTGGAGAAGAAACACCGGGATGGGGGCCGAAGATGCACGTGTCCCGCACTGTGGAATCAAACCACAGCGCTCAGTCCTGGCTTAGCACCATCTGCTTGTGGGCCAAAGTATCCTCGGGTCCTCCCTGAGGCAGGACTAGAACTACCTGCTGCTGCCCAGGCGCCCTCAGACCAAGTCTGAGGAAGTTCACTCCCTGAAGCGCTAGTCTGGGGAAGCTGGGCACCCAGGCAAACCTGGCTTGCGCTAGAGAGGCGGGAGTGTCTACCTCTGCCCTGGATCTGGATTAGTTCCAAAGCTTACCACCCAGAGGTCCCGGTGGGACTGCCTGAGGCCTCTAGGGTTCACCCCATGTGCTCCAAGACCACCGATCCTCCCCCAAGGAAGCGAGCATCGGGGTGGGAAGATGGAGATGGAGTGATCCATACCTCCCACCTCCCTAGATAGATCGCCATGACTCCAGCTTCCCCGGAGACCAAAATGCCACCAAGGACTCCCACTTAGGCTGCGATGCGGATCGGATCCCCGACACCCAAAGCTCCCTTTTCTCACAACCTGGGTGTCCCCGGGGGCGCGCAGCCCGGTGGCCACTAGCACCCAAGACTCCACGAGCTGGGCACAGTCCTGGGATTCCCACGAGTGTACCCAGGCCCTTCTGCAATTCCAGCGTTCCTCACCCACCATAAGCATGAAGAGAGATCAGGATGGCTAGGGTGACACCCCGGCCCCGAGAGGTGGGGTGCTAAGAGCGGGGCCAACAGGTCCGGGAGGCGCTTGTGGGCAGCACACCCGCCCACTCCGAGACTCGCTAGGGTAGGGGCATTCGGGGAAGGGACCATGGAAGCAGCGCAGGAGTCAAAAATGCAGGGAGGATGCAGGATAAAGACTAGGAGAGAGCATCACTCACCTCTCCTGGAGCCGGAGCTCCGCTGCCCGGCTGCCCAGGCACCTCCTCCGAGGCCCGCAGGGAGGGGGTGACGCGAAACCGAGCGCTCAGCCTGGCGCTCACACGCGTCCCCGCGCGGGCATCCTTCCTCTCCGTAGCCGGCTCCCACGGCGTGCCCCCGCTCCGGTTCAGAGGCCGCTTTGCCCAACCCAGCGGCACCCGAGAGCCCGGCGCGAGTCTTGCCTTTCCCTTGAGTCTCACAGCTGGGCTTTGCAGAGCCCGCGATGATCTAGGCTGCTCCTTTCTCCCCTGTCCTTGTCCTCGCCTCCCGTCTGGGGGAACGTGCGCCCCGCACCCCCTGCACCGCTCTCGCCTCTACCCCTCCCGCGCCCGCTGGCCGCGCGGGCTTAGCCCATGTGCGCGGCTGCCTCCTCGCTGCGCCCGGGAGCCCAGTGGCCGAGGCCCCGCCGGAGTTGCGCGCCCCAGAAACTCCATGCAGCTCCGGCCTCCTCCCCAGTGCCTCCCCGGTTCCTCCAGAGGAAGAAGCCTAGCGGTCTCTAGCAAGGAGATCCCCCTACCACTCTAGGCTTCTTCCCCCCACACCGAGCCTGGAGCCTGGTTGCTGGACTGGCTTGGCCACCCCAGTCTCTCTTCGCTTTTCTCCCAGGACTGGGGACCTCCCACCCCCACCCCCACCCCCAAAGCCTCTCCAATGGCTCCCTCCGTTTCCAGGCAGCGCAACCTGAGGAACGCCTTGGTGCGCGCGCACTCACACTCGCTCACTCGCTCTCTCACACACATGCACGCTGCACACACAGGCAGACACACGCGGGGGGCGAGCTGCAGCTTAGCAGCCGGCCCTCTTTCCTCTCCTCCCCAAAGAAGCTGCCCACGTTCACACTCGCCAATTGCTTGCTTCTCTCTATTAAACACCTCAGCCCCAGCCCAAGCACGCCCACCCCCTACCTTAACTCCTTCTTCCCCGATGCCCACAGTTACACCTGAGTCCCCAAATGCCATGGGGGAGGAGGAGGTGTCGACGGAAAGGCTGGTAGTCAAAACCAGGGTGAGAGCAAAATGCTGTGAGCCGTCCCTTCCTATGAAGGGCGTAAGCACACACACCCACCTCTCATCCCGCGTCCCTAGAGCCTCAGAACATGTGGCCCGTCCCCACTTCTACCAAGGTCATAGTATAGATTCCATAAGAAAGAATGGGTACCTACCTTGACACAAGGTGTGGGGTGGAAACTTCACAGATTGCAGCCTAACCTGGGGCTGACTTCCCAAGTCTACACCCAGAAAGAATCCTGGTCTCCCTTGCCTCACACTTGAAGGGCAACAATTAGCTTAGAGTCACCACTTAGCTTTCTGGGGGGTCATCTGACTGCTCTTCAAGTGTCCAGCTGCTAACAGGATACATCTTGCTACCAAGGGAAGTCTTATCAAGAAAAAGATCAAAGTAATTAGTCACCTACCCCCGCCCCGCCCCCAGCCCCCAGAGGGTCCTCATAACCCCTTCCTGCTCCTGATAGGGTGAGCCGGAGAGAGAACAACCCACCTGGTTGGCACTAGCTTTTCTGTTATCTCCCTTTTATCCGAGCTCCCAGGGTCTTACCTCCCTATGAGGACCATGAATCTCAGCGGCCTACACTATCAGCATCAAAGACGTGGAGAAATGTCTTGCTCCAATCAGGAACAACCCGTGGAAAGTCATCTTTAGCGTTTCTTCCAAAAAGCTCAGCCACCACCTCTCCGTTGGCTGGTCCTGCTGCCAAGGGAGTTTGGGCACTGGCAGCCAGTCATCCAAGTTAATCAGGATCCCCTCCCTGTCTGTGCCTCCTGGCCTGCCGCCTGAGTTGCAGGGTTTCTTGAGTTCTCCCTTGCCCCTCAACCCCTGCACACTTGCCACTGTTGGCACACCTTTGACATCTAAGATTTCTTAGCCCACAATAGTCCTATCTTTTCATGTCCCAGCCTTTCCTCCCAAATTGTCTTAGAGCCTTCTTGGGCCACCAGGTAAGCTGTGTGTGTTTGTTTCACAGATGTGTGTGGAAGGGAGTGCCATAAAGAGTGAGAAATGAGTCAGGTGTGGTGGGGCACACCTGACCTCGCAGCACTGAGGAGGTAGAGGCGGGATAATCTGGAATCGAAAGTCAGTCTGTGCTAACACTGAGTTTCCAGGACAGCCTGAGCTTGGAGGGTTTGGGGGGAGAATGTCAGGTAGACAAATCCAGTGGGGAGGGGGGAAATCTCAGTATATATTTGGGTTAGAATCACATTTTTTTTTTTTGCATGAGGGTGTACGGGTGCGCATGTGGAGGCAAGAGGACCCCTTGGATGTTCTCAGTCACTGTCCGCCTTGTTTCTTTTTTGAAATGGGTTCTTGTCATTTTTGACTTGTAGGCTACACACTGATTGGCCACAACACAGGGATTCCCAATCCCTGTCTCTACCTCCCCAGTGCTGGCAGTACAAGTGTGTAAGGCTGTACCCACCCAGTTTTTTTGCATGGATTCCTGAGTTAGAAATCAGGTACCTCCTGGGCCTGAGAACCTGCTATGTATCTCCTTTGAGAGAATCTCCCAATTTAGCCGGGCCCTGAACTCCCAGGGTCACCCTGCCTCAGCCTCCTGGCTTCCATAATAGCCGATATGGATTATCATTCCCAGCTGAAAGCAGTGTCTTCTAACAGTCTGTAGCTCTTTTAAGAAATTCTCTTTCAGAGTGGACTTACAGGCCAGCAAAACTCATGGGCAAGACAGCAAGGCTATCCACACACAAGGAGTTCCAGGGCAGGAGGGGGGGGGAGAGTGGGAGGGTGAAGATTGAGCCACATGACCAGTGTGTTCAAAACGTCTCACTCTGTCCCCCCTACCCCCTGCCTATGGACAAATTATTTGTTCTGCCTGAATCTTGCCATCCTCATTTGCGAAATGGGAACAATACTGACATCCACCCCCCTTTGTAAAGATTAAATGTCACCCTGTGAAATAACAGCATCCTGGGGTCACTCAGCTCCAAGTCTACAGTAAGCTTCAACAAACATGGGTCTTTGTCACTATGTTGTGAGAATTCTTACCCTGGGCACATCTGCCCCCCTCTTCATAATGTCGCCCTTGATAAAACAATTCCCCCAGAATTCACCCCACGAACCAGTGACATTATCGGGCTTTCTTACAAAGTATGAATGGGAAATTACTGACAGGAGTGTGGGTGGCCCCCAAAACATACTGGCGTCTTCACCCAGCTTGGACAATGATTTCCATACAACTGTACATATGTAGTGCCTTAATTAACCTTTTCTAGACTATATACCCTAGCATAGTGCTTCTCAACCTTCCTAAGGCTATCTTTGCCCCCCAAGACTTAATTCAAAAAGTTAAGTTTTAGGGGTACCTGCTACTCCTGTAGTGCAATGACTCTCAACCTTCCTGACCCTGAGACTCATGGTGTGGTGACCCCTGACCTTAAAATTATTGGGTTCCCACTTTATAACTGTAATTTTGCTACTGTTATGAATCATAATGTAAACATTTTTGGAGATAGAAGTTGGCCAAAGGGGTCGAGGCCCACAGGTTGAGAAGTTCTGCTCTAGCACCCCTGAGACCTGTCTCCATCCCAACACCACCCACAGTTACAGAAGTGGTCAGAGTCTTCAATGGCCCGCCTTCTAAAAGGGAACACCAACAGTTAACAAACACTCTTGCCAGCAGACACAACTAATGTGATTAAGAGGACAGCTGTTTTACACATGAACCCATAGTTTACAAGGAGTTAACACAAGTCAAAGATGTGACCTGGAGGAAGGGGGGCTTCGAGGGTCTGTCTTCTCAGGATGCAAAGCCCTGAGACATCAAGAGCTGGAAGAAAGTAGCCGGCTTTGGAGATGGTAGTAAAGGCAGTGTTTCCCACTGCCCTCACTGACTGCAACTATTGTAAGGCTTCCAGGTTAGGGGAGAAACAGGGCCACAGGACCTGACACTTGTTTAACTTATTGTATGAATATACAGTAAATGTGTAACATACATATACACAGACACACACATACACACAGACAAATACACACACACACACACACACACACACACACACACACACTTTCTAGTTAGATAAGGGCTGGGATTTCGCTAAAACAGCAGAGCCTAGAATCCCCCAGTGAGGCGTTCCGGGCATAACTTGGTGGTAGAAGACTTGCATAACACGCGAAAGCCCTGGGCTCTATCCTCAGTACCACAAACTGATGTTTTGCCAATTACAGGATGGAGGCTAAAATCAACAAAACAAAATGAACCGCAGGAGCTTCTTTTTGTCACACATTTATAGCTGCAGTTAGCGTTAAGCATTGTCCCTGGTCTAGGAAAATACAAAGAGCCCTGGGAGACAGTACCCTCTGTCCTCTGCCTGGCTTTGGGATTCTGTGCCAACCATGAGGCTGGGGACAATTGCGGCCTCACTAGTACGGACCGGGCCATTTTCTGGAGTGCCCAGGTCACTCTGCATCTCCCTCTTCCATTCTTTTAGTCTTTCCTTCTTTTTGCTTGCCCATTAATTGACAGATATACCTTCCAGTACTCCAGACAACCAGTAGCAGAAAGTGATGAGAGTGTCTGCCATGCTCTAAACAAAAGTGGTTGGAGATTTTTAAAAAGAAAAAAAACAAAAAGTAAAAGAAAGATCAGACCATGAAAATGGCTCAGCAGATAGAGGCATTATTGGCCAAGTCTGATAACCTATGTTCAATCCCCAGACCCCTCAAGGTAGAGACTAAAAAAATCTGACTTCTGAAAGTTGACCTCTGACCTCCATACATGTGCCAGAATATGTGTCCTGCATAAACATAAGTAAAGCTTCTGCCCATGCAGATGTAAGAAACAACAATAATAATAATAATAATAATAATAATAAACCACAATGTCAGAGCCAAAGTTTACCCTCATCTCTACTTCATCTTCATCTCTCACACCTCCCCCTGCTTCCACCTTTCTGCTCTGCTCTGCTCTGCTCTACTTCTCTCATGGTCAGGTCCAGTCCACTGGCCATGTTCAGTGCATTTCTCTCTCTCTGGATTCCTCCAGATGCCTCTGGCTGCCCTCTCCATCATATCTACAATAAACATCTTCCCCTTAGCTATACAATGGAATGGTCACACCATCAATTTATACACTAAAGAAGTCATCAACCCTGGGTTTGCAAATAGAAAACACTGAGTTTTTGTAGATGTGTATGTGTTTATGTATGTATGTGTGTATACATATACATACACACACACACACACACACACACACACACACAGAGAGAGAGAGAGAGAGAGAGAGAGAGAGAGAGAGAGAGACATATACGCGCAGGAAGTAGTTAATTAGAGAAACTATTCTGAGCCTGGAAAGGTGGCTCAATGGGTAAGGTACCTGTTGTATAATCATAAGGACCTGGGTTCAGATCCATGAGCCCATGTAGCAGGAGTCTGTATCTCTTTAAGACTCCTACCATGATGCAGGAGATGCAGACAAGAGAATTCCTGGATTTTCATAGGCCAACTAGCCTACTACACATTGCAGCTAGCAGTAGAAGATAGACCCTGTCTCAAAAAAGGTGGAAGGCTAGGAACTCTGGCCTCCATAACACAAACACACACACACGCAAACACACACAAACACACACATACACACAAACACACACACACAAACACACACACACACACATTCAGATTTTTTTACTTTGGTTGATTTCTGTCCAGTTTTATTGTGGATTTTTAAAAAGGATTTATTTTTACTTATATTTATATGTGTGTGTGTGTGTGTGTGTGTGTGTGTGTGTGTGTGTGTGTGTGAATCCCTGAGACTAGAAGCTATTGTCTGATCCCCTGGAGTTGGAGTCATAGATTGTTCTAATCAGGCAGTGTGGGTGCTGAGAACTGAACTCAGGTTTTCTGCAAGAGCAGCAAGCACTCTTAACTACTGAGCCATCTCTCCAGCCTCATCTAGGAGGTGTACTCGCATGTGCCTTAGTGTGTGTGTGTGTGTGTGGGTGTGTGTGTGTGTGTGTAGGTCAGAGGACAACTTGCAGGATTTGGTTCCAGGGGTTGAATTCATGCCAACAGGCTTGGTTGCAAAAGCCCTTTTGCCTGCTAAACTGTTACAGGTCTGGCAGCTTCTTCTTTTGTTTCTTCTCCTCCTCCTCTTCCTCCTCCTCCTCCTCCTCCTCCTCCTCCTCCTCCTCCTCCTTCTTTTTCTGAGAAAAAGCACTGCACTGATTTGTTTCCACAGCAGTAAATGTGCAGAATAGAATAAAGCCTTACAAACAACTGAGATCACTCTGTGACAAGAAGATTAATGGAGGGACTGGATCGGCACAAATGATGACAATTCTTTTAACTTCTAAAAGAAGGGGAAAATGTATATGCCAGGTGTCATACACAGCACACGCCTGGGATCCCAGCGCTTAGGAGGCTGAGGCAGGAGGATTGCCAGCTGAGGTAAATCTGGGCAATATAGCAAAACCTCGTGTCCAAAACAAAGAAGATGAGGTTGGCGGTGGTGAGGAGGAGAAGGGTGAGAAGGAAGTGAAATAGGAGGAAGAAGAGGAGAAGGAAGAAGAAGACAAACTTGCTAAGTAGCTTATGGCTGCATGAATTCCTTCTTCTTCTACTCCAACCACCTAAGTGCTGGGATTACAGACTCATGCCACCATTTGCAGATAAAATGCTTTTCCTACGTATGTCTGGAAGCTTCTGTCCATGCCCTTGTGGCCACAACTGTTTTCCTTTCGACAGCACAAGTTCTATGGTACAACCCCAGTACCAACATCCTTGGCACTGTACTGACTTCAATTGAATAATAAATTCACACATTCAACTTTCTTCTTAGTAATTAAAAAAAAAAAGGAAACAGACTCTGTAAATCCAAAATGACATAGTGATTGCATGTGTGTGTGTGTGTGTGTGTGTGTGTGTGTGTGTGTGTGTATGTTGTATAGGTACATGTATGTGCTTGGGCCCATGTGTGTGCCAATGGAGGGCAGACAAGGATATCAGGTGTCCTAGGTGTTCTCTCTCTCTCTCTCTCTCTCTCTCTCACACATTTCTTTGGGGCAAAGCTGCTCCCCAGAAACTGGGCCTCATCAGTGTTTTGCCCAGGCAACCCCCAGAGATCCTCCTATCCACACAACCCTCAATATTAGGGTTACATGCACATGTGGGACCATGCCTGGCTTCTTACCTAGGTGCTGTGACCTGCGGGCATTATTGCCCACTGAGCCGTCTCTCCAGCCCCTTGTTCAGATTGATTCTAAATACCATATTATAGGGCATCAATGATGGCACAGTAGGTACAGGTACTTGCCATGCAAGTTTGGGGACCTGAATTTGATCCCTTCAGCCAATTGTAAAGGTAGATGAAGAGAACCAACTCCACAAAATTGTCCTCTGACCTACACACACACACACATACACACACATACACACACACACACACATCATGGCATAAGTGCATATATGTTGCACACATACAATAATAATAACATTTTAAATTTTAAAAACATTTTGTAAAGGAAGGAAATAGGGAATAATATGTATTTGTGGAGGAAGGCATTTTGCTTTTGATGTATAAGGAGCGGGGTGGGGGTGGGTTGCCTGCAGATGAAGTCAGGAAATTAATGTACAAGACATAAAAGAATCATTATTTTTCAACCTCAAACATAGTGGTTGGCCTATGCAAAATTATCCATGGTTGTTAACATCATGGGATAAGAGGTGGGTACTTGTTTTAAGCTCTTCATTGAAGCATTGTCTTGATTTTTTTTTTTTAGTGGTTGGAATAAAAAAATAAGAGAGAGAAAGTGGGGAGAGAGAAAGAAAGAGGGAGGGAGGGAGAGAGAGAACAGGCCAGAATAAAGTATTTATATAATCCTCTACAATTTCAAATACACAGATATAAAAAATGAAAAATCATTTTTTAAAAAATGGTGACTGGGCTGGAGAGATAGTCAATTGGTTAAGAGCACTTGCTGGGGTTCCCGAGGACTTGAGTTCAACTCCCACCCCATATAAGGTTGTTTAGAATTGCCTGTAGTTCCAGCTTCTAACATCCTCTTCTGGTCTCCAAGGGTATTGCACGTTCACTGGTGTATATATACACATATATTCGGGGAAGGGAGGAAACAGGGAGGCATAAATAAAAATTTTTAAACTAAGGTAAATTTTTATAACATGAAGGTACCATCTGGTCCTTTACAGAGCAGTGCACCTGCCTCTGAATTTAGAAGGAAAAAAAAAAAAAAGCCTGGGAAAAAGTGTGTGTTAGTTTTCCATTCCAGTAGCAAATACCTGAGATATAGCAACATTAAAAAGTGAAAAGTTCATGGTTTGGCTCACAGTCTGTGAGGCGTATGTGTATGACTGATTGTCCCTGTTGCTTTAAGTTGGTGCCTATCATGGTGGCCAAGGATACCTGCTTATCTCATAGGCAATGTGAACGAAGAGTTAGAAATAGAGTTGGGGATGTGGCTCAATGGGTAGAGCACTTACCTACTGTGAATAAAGCCCCGGGTACCATCCCCATCATCACATAAAACAGGAATGGTTACATGGGCCTGTAATCCCATCACTCATGAGGTAGAGACAGGAGGATTCAGATTTCAAAGTCATCCTTAGCTACAGAGTGAGTTTAAGGCCATTCTGGCTTACATGAGACCCTGTCTCAAAAGAAAAAGAAAAACAAGACAAAACAAAACAAAACAAAACAGAAGTTGGGGACTGGGGAGATGGCTCAGCATCTAAGAGGACTTGCTAAGCAAGCATGAGGACATGAAGTTAGATCCCAGCACCTATGTAAAAAGCCAGTTGTGGCCTCAAGTCTCATAATCAGCTGTGGGTGGAATGGCAGAAACAAGAGTTTCCTTGGGGCTTGCTAGCCTCCAGGCTAGCTTCAGGTTCAGTGAGAGATTTTGTCTCAAAGGCATAAAGCAAAGAGTGATTGAGTAGGATCCTCAATGCCCTCTTCTCATTTCCATGCATACCCCCCCTCTGCCAACGTAAACATACACGAACCACACATAGACGCCATACACACACACATAAAAGAAAAACAAAACCTATGTACTATGGTATCACACGTCCAAACAATGATGCCACAGTTATATTTTCATTGTCATATAATTTGCCAAAGTTTACCAGCATGTCATATGTTAAGCTCAAGGACAGTCAACTAGAGAAAGGGGAGAAGAGAAACAGGTAGAGAGAGTTAGGCATGTCTAGACATGTTGGGATATGCCTGTAATCCCAACATTGTGGAGGAGACTGAGCTAGGAGGGTCAGTGGGAATTTGAGGACAGCCTGGGCTACATAGTTGACATCCTGTCTGGAAAAATAAATAAATAAGAGTCAGGTAAATATAAAGCATCCTTGTTTCGCAAATAAAAAGGTTTCATAGAAATGATAGCATTTCAAGTGGTTTAAACTAAAAAAACAAAGTTTAAATGTGTAAAACTATAAATTGGCTTTGTAACCAAAGTGGAACCAAAATGGGTGCGCATGTACACTTTCCAGTTCACTGAAGAGGGAAAGGAGATTTGAAAGATCATAGGATTTCAAAAGAAAAATATAGACAAAGCTCACATCTAACATGGAAAGTGCACCAGGGTAGGGTTCACACTTAACAGGTGCGAAGACTGGAAGTAAAATATCTGAGGGCAGGTAGGTACTCACTGGTGGGAACAGTTGGCTAGATTTTGCTGAAGGACCCCTTGTGTAGACAGTGTGGTGCTCACCTGTCTGTCATCCAGCACACAGGAGGCTGAGACAGGGCGATGCTGAGTTGGAGACAAGCCTGGGCTACACAGCACGTTCCAAGTTAGGGTGGTTACAGAGTTAAGCCCTGTCTCAAAAACAAAAACAAAAACAAAACAAAACAAAACCCCACCAGTAACTAATCTGTTAATTACTTAATTAGTCAATTAATGAATTAGTTAAATGGTTAGTTAATTAGTTATTTGTTGGTTGGTTAATCAATTAGTTATTTCATTGCTGGTTAGTTATTTAATTGGTTATTTGTTAATTAAGAATGCATTTGTTTTCTTTTTTTTTTTTTTTTTTTTTTTTTTTTTGGTTTTTTGAGACAGGGTTTCTCTGTATAGCCCTGGCTGTCCTGGAATTCACTTTGTAGACCAGGCTGGCCTCAAACTCAGAAATCCGCCTGCCTCTGCCTCCCGAGTGCTGGGATTAAAGGTGCGCGCCACCACACCCGGCTTTGCATCTGTTTTCTAAGAATGCATTGTATGGGGCAGGTGAGATGGCTCAGTGCATAAAGGGGCTTGCCACTAAGCCTAACAACAAGAGTTCAATCCTGGAATGACCAGAGAGGAAGGAGAAAATTGACTTCTGCAAGTTTTTATGTGACCCCTACACATATGCACATAACCATGTGTGTGTGTGTGTGTGTGTGTGTGTGTGTGTGTGTGTGTGTGTGTGCATGTGCAAATAAAATTAAAATTTTTTAAATGTTTAAAGTGCATCTTACATATGTATCTGCACAATGATATTTGTGGAAATATTGTAATTTCTGAAAGAATGAATAGAATTCCCACTAAAGTTTTCTTCTCACAGAATTGGTGCATTTAATAAAATGATTGAAAATAACAGGAGTAAGTTTTCAATTAATAATGGTTTCTAAGCAGTGAAGATGGAGATATTAAACAAATAACTAAAAAGAGGACCTTTTAAATAGTGTTACATGTACAGTCAGCCTCCAACTTACAAAATGCTTAGATGTATAACCTTCCAGTTTAGCTTTTCAGTTTTATGATGCTATGTGTACACACCCATGCAACAAATTGATTTTTCACTTTCAATATAGTACTCAATAAACTCTGTGAGAGATCCTACAATGTGTTATAAAATAGGATTTGTGTTAGGCTGAGCAACAGGCTAGCATGAGTGTTCTGAACACATTTAAGATAAGTAAGCCAGGTTAAGCTGTGACAGTTTATAAATTAAGGGAATTAGGTACAGCTTCCACTTAAGCTATTGTGGAATATAGGATATGCAATGGTTGGTCTTAATTGACAACTTTGCGCAATTTACAATCTCCTGGGAAGAGAATATCAATGAGGGATTGTTCTGGATAAGATTAACCAGTGGGCATGTCTGAAGAGATTGCTTAAATTGTGTTAACTGCAATGGAAACACCCTTCCTGAAAATGGGTGGCACCATTCCCTAGGCAGAAGGTCCTGGAGTGTAACAGTGTAAGAGCAAGCCAAACCCAAGCATCCATGCATTAAATCAATTGCTCTGTGCTCTTGACTATGGATACGACTAGCTGCTTCAAATTCCTGCCTTGACTTCCTCACCATGATGGACTCTAACCTAGAATTTTGAGCGATTCTCCCCGGAGGTGCTATCACAGCAAAAAATAAATAAAATTGGGACAAGAGGCAAAGCCATCGTGAGCTGAAGAGCACCTGTCATCCATGGCATAGAAGCTATTCAATGGATATGCTTGTATTTGTATGTAAAAAAAAAAAAAAAAAAAAACCAATTCTAGAAGAACAACACCAACTCAACTTTAGCAGTGACATTCTATGAACTGAAGAACTGGGCAATGTGTATGGTGTATGGAGGGGTTTATATAAATATCTTCTGCGTTGCTACATTTTTTTTCTTGATAAAGCATTTGTCTGGGTTTTGTCATGGGTTTAGCTTAAGTTTAGTTTAGGAAGTGTGGGGGTCGGGAGAGGGAAGGCTAAAGAAATGACTAAAAGCACTTGCTTACTCTTGCCACACCTAGGTTGAGCAGCTCACAACTCCCAGTAACTACAGTTCTGGGGATGCTAACTCCCTCTTCTGGACTCTGGACTCTGGGGTCACTGTGAGCAATGTAGTGCACATACAAAGAAGTAGACACACAATGCACATGCACACACACACACACACACTTTTTTTTTAATTAATTGACTCTTTAAGGGAAAAACCCAGATGAGAGCTGGCATTCCCTCTCTGCTTCTTGGTCTGCCCTGATTTGAGGCTTCAAGGCCACAGGTGCCCACCACCATGAACTCTGGCATACCTTCTCAGCCATGATAAACTATAAATCTTTCAAACTGTGAACCAAAAATAAATCCTCCCTTAAATTGTTTGTGTAAGATGTCTGTCATATCAGTGAGAGCTGTAACCAATGCATGCTCTAAAGGGATTATTGATGCTCAGTAGAGCATGAATATATGGATATATGATATAAAGGAACTATATCAAAGCTCAGTAGAGCTTCCTAGCTACTAAATAGTATTGCATGCTGTGACGGTCAGATGCCCTAATACCACTTGGGCATAGAAGGCCTATTCACCACACTCCTAGACCTTCTTTTCAGATCTCATTTAACATCATCATTCCTAAATACTCCCTGATGACCTGGTTTCATTTCTGTTGATGTGATAAACACACAGATGAAGAGCAGTTTAAGGGAGAAGGGAGTTGATACAGCTTACAATTCTGCATTACAACCCATTGTAATGGAGAAGGCAGAGTGGCAGGAGCTTGAAGCAGCTAGTTTTATCACATTCACAGTCAAGGCCAGAGAGAAACAAATGTACCCATGCTACCTGCTTGCTACTGCTCAGCTAGCTTTTTTTTCACTAAACACAGTATTCTTGCCTAGGGAATGGTGCCACCCACAGTGAACTGGATCTTCCCACATCAATTACTTATCAAGTCAATCCTCTACGCGCATGTCCACAGGTCAACCGATGAAGACAATTCCTCAATTAAGACTTTCATAATTGACACCATTAAGTCAAGTGTTTCTAGGTTGTGTCAAGTTGACAGTTTAAAACTACACATCACACCTGTGGTCATAATTACACAGGGTTCCTAAATTCTATGAGTCACTTTAGCAAATTATTGACCTTGGGGGGAAACATGAAAACCCCCAAATTTATAGCAAGTCTGTGAACCATGTCAGTGGCCTGAGAGTCTGAACTTGATATTCTGTGTTTCTTCTGTGTTTGTTAGGTATTTGTGTATGCCAACAATTCTGATTAATGTCTAGTTGGGGCCCAAACAGAGTAACAATCTCTTATTTCTTTTGAGGTAGACGTAATAGTTTTCAGTGAAAGACTAGCTAATGTAGACCATTTCATATAACAAGATGATGGAATGTATGATGTAAATATCAGCCAAAATGTAATTCAAGGTAAGAGTTATTAAACAGGACAGAGAGTCATTTAGTCTGGGCAAAAAGTGCAACCAACCATGGAAATTTTAGAATGTACCATTCTGCAACAAATAACCTAACAAGAAATCAATTGGAATACTATTAGGAATCATATGGGAACTCACTTAAATACCAAGTTACAAAAATATGTGTACACCAAAATCAATACCTTTCTCCCTTATGAAAATAACAAGGTATGAAATATAATGGAAGTCAAGGTATTTTTTTCATTTGCAATAGAAATAAAATGTTCAGTCTATATGGACAGAAATTTAAGACTCTCTTAAGATACATAAAAGGACCCTGGTATAAAAAGAAAAGGAAAGGAAAGGGAAGGGAAGGGAAGGGAAGGGAAGGGAAGGGAAGGGAAGGAAAGGAAAGGAAAGGAAAGGAAAGGAAAGGAAAGGAAAGGAAAGGAAAGGAAAGGAAAGGAAAGGAAAGGAAAGGAGCATGCCTTGTTAATCTTTTTAAAACAATAGCAGAGCTCCCTAAATTAACTTCAAAGAGATGACAATTGGGATCCCAGTGGGATTCTGTTATGGTCCATGGCAACTGCCAACTTAATAAGATCTAGAACCACTTGAGAGATGAACCTCTGGGAGCATCTATGAGGAATTATCCTGATTGAGTTAACCAAGGTGGTAAGACTCACATTGAATGGGCAGCACCATCCTATGGGCTGGTGCCCTGGACTGAATAAAATGGAGAAAAGGTGGACTGAGTACCAGCATTTGCCTCTCTCTGCTTCCTGACAGCAGATGTAACATGGCCAGCAGCCTCACACTGCCTCCTCCACTATGAGGGACTGTACATTTGAACTGTGAGCCACAGTCAACCCTTCCTTCCTTAAACTGCAAACTTTGTCAGGTTTTCTATAATAGCAGCAAAAGAAGCTAAGACATTTATATTAGAATCTGATCGAAAGGTTCTAGAGTTCACCTGCAAGACTCAATATTTATGAAGGTAGAAGAATGAGCTTTACTTGGTATTAAATATACATTAATTATTTGGCAATTGAAAATGTAGATCTGTCTATAATTGTCATAGTAAAAATTTAAAATACTTGGGATTTATTATCAGGTTCAATATCTCCTTTTGAAATACAGTCTCCAAAAAGGAAGGACACACACTCTCTCTCATTTTTAACCTCTTTATTTCTCCTTTATTCTCCTTCCCTTCCTCTTTCTCTCTCTCCTCCTCCCTCTTTCTTCTTCCCTCTCCCTCTCTGTAATTCCAGCACTCAGAAAATGAGGGCAAAGGGATCATGAGTTCAAGGTCATCCCCTGCTACAGAACTAGTTTGAAGCCAGCCAGGTTATGTGAAATCCTGTATCAAACAAACAAAATACCAGTGGGGGGAAAAAAGCCAGTAAAATAGTCGGCTACATCTATAAATGAAAAATAAACTTGCTTTTAAAAATCACTAATAATCATAGAACTATTGATATAAGAGTTTTAAGATGCCCCATTAGATTGGCATGATTTAAAACTATGGAGACAATCCAGTATGAGAATATATGAACATGTATCCTTTCAGAAAATAATAGCCAAATATATGCCCCCACCCCTACCTGAGGTCTTACAATGATGGCTGCTAATGGTTCTTTACAGGAGTATGGTCCCAGTAATGATGATGACTTGAGGAGATGGCATGTGAGGCTCCAGAAGGAGGGTAAATATGATCAAAATACTTTGTATATATGTATTAAATTTTCAGCGAATAATATTTCTTTATATCCCAAGACATAAATCAAATTTCAAAACAGCCTGTCCAACATAATAGCTTTTATTCAAAGTCATACACAGCTAAATTTTGTGCATATGGCCTAGAAATTTCTTTCTTAGGAAAATAGTTAATAAACAAGGCATTCAAATGTTCACAAAAAAATATTCATCCTAGCTATTGAGAATAGCTCCAAACTGTAAACTACCCAGATGCCCATCAATAGTAGCCTGGATAAATAAATTATGACACGGACTGAGAACATGCCACATCAGTAGTGAACAACCTGTAAACACAGGGCAGGGGTGGATCTTTACAAATTACATGAGAGAAGAATGATGAAGACAAATTCACCTTCATGTTTATGAACTTAAAAACAGACCAAGGTAGCCTCTGTCACTAGAAATCATCATAGCAGGAAACATGGCGGCATGCAGGTAGATACGGTGCTGGAAAAGAAGCTGAGAATTCTACATCTTGATCAGGCAGCAGAAGTGAAAGCCACCCTAGGCCTAGCTTGAGCATGTGAGACCACAGAGCCTGCCCCATAGTGACATACTTCCTACAATAGGCCACACCTACTCTAACAAGGCACACCTCTTAATCCTTCTAATCCTTTCAAACAGTCCCACTCCCTGATGACTCAGCACTCAAATATATGAGCTCATGGGGTCATTCTTATTCAGAGAGCCAGCTGTTCTTAGCCTTCATCAGAGAGGCTTCTTACTGAAGCACCATCAACATTTCATCAAAGATGGAAGAGGAGCTCATTAGAGCCAACATCTCCTCCAAGGGACTATAGCAGTTAATGGTTGTTGGGGGAGGAAGTGTCATTTTTCTGAGTCATTGATAAATAGATACCACCACCACCATCCTCAAGCAAGTCATCCTAACCTCAATGGACCACACAGAAAGAGAAAATATGAAAGCAGGGGGGATTCTAATGAGAGAGAGAGGGAGAGCTGTCTTAGTCATGGTTCCATTGCTATGAAGAGACACCGTGACCACGGCAACTCTCACAAAGAAAAACACTTAATTGGGGCTGGCTTACAGGTTCAGAGGTTCAGTCTGTTATTGACATGGTGGGAAGCATGTCAGCATCCAGGTATTCTTGGTAATGGAGGAGCCCAGAGTTCTAAGTCTTAATCCATAGGCAGCAAAAGGAAACTGTGTGACTAGGTGTAGCTTGAACATATATAACCTCAAAGCCCACCTCCTTTGCAACACACTTCCTCCAACAGGACCACACCTCCTAATAGTGCTCCTCCCTATAGGTCAAGCACTGAAACACATGAATCTATGGGGGCCAAACCTATTTACACTACCACAGGAGGACAGAGGGGAATGGGGGTGGAAATGACCAAACCTTGTTATATAAATGCACTTAAAAACAAAATAAATCTCTGGCTAGAGAGGTGGTTCCACAGTTAGGAGCACCAGTTCCCATCACCTACATGGGGTAGTTCACAACCACCTGTAGCTTCCAGGGACCTAATACCCTTCTCACTTCTCCATGGGCACTGCCTGCATGTACACACATACACTCAGATACATACACATAACATAAAATGAAACAAATCTCTTTTTAAACAGTTAGAAAATAAATAAAAGTAAGGAAGTAAAATAAATAAAAGTAAGGACAATTAACTAATAAAAATAAGCACTGGAAAGCTCATCAGATCACAGGGTCACAGGTCAGAAAGCTATGGAGAGACTTTTCTCCCAAAAGACTGTTAGTGAACTGGAGTTCATAAAAACAGCATCTATCCAAAGGCTAAAGAGCTGGGCAATTTCTGTTGATTCTGTTATTGCTGAAGCTAATCCCAAAATTCATTTTAAGAAATGAATTTATTAGAGGATTATTGAAATACAACCAATTGCATGTAAAGTTCTAGACTGCTTCAAACTAAATGCATATATATGCACATACACACAAGCACACACATACATATATACACATATACACACATATACACAAATACATACAAACACACATGCACACATACATACATATATATAAAACCATGAACATACACACAAATACACACTCATATGCACAAACACACATACACACATATACACATATACATACATACAAACACACGCACATATACACATATACATACAAATGCACACATATGTACAAACACACACATATATACACACACACATGTACACAGACACACATACAGATACACAACACACACACACACAAACACATGTGATGGATGATTTTGAAATTCTGGTTTTCCAGCTTTCACCTCCCAAGTATTGGGAATGTAGATAGATCTGCACCACCATGGTTTATGCCATGGTGGGGATGGAGTTTCATGCATGCTAGTAAACACTCTACCAACTGAGACCCAGCTCCTAATTTGATAAGCTTTTATTTATGTATATACTCATATCACATCAGATGGTAAATGTATCTATATCCCTTTGTTATTCCTTCCTTTCACCTTCCCAATTGTCTCCCCTCACCTGCAAGAATCATGATAGTTGGAATTTGGGGCACATGGATTTTTTTATATCCCCCTCAATGCTGATGACCAACCACTAAGCTACAGCCCCAGCCCATTATTCGGCTTCTTTGGGGAACAGAAGGAACAAGGTCTTATCTATCTCAGACTGCCTATGTAGCCAAAGATGACCTTGAATTTACAGTCCTCCTGCCTCCACCTTCTCAAGAGCCACATCTGCCTCCCTGGTTTCCTTATTCCTTATCTCTGTACAGTTACAGAAATAAAGAGGGAGGTATAATCTTGGAAAGTTCTGGAAACTTCCAGAGGTGAAGCTTAGCTGTAAGGAGTTACTGGGGATAATTCCTCCACATGTCTATCCCCCTCCCCTTCCCCTCCCTCTCCCCCTCTCTTCTACCCCTCCCCTCTCCCTCCTCCCCTCTTCCTCCTCCCCTCTCCCTCCTCCCCTCTCCCTGCTCCCTCTCCCCTTCCCTCTCCCCCTCTCCTTTCCCTCTTCCCCTCTCCTCTCTCCCCCTCCCCTCTCCTCTCTCCCCCTCTCCCTCTTCCCTCTCCCTCTCCCTCTCTCTCCTCTTCCCTTCCCTCCCTCCCTCCTGCGATTTCCAGTCCACCGTGAGGTAAGCAGCCTTTCCCACTGCCCCTGCCACCATGATGCCCCCCTCATCACAGGCCCATAAGGCCTCTGGAAGCCTGAGTTGAAGTAAATCCTTCACAAAGATGTGAAAGCAGAAGTGTGAGGGGTGTAGCTGGGAGGAGAGGGAGACCAGCCCAGTGGGAGAAGGGCAAGAGGGTAATGGAGCAAATATGACCAAAACACAGTATATACAGGTATAGAAATGCCATGAGACCTAATTATATATAATTAACATATGCTAAAATTAAACAAAAACATTTAGGAGCCATTAATGTGGCTTAGCGGGTAAAGGTGTTTGTCACCAACCTTGTCCACCTGAGATCCATTCCTGGAACCCACATGGTACAAGGAGAGAACTGACTCCAGCCAACTCTCCTCTGTCTTCACGAGTGTGCTGTGGCAGTGTGCCTCCCCCATACAAATAAATAAGTGTAAAAATAAATACATGAATAAGTTTTTAAAGGGGTTTTTTAATTCCTTCCTTGCTTTTCTCAGGACTTTTGTTACTGGGAGGAGAAACAAAGAGAGCCATTGAGTCTTCAGTGTGTTATGTTAGTGATTTAAATTTAATTATTCAAATGTAGTTGCAATTAATAGTCATGTTAGAGTCTTTGTATGAACATACATTCAGTTGTTTAGCTAAATATCTAGCTTTTAAATGAGTTAAATATCTAGAAATGGAAAGCATGAGATAAAACAGATACATGTTTGACTGTGTGAAAGTTTGCCAAATTGTTACATAAAGCAACTGGAACCTTCCATATCCCCCTCCCAGAATGTGCTACCCACATTCAGAGTTCCTTTCCTTCTCAGATAAAACTCTCTAGAGACACCCTCACAGGCACATCTAGAGGTGTGTCTTCTGGGTGATTTTAAATGCAGTCAAGTTAACCATGAAAGTTAACATTTTGATTTTGTTATTAAATTTAATTTTTAATATAGTTCCAGTAGCCCCACTCTGCCCAAAACACCTGATATTTGCTCTTCCCTCTTTTTAAAAAATTATATGCATCAGTGTTTTTCCCGTATGTATGTCTCTGCATCATGAGTGACCCTGGAACCCAGGGGAGCCAGAAGAGGGTAGGTATCCAGTTCCTAGGGATTAGATTTACAAATGGTTGTGAGCCTTAGTGGCCATAGGAGCATGAAGGCTGCTTGTTCACCTCAAGAAAAGAGATTCCCAGTGGACAGCACTCTTTCTCTTTGTCTTAATCACTGTTCTGTTGTTCTGAAGAGACACCAAGACTTATATGAGAAAGCATTTAATTGTAGGCTTGCTTATAGTTTCAGAAGTTTAGTTCATTCAGAGGTTTAGGTGCTAGAGCAATAGCTGAGAGCTACATTCTGGTAAAAAGACAGACAGACAGACAGACAGACAAACAGACAGACAGACTGACTGACTGACTCTGGGCTTAGCAAGGGCTTTGGGAACCTCAAAGCCCACCCCCACCACCCCACCACCTCCAGTGATACATTTCCTCAAACAAAGCCACATTTTCAAATCCTCCTAATCCTTTCAAATAGCTCCATTCCCTAGTAAGGAAGCATCTAACTCTATAAGCCTGTAGGGGTCATTCTTATTCAAAACACCCTTTCTATTCAGACTGGTAGTCTAGCCCATGAGCTGGCACTGCCCACATTCAGGGCTCACCTTTCCTTCACAGTTAAACCTCTCTGGAGACACCCTCACAGACACATCCAGTGGTGTGTCTCTCAGTTGGTTCCAAGTCCAGTTAACAATGAAAGTTAACCATCACAAGCACTGTTCTGGAAAGATTCGAATGGGATAATTTACACTGAAGAAAAGAAAAACTTGTTCTGACATTTGTTCCTGGGTCTAGAGAGATGGCTCAGTGGTTAAGAGCACTTGATATCTTTGCAGAGGACCCACGTTTCGTTCCCAGCACCTACATAGGGCAACTCTCAAGTCCTCTGTAACTCCAACTCCAGGCAATCCAACACTCTCTCCTGGCCTTGGATGTGTAAGGATGGCATCTACACACATACCCACTGACACGTGTATATGCAAATAAAAATCTTTTCAAAATGGAAAAAGTGTTCCTACCCGTGAGATCAGTGGAAAGAAAACAAACAACGTTATTGTCACAGCTTCCTCCCACATGTATAGTGTCACTTTTGAGGGGGTAGGTGTAAAACAGCTAGGCAGGGCGGGGGTACAGCAGCTTGTCCTGCTGTTCAATTGTTTAAACATTAATTCCAATTCCTAATGCATAATTACAACCTGGCTGTGACCAGAGAAGGATGCAAAGACTCTTTCATCACTCTGATGGGGTGGGGATGGGGAAGCCTTACAAACTTGACAACCTGAGTTTAAACCCCAGAACCTATCGTGGCACACATCCAAAATCATAGAGGGATGAGACAGAGAGACAAGAAAACTGTCGTGCCTGTATAAATTGTAATGTGAGCCAAGGACAGAAATAAATGAGGAGAGAAAAATTAAAGAGGAACAAGCTTGGGTGAGCAGGGAAGGATGCGTAAGATGTGAGAGGAGTTGGGGGAAGGAGGTGAAAATATAGGAGCAAACTACACTGTATAGATGTCTCAAAGGCTAGGAAAAGAGATGGAGAACCGGAAAGTCGTAACACGGGCCAAAGAGATGGTTTATCAAATTGAAACGCTTGCTGCAAAAGCATAAGGACCTAAGGACCTGAGCCTAGACTCCCAAAACAGGAAAATCCAGGGTGGTCACCTGTGCCTATAACCCCAGCACTGTGGGAGGCAGAAACAGGAGGCATAACCTAGCTCCAGGATCATCAAGAAACTCTGTCTCTGTGACATAGATTGAGACTGACAGAAGATACTTGATGCTTCCCTCTGGCTTCCAGAGGTGTACTCATGGACACATGCACTCCCCCCACACGTGTGCATACTACACTAATACCACATTCACACATGAAAACAATAAATGTACACACACAGACACACTCACAAAGACAAGCACAAAGGCATCCATGGACCACAAATGCCTGTGTACTCAAGTGAACAGTAGTCTAAGTCTGGAGAGATGGTTCTGCTGTGAAGAGTACTGCCTGATCTTTAGACAACCTGAGTTGGTTCCGGCAGCCATGTTGGGTGGTCCAGGAAATTCACAGCCCTCTTATGGCTTCTGTGCTCACTCACACATTCTCTTAATTAAAATAAAGCAAATATTTAAGCAAGCAGTTTGTAAAGGCCACGTACTATAGCGATACCATGGAACCGGCAAAACAAGAGAGAGGGAGAGAGGGAGAGAGAGAGAGAGAGAGAGAGAGAGAGAGAGAGAGGGAGAGAGGGAGAGAGAGAGAGAGAGAGAGAGGACAAAAAGAACCTAGGACTAGGTAAAGTGCAGGTCCTCTCTCAAGACAGGGAAAGCATTCTCTATCCTACTGTAAGTGTGGGTTCATAACAATATGCATTTCTGAAAACTCACCAAATGGCACCCATGTTTACTTGAGTGACTGCCAATTTTTAAAGTAATTAATTGATTAATTAAAAGGTAATTAATGTTGGGTTTTTTTTAAGCTAACTCTCAATCACTCCATTTTACCATTGAAGACTCAGGAGCCAAATGCTGGGGTGAAGGCTTGCTAGCTCAGAGAGGCAGAGAAAGCACCCAGCTGACCTTCCTCTTCAGCTGATACTCCACTAGGAATGATCCTCTCTCACAACATCTCAAAAAAAAAAAAAAAAAAAAAAAAAACCTTCCTTCAAACTGAATGTCCCTCCCTTCTACTTCCTGTGCATCTCCTATCTGTCCTTCCAACTCCCTCTTTCTCTGTTTTTTT
>LR749541.1:2425835-2430835 GCA_902729485.2 Mus minutoides
GAGGCTGGTCAAATCCACCTGTAACTCCAGATCCAGGGGATCTGATGCCCTCATGTGGCCTCCAAGGGCAATACTCAATGTACACAAGCCCACACACATATTTAAAATGAAATAAAAATATTTTTAAAAAAATACATTATCTGTAAACTTATGGAGTCACTATGCAAATCAATATAGAGGTTTCTCAAAACAAAACAAACAAAAACAAAACAACAGGAAGGGACTGGTGAGGTGGCTCAGCAGTTAAGAGCACTGGCTGCTCTCCCAGAGAACCTGAGTTCAATCCCCAGCAACCACACAGTAGCTCACAATCATTTGTAATGGGATCTGATGTCTCTTCAGCATTCGGGGTATACATGCAGATAGAGCACTTATCTACATCAACAAATAAATCTTTTTTTTTTTTTTTTTAACCACTAAAGTCAGAACTACATGTGACCCAGCCACACCACAGCTAGGAATATACTGGGAGACACCTAAGTCAGCAGATCACAGAGGTACCTGCACATCCTTTGCTGCCCTAGTCATGATAGCCAAGAGTTGGTACCAGCCCAGATGCCATTAATAGACAGGCCACTGTGGTGTGTGTGTGTGTGTGTGTGTGTGTGTGTGTGTGTGTGTGTGTGCAGTGGGGTTTTATTCAGTCACGAAGAGAAACGAAATCACGTTTGCAGAGAAGTGGATGGGACTGGAAATGACTTTGCCGAGTGAAGTAAACCAGACTCAGAGAGACAGAGACGACATGAGTTCTCTTAGCAGCAGAAGCCAGATTTTAAAACGCAAGTGATTGTATTTTTTTAAAGTGAATCTTACATCCCCTTTGATGTACCGATTCTGAGGGTGTCTTTTTGTTTACATACAATGAGACAGACGTGATGGGTTTAGAGCTTTTAGAGAATCTGAGGGCTGAAATTTGGAACCCTCGATCCCCAAGACCCATGGTGGAAGGAGAGAACTGATTTCCACAAGTACGTCGTAGAATGCTCATGCACACACGAAATACGAACAATGCAATACTTAATCTCTTAAACAACTGAACACTGATCAATTTATTTACTTCTTACTTCTGCAGTGTTGGGGGGTGGAACCCAGGACCCTTGTACACCAGGCAAGTGCTCCCCCCACTGAGTCTTAGCCCCAGACAGCGTATGTGTTAGACAGGATCATACTTTTGAGCTCCACTATGCATACACACACACACACACACACACACACACAATACATATATTAAGTACATAAATCAGATAGACTATCATGTCTCTACTGACAATTACACATTTTTTAAAATTTAAAATCAAAGTATAGTGGCAGTCCAAATCTCTCCCCCAAGAGTCCTGGGAGCTGTGTGGAAGAGGGAAAGGAAAGACTTTAAGAGCCAGAGGAGATGGAAGACACCAAGGACCCAAAGCCTTCCAAACACACCAAAATCAGTACACACAGAACTCACAGAGGCTGTGGTGGCATGCACAGGGCCTGCCCAGGTCTGCTCCAGATGGGGTCCCAGTGCTGACAGAAGTGCATATGAGCCCCCGTCCCTAACCCAGATGCTTCTTCACATGATAATCGGTGTTCCCCAAAGGAGTCTCAGTGGGAATACAGATCGCTCTTCATGGCAGGCACCATGCCCAGCAGTAGATGGGCAACGCAGAACACATTCAATGACACCTTTGTCTCATAATGCTTCGTCTGGGTTTCTTTCTCTTTCTTTCTTTCTTTTTGCATATATATTATGCTTCAGGGTTTGTGTTGGTATGAGATTTCTACATGTGTAAACACGCATGTCTCTGCATCTGTGATTCTTGTGCTTTTCCTTTGACTCTTTTTCTTCTGTTGGTTTGTTTTGTCCTATTCCAGCTTGTTGGTTTTGCTTTATCTCATTTTATTTTATTCATTATATTCCCCTCCCTCCTTTCCTCCCAGCCCCCCACATACCCCCAATCTCCTCCCTTCCCATCTGCTCCTCCATTTCCCCTTAGTAAAGGGCAGGACTCCTAGGGATACCAACGAAACATGGCATGCATACCAAGCTGCAGTAAGATTAGGCACCTTGAGGGGCAGTGGCAATGCACCCCTTTAATCCAAGCACTGCAGAATCAGAGGCAGATGGATCTCTGAGTTCAAGGCCAGCCTGATCTATAAGAGTGAATACCAGGACAGCCGCCAGGGCTACACAGAAAAACCCTGGGGTGGGGTGGGGGTGGAGATTAGGCACCTCCCCTTATGTTAAAGCTGGATAAGGCAAGCCAGTAGGAAGACAGGAGTCCCCAAAGCCGGCAACAGCATAAAAATCAGCCCCCACTCCCTCTGTTAGAAGATCCACAAAAAAAAAAAAAAAAAAAAAAAAAAAGGCTGTTTGTTTTCTTTTTTTTTTAAGATTTATTTATTTATTATTTGTAAGTACACGGTAGCTGTCTTCATATACTCCAGTAAAGGGAGTCAGATCTTGTTACGGATGGTTGTAAGCCACCATGTGGTTGCTGGGATTTGAACTCAGGACCTTTGGAAGAGCAGTCGGTGCTCTTAACTACTGAGCCATCTCTCCAGCCCCACCTGTTTGTTTTCTAATGAGAGAATAAAAGAGAGGGTGCGGATTTGGATGGAAGGGGATGGGGAGAGAACCTGGGAGGCGTTAGGAGAGAATGTATGAAAAAAATCCAATTTAAATTTAAAAAAAACAGAAAAATGAAAAGGCAAGGCAGTGAGATGGCTCAACAGGTAAAGGGGCTTGCCACGAACTCCTACCGGCCTGAGTTCAATCCCTAAACCCCACATAAGAATCAGTAAAAAACCCAGAAACCTCAGTGGGCTTCTGTAAGCCCAGCACTCAGTGAATGGAAGGTGGAGATGGGAGAGACCCAGGGAAGGCAATGGACCAATTAGCTTGGAGCTGCTTCGTGGCAGAAGCAAGTGCGACTCTTCTCATCATGGAAGGAAAAAACCAGCTCCCAAGGGTTGGCCTCTGACCTCCACTCACGCACAGGTGCGTAAGCACCCACTCGTTCACACACACAAACACAACAATAATAAACATTTTAAAACTTTAGAAATGTTAAAATCAAATATCCCTTTGATATCAGCTTTCAAGCTGTGTGTTTAGATTATTCATATTATACAATTTCCTATTTACTCTTGAGAACAGGTTTCATGTAGCTCAGGATGGCCTCGAATTCCCTATGTAGCCAAGGATAGCCTGGAGCTCCTGATCCCCTTGCCTCTCCTATCTCAAGCACTGGGACTAAAGGCATGTGCCACCACTGCCTGGCCACACCCTTATTTCTTGATGTCTTCGATATTAGCTATGACCAATTAGTGAATCAAATGACAATTTAGCAATCACACTCTTTCCCACTTCTGAGTATGTCATCATTTTTGGCTGAAGCAACATTTTTCCCCGTGCCAATGTCAATATTATTCGTGGGTGATTGGTGTTATACGAATACCACTTATTTTCTTTACCTTGAGGTCCATAATTGCCTCTAACTCATTTGCTTGCTTTCTATACTTAACCATAGTTGTATATAATTATATCACCTGATGTGAGCTACTCTAAATATCAAATAGAGGTCAGAGACTGGGGATCAGGCATCCTTTAATCTGTTCAATTTTAACAAACTTCCTCTTCTCACTATAGGACCATGACCTCCAACTGCATCAAAAGTCTCCAAGTTTAGATTCTACTTAGACCAATGTTTTCAAAAGTAGCACTGTTAGCCGGGCGTGGTGGCACACGCCTTTAATCTCAGCACTGGGAGGCAGAGGCAGGCAGATTTCTGAGTTCGAGGCCAGCCTGGTCTACAAAGTGAGTTCCAGGACAGCCAGGGTTATCCAGAGAAACCCTGTCTCGAAAAACAAACAAACAAAAAAAAAGTAGCACTGTTAGCATTCTGTCGGGGTGGCCAGTCCTGGTGGGTGGAGGGCTGGAGGCATGAGGTCATGGAAACAATGAAGAGGGGATGATGCTTACCACCAAATGTAAGTGGTCCCCAAAGACACCTGCAGAAAGGCACAAAAGACATCTCTGCAGATGAGAGGTGAAAGATAAGGAAGGTCCTTCTGTTTTCTGGGGGCATTCAAAGTCAGTCTTTGTGTGTAGGGGGGGTGCTGGAGAGATAGATGGCTCAGAGGACAGGAGTGCAGTCATGAGCCCTGGAGTTTGGAGCTCAGCATCCACAGAGAGCTAGTGAGACGGCTCAGGCGCAGAACACAAGCAGTGTAAACCCAACCTGCCTTCAGAGCATTTGTAAAGGTGGGAGGAGAATCCACACACACTCACACATGCACACCTCATAAACACTAACGCAAGCACGAAGCCCTGGGTTCCATCTTAACACCGCATCCAACTGGACTTAGGGGTGCACAGCTGTAATCCTCAAGCTTGGGAGGTGGGGGGAAGGGGATCTGAAGCTGGGCGTGGTGGCGCACACCTTTAATCTCAGTACTGGGAGGCAGAGGCAGGCAGATTTCTGAGTTCGAGGCCAGCCTGGTCTACAAAGTGAGTTCCAGGACAGCCAGGGCTATACAGAGAAACCCTGCCTCAAAAAAACAAAACAAAACAAAAAAGTTCAAGATCACCCTTGACTACAGAAAGAGTTCAAAGTCGACTTGGATATCCTGAGACCTTATCTCAAAAGCCCAACAACAGAGCTAGGAGTATGGCTTGGTGGGGAAAGCACCTGCCTTATGCAAACCTAAGGAGCTGAATTCAGATCCCCAGAAGCCACGCAGTAGCCAGGCACCAATAATTCCAACGCCCCTGTGGGGACATGAGAGGCAGAGACAGGAGAGCTATCCTAGTGTACACAGTGGTGCACAGTAAGAGGGCCTGCTCCAAGGTGATGCAAAGATGAACACCTGAGGCTGTCCTCAGACACACACACACACACACAGAGAGAGAGAGAGAGAGAGAGAGAGAGAGAGAGAGAGAGAGAGAGAGAGAGAGAGAGAAAGAGAGAGAGAATATAATGTACTTTTTTTGTTGGGGGGGACAGGGTTTCTCTGTG
>LR749541.1:2433335-2563282 GCA_902729485.2 Mus minutoides
CACACACACACACAGAGACTACAGAATAAGGAGACATGATCCACTGAACCCACATATCAGAAGAAAAATATCAAAAACACTGAAACATTTAGAATCAGCTGGAAGAAAATGGTGATAGGGTTTTCTGACTCATTCAGAAATGATTCTCGCTGCAAAATTAGTATGTTTAAAGAGAATATATTGGTCCTGATCAAACTCAGAAAAGCATTTAGTGCCTCTCAACACCAAGACACACCGAGGCATTTTGGTAAGAGCCACTCGTAATCGATATGGCAAGTTACCTCCGACTTATTTTTTTTACAGAGGAATATTTTTTATTTTTTATAAGTGAATCCATTACCAAGTGCTCCTTAGCTATTAGGGCCCTGCTACCTGGCTGAACAGGAAGAAAAGGAAGCTAATTAAGTCAGCTAGGGACCTGTTACTTTGTGACCTTGCCAAAGAAGTGATTCCTACATTCATCCTTCTGCACGTAGCTTTTAATGCGTCTTCATGAGGCCCACCAGAAGATAGACTCCAAGAGAAGCTGATGAAGATGCCATCTGTGACTCAGACTTCTGTCTGGGTATGGGGAGAGGGGCATTACAGATCAGATCCTCCATGTCCTCCATTATAGTTTGAAAATGAAATACCCCACAGGCTCAGAGTTCAGCCACTTGTTCACCAGCAGGTGGCGCTATTTCAAGAGGCTGTGAACCCTTTAGGAAGTGAGCCCAACTTGGGGAAGGGAGATCACTGGGCTGGACGAGAAGGGATCTCAGAAGGTTATTTGAAGTACCTAGTTCCCCATTCTCTCTCCTTCCTGGTCCATCATGATGTGAACAGCTTCTACCACATGCTCCTACCGCCATAAGCTGAATTTCTTTGCCACGCCTTCCCTGCCATTGATGGGCTGATATCCTTGGAAGCCCGAATCTTCATTTGTTTCTGTGTTTCACTCACAACAAAACAAAAATACTAATATGGCCTCCAAAGTCTTTTTTTTTTTTTTTGACAGGGTTTCTCTGTGTAGCCCTGGCTGTCCTGGAACTTACTTTGTAAACTCAGAAATCTGCCTGCCTCTGCCTCCCAAGTGCACCACCACCACCCAGCTGGCCTCCAAGCCTTAATCTTTAACCTGGCACTATTGGAAAGTAGTGGAAACTTAAAGAGGTGGTGCCTAGAGCAGTGGTTCTCAACCTATGGGTCTCAACCCCTTGGAGGAGCAAATGATCCTCTCATGGAGGGCCCCTAAGACCAGAAGAAAACACCGACATTTACATCAAGATTCATAACAGTAGCAAGATTACAATTATAAAGTAGCAACAAAAAATGATTTTATGGTTGGGGGGGGGTCACCACAACACAAGGAACTATAGTAAAGGGTCACAGTGCTAGGAAGGTTGAGAACCACTGAGCTAGAGAAAAGCCATTGGAGATTGTATTCTTATGGGGATAATGGCACCCCATCTCCTCCTCTTTCTCTCTTGGCTGCCTGGCCCAGCACTGGGGTCCGGTTTTGCTACATCCTGCCCTTCTGCCATAATGCTCTGCTTCATCACAGGTCCTGCACACATGGGGCTACTGTTAAATGATCATGGACCGAGACCTCCAAAACTGTGAGCCCAAATAAACCTTTCCTCTTTATAAACTATTTGTACCCAGGTGTTTGTTACAGTAACAGAACACTGACTCATGCAGGAGGCAAGTATTTTAAACCAATAAACCGCAACACCATGTTATATCTAGTGCACAAGGCTCTGGGTTCTGACCCCAGGACCCCAAAAAGCAGTCAAAAATGAGTTTCCTTTAGTTAAGAGACATTTCCAGTTGCTGATGGAAGCCATCTAAGCATGTGAGACATGGCATCAGGGCTCATGGGGAATCTGAAAGTTTTTCCCCTGGAGGGTGATGGTAGAACTGGTGATCGTGGAGAGGCAGACATTTGTCTCTGCCCCCAGCTGTTGGGCACAAGGCTACCCACACCCTCCTCACCACACAAGAGCTCATGGGCTGGGTAATGAGTTGCCATGAGAATGAGAAAGTGGTTCCTTAATGAGATACAGTGTTTAAGTGCTGTAAGCACGTCCTCTGTTTTATGTCTAGATGTGTTTGAATGATGTGGTAATGGGAAAGGTATATATTCTGATTTTCCCGTCAAATTAAATAACCACATTAGCTCAGGTAGAGCCCATGGAAATGAGCACCTGGGGAGGTGGTGTAGCTCTAAAGAAGGTCCAGCTCTTCTCTTCATCTCCCTCCCCAGGACTGCAGACAACCTTGGCACCCCAACTACCAGGGCAATATCAGTAATAGAAGCCATTACATCATCATTTCCTGTCCCCTGGGAACAACAGGCTGGGTCTTTTGGAGGGGACACAGAGCAGAGTGGGACAGGATGTGGTGGCCAAAGGAATGGTCAGTTTGTGACTCTGAGTCATAAATTGTCATAATCAGGAGGCAGACTGAGCGTGAGGTTGTAGCTGCTGCTCTGCCTCCCCTAAAAGGTTTGGAAATTAAAATAATAGGCTTTTTAAAAAAGAGCCACGAAGGACTCTGTCTAATGGTCCACACTCTGCATTAGCCACAGACAGACCCAGACAGGCCAGTGACAAGAACGGAATGTCACCTCCACCCTCTCCCCCAGGACAAAAGACTGAGAAACTGGAAATAGGGTTCAGCCACTGGGTTAGGCTAAGAAAGGGGTCCTGGGAGAGCTGGGAGAAAGAGCTGGTCCATGAGAGGGCACTTGCCTAGAATCCCCCAGGGAGGGGCTGGGGGTGTGGCTCCGTGGTAGAAGGCACCCGAGGAACAGCGGCTGAGGTTGTCCCCTAGTCTCCATGCGCTCACACACAAGTGTCCTTGTGGTACTTCACATAGACAGTTGCCCTCTTTGCTGAGCTTCAACAGCTACGGGGTGTGTGTGTGTGCTCTCGTTTCCTGGTAACCCCATTTCCTACAATGCTCCTCCTCAGTGACTGGTATCTCTGCTATGGCATTCCACTCTCTGCTTGGAGGATGTCAACCTTCCTCTTTTGTGCTTTAGTATTTATTTTTACTATGTGTGTCTATGCAACTGAGTGCAGTTGCCAGTGGAGTCGAGAAGAGGGCCCTGGGTTCCTAGAGCTGGAGTTACAACCCTGATGCTATGGGTGGGTGCACAACCACGCCCAGTTTTTTATGTGGGTGCTGGGAATTGAACTCAGGTGACTGCGAGCTAGCAGAAGTGGGTCCTTTCTAAGAGCAGTTTGGGCTCTTAACTGCTGAGTCCCTTCCCTAGGTTTGAACGGTAACTCCCACCCACAGTGATGATTGATGCATTTCTGCCTCCCTAGAGGTTCTCTCTAGACCTTTCTGAGGGTCCTCATAACCTTCACCCTTGAGTGCCCTCCACCTACTACCACTGTCTATCCTATCCCCAGGACAGGGCATGGTGGGCCAACACTGACCTTTGAACTCCCCACCCCCTCTGACCAGTCTGCAGCTGCATGCATTAAGCTTTACATCATAGATCTCTCTTGAATCCATCCACAGCTTTACAACCCACTTGTGCAAGTGTCACCACACACACACACACACACACATACACACACACACACACACACACATACACCCCGACATGGGCCATCCCGGGGAAGGGGAGGGACATTACTTCTAGATCGGTCTATGAAAATGCTTACCAACTCATGTCTTTCCTTCTTGGCTTCTCCAAGCCATTTTAAAGCCTGCGGCTCCAGTGATCTTATTAAAATGCAAATCAGATCAAGTTGTTCTTTTGCATAATTGTTCCTAGGGCCCAGGCCTGGCCTGCACCTCCCAGAATCAACCATTACTCTCTAGGCTTGACTGGCTGTTCCTCCTCCTCCTTCTCCTCCTTCAACCTCCTCCTCCCCCTTCCTCCTCCTTCCTCCTCTTCTTCCTCTGTCTCTGAGTGTGCACTTGTGTGAGGCACCCATATTCGTGTGTGCAAAGGTCAAAGGCTCTGGATATCTCTATCACTCCCCACCGTGTCCCCTTAGACATTGTTCCTCACTTCATTTAAACACTTATTCCCATTGGGGATAGCTGTTTGGGAAGGTGTTTGTTTAATCTTTATGTGCTGGCTGTTCTGGCTGCACGTATTTCTATGTCTATGCTTTGTGCTGCTTGAGGAGGTCTAGGCGGTGTAGCCTTGCTGGAGAGGACACACTTGGAGATGAAAAGGCTTGGGCCATCTCCAGTTCACTCGCTTTATGTGGAGCTCCAGCTGCCATACCTGATAAGGCCATGCTTCGCCACCATGACCAGAAGCCCAAATAAGCCCTTCCTTCTCTGAGTTACCTCGGTCACAGTGTTTTATCAGAACAATCGAAAAGTAACCAATATCGTGAGGCTGGCAGCCATCAAGCTCTGGGTAGCCTCTGGTATTGGCCTCCCATAGCATCAGGGTTGCACAGGCCAAAGGGTGGGTGCACAACCACGCCCAGTTTTTTATGTGGGTGCTGGGAATTGAACTCAGGTCCTATGCTTTCAAGGCAAGCTTGCTTACCCACTGGGCCATCTCCACAGCCCCCTTTCCTGCACATTCTACATCATCTCTCAGCTCTAGGTACATGGGTGGACCCAAGCCATCCGCTGCAGTCTTCCCTCCTTCTCTAGAATCAGGATTCTTCCGTTAGGTTATAGCTATATCACGGCACACGCGTCTTCCAGGAGCTGCCCTGACACCCACCAGGAGGTATCTCTGGGTACTCACTAACCCTGCCTCTTTGGCAACACTAATCAGGCACTGTCTGACATTCACTATTCATCTCTGGGAGTCTGCCTGTCTCTCACATCAGAAGTGTGAGGATTACTCCTCCATGTTTCAGAGTTAACAACAGATCCGAGGTAGAATTAGAACAAAGTCATTGTTTGGTACAAATGTGAAATAACATAGACTATGAGGTACATAGACCACCACACACACACACACAATGTATGCCATCCTTTCAAGAATTCATTGTCTAGGCTATGAAGGGAGTTGGAGGGCAGCCTGAGCTACTTAATAAGACCTTGTTGGGATGAAAGGGAGAACAGAGTGCTACGGGTTCAAACTCAGGCCCTCCTGTTTGGCACTGTACCAAATGAGGTGCCTCCACCCCAAACCTTTTCTTAAGAGACTACAGCTTTGCTTCAACAACAAAGGTGGGGGGGGGTGGAGGAAGGAAGGAAGGAAGGAAGGAAGGAAGGAAGGAAGGAAGGAAGGAAGGAAGGAAGGAAGGAAGGAAGGAAGGAAGGAAGGGACACTTAGTTCTCCCTCACTTTCCTGGGTTCTATGACAGACCCTTGGATATATAGCGTTCTGAACTGAAGAATGTTTGGGGTTTCTTTTCTCCCCATTCTCTAAGATTTTTAAAACTCTGTGTGTGTGTGTGTGTGTGTGTGTGTACAGGTGTGCTTACAGAGGCCAAAAGATTCCCTGGAGCTGGAGTTATATGCAGTCACAGGTGGGCTGCATGGGTGCTGGGAACTGAACTTGGGGTTCCCTCCAAGACCATCAAACACTCTTGGTCACTAAGCCATCTCCCTAGCCCTATTTCCTTATTACCTTTATGGGCTGTGTGTGTTTAATAGCTTGAGTGAATGCAAAATATGGTAGCTCGTACCAGTAATCCCAGCCCTCAGGAGGCAGAGGCAAGATGACTGCCACAGTCTGAGGGACATCCTGGGTGGTGGCTCCGTGGGCACTTGTCACATGGCATGGGGACACAAGTTTGAATGCCCAGAAGCCAAGTAAAAAGCCAAGAGCAGACATATGTGCCTGTAACCCCCACTGCTGGGGATGGGCATGGAGCTAAGGACTCACTGGGGCTTGCTGGACACCAGCCTTGCTCTGGGTTTAGTAAGGGACACTGTTTCAAGGGAATAATGTTAAAAGTAATAGAGCAGTCCTCTTCTGGACTCTGCATGTGCATAGGTGAGCACACCTGCATACCCACGAGTATATAAAACACACACACACACACACACACACACACACACACACACACACACACATCAAATAGCATGCATAGTGAACTGAGTCTGTCTGAAACTAACATACAGACGCCTGAGATCCTGCAGACAGCTTGACCTTGGCTGAAAAGCACGCAGGAAGTGAAGGTCGGTACATATGGAAAATCCTCTTGTGCTCTCTCCAGCCCCCTTAATAGCCAACGACCTTAATTTTGCTCTCTTACCTAACATTCCCAATAGAAATCCTCAAAACATATCCAGGTTAGGGCATGCCCGCCTTCTCCCAAACCGAGCACAGTGTGTGAAATCTGGGAAGACACACCCACTCTGGTGTCAGTCTAACCTTCTGTCCCTTCCAGCATAACCTTGAATGAACTGATGTATGGTGTCACTTTTGTTCTGTGACGACAAAAATGCATGTAACCTGTTCTGTGGTAGAACATATCACTTGGAGCAACCTAAGTGCAAGCCCCCAGCACGGTCAATTGTATCTACTTCATGTATTATATGTAATATATATGTGTGTGTGTGTGTGTGTGTGTGTGTGTGTGTATGTATATATATATATGTATTATATGTATATGTATTATATATATGTAATTATATCTACTTCATGTGTTTGCACATGTGTGTGGTTGTGTGACCAAGCATTGCACAAGAAGAACATGCTCAGAAGACGAGTCAGCAAGCATGGGACAAGTCACCTTCAGCAGCTGAACCATCTTTGTCTGTCCCGAATTTTTTAAAAATTTATTTATGTACATGTGTGTCTGCGTGAGTTTGTGTTCACCACATGCATGCAGAACCTCCAAGGGCCAGAAAATGGCATGTCCCCAAGAGCTATAGTTACAGGTGGTCGTGAGTTACCTGATACAGGTTCTAGAACCCAGGTCTTCTGCAAGAGCAGTAAACACTCAAAACAACTATGCTATCTTTCCCATTCACCCCTACTTTTTTTTTTTAAATCTTTGTGAGTGTGTACGTGTCTGTGTCTGTATGTGAATAAAGGTGTGCTTGTGACACAGAGCAAGAGTGAGGTTGGAGACGAACTGTGGCTTCAGTCCTCACTGTCTACTGGCTTTCTCATTTGTCACCTGCAAACCCAGGCCAGCTGGCCCTGGAGCTCCTGGGGAAGGGGGTCTGATAGGACTTAAAACTCAAAAGAACAGAAGTATCTTTAATCTGAGGACATAAAAGAGTAACTGTGCCCTAGGTCTTTAGGAAAGATTATTAAGTTTTAGATAAAAGAATTTTAAAATAACTTCAATTACTTGAAAAAAGAAAATTGACTAAGATGTTTCTGACTTAAAAAAAAAACAAAACTTGAAGCCAGGCACAGAGATGCACAGGTGCAGCAATCAGGAGTCAGAGGCAGGTGATTCAGGTGTTCAAAGCCATCCCCAGCTACAAAGTGAATTTGGGGCCAGCCTGGGATACACGAGAGCCTGTCTCAAGAAATGAAAGGGGAGAAAAGAACAGAACAGAACAGAACACTTGAGCCTTAAAGGTCAGACTGTAGAGCAATGAGGGCAGAAGCGGAGACAGAGGGACAGGGAGAGGAGACAGAGGGACAGGGAGAGTAGACAGAGGGAGAGAGAGGGAGAGGAGATAAAGGAAGGGGTAGGGAGGTGTGTGTGTGTGTGTGTGTGTGTGTGTGTGTGTGTGTGTGTGTGTGTGTGTGTTCCTAGCCCACACAGAAAGAAAGACAAGGAGAAACCCTATGTCGTACATGTTTGCTGGATTGATGATAACACATTGGATAGCAACATCCCTTCTGGAGGGGCTCCAACACTCCCTCAGTGCTAAGTATACAAAAGTTTAAAGTGATTGACATACCTTAAAATGTTTGGAAAACAACAACAACAACAACAACAACATCATCATCATTTGGGGCCAACTGCTGCTCTTCCTGAGAACCTGAGTTTAGTTCACAGCATCCATGTTGTCCAGCCCCAAACCACCAGGGGATCTGACACCCTATGCTGGCCTCCATGAACGTGACACTCATTTGTGCGCACACCTTTGAAAACTGAACAATCCTTTTCAGGTGAGACTCTAAACCTCGGATGGGGTAGAAGGGTTTAGCCCAGGGCACTCTAAGCTAAATATACTAAGTGATCACTCTACAAAGAGCCAATAGCTCAGAGAGCCTTCCTGGTGGTGCAGGCCTGTAATCCCAGCTCTCAGCAGGCTGAGGCAAGAGCATTGCCATGAGGGGATGCCAGCCTGTACCACCTAAGCAGAGTAGATCTAAAGAGGAGAGAGGAAGGTAAGGAAAAAAGCCAGTAGCTCAGGAGGAAGAGGCAGAAATGTTTATTCCCTGTGTAACACTCAGGGATAGCACTTAGGAAAATCACTAAAATAAAATCCAAAACTATAAAAAACCAGAGGTGACTGTTGCCTTCACTGTCTCTGAAATTGACTCATTAAAGGGCCTGAGTTCTGGTAAGCAGCGTCAACCTGTGGATGCCGCGTGGGCAGCATGGCTGCCTGCTGGTGTCAGACCATGAAGTACGGCTGTGAACGTTTGCCCCATGGGCAGTGATGGCAACTGAAGACCTGCCGGGGCCAAGCAGCTTTTGTCTTTGGAGATCCTTAACTCAGATAAGCTCAACATCCGGAAATGTCCTTCGTTTTGTTCTTCCTCTGGTATCTCGTGTCCTTGGGGTCAAAGCCTCTTTCCCTGGCACCAAACAGTGCCCACTGTGGGGTTCTGGCCATGTAATCCTTCGAGCTGAATGTCTTGGAGCCTCCACTCTCTTCGTACTGCAGAACGAGCTCTTGGAAGCGGCTGTAATTGATCCATGTCCACCATTCTCCATCAATCTTAAACTGCAAAGAAAAGTTGTCAGGTCAGAAGTAAAACTGTGTATAAAGAACAAAGTTCTAGCTCCATCTGGATCACACCAGCTGCACTGGCTAGTTTTATGGCTACTTGGCACAATCTAGAATCATTTTGGAAGAGGAAATCTCAGCTGAGAAAAATGTCACCACCAGACTGGCCTGTGGTACATTTACTTAATTGATGACTGATTTGGGAGGGCCCAGCTGACGGTGAATGGTGCCATCCCTGGGCTGGTGGTCTGGATGGTGTAAGAGAGGAGGCCGAGCAAGCCAGGAGCAGCACCTGGTTTCAGATTCCTGCCTTGAGATCCTGCCCTGACTTCCTTCAGCAATGGACTGACTGACTCCAAGCATAAACTGAAACAAACCCTTCCCTCTCCAAGTTATTTTTGGTTGTGGTGTTTCATCACAGCAATAGAAGCCCCGAGTGAAACACACAGCGTTGGTTTGGAACTGGAGAAATGGCACAGCAGTCAAGAGCATGCACTGCTCTCCCAGAAGGCCAGAGTTCCTTCCCATCACTCACGCTGGGCAGCTCACAACGGCCTATATGCCTATAACTCCAAAAAGCCAAATGCCTATAACTCTAGCGCCAGGATATTCAAGGCCCATCATGGTCAAGGCCACCACCCAGCATACATAAATATAAAAAAGTGTTTTCTTAAAGAAGCCCCTAGTGAAAGGGTCAAGAATGTGGATCTGTTGGTAGAATGTGGATCTGTTGGTAGAGGCCTCTCCAAACATGGGTTCTGTTCCCAGCATTGCACAAACTGGACATGGTGGTACACACCAGTAATCCCAGCATTCATGAACTACAATCACGATGATCAGAAGTTCAAGGTCAGCCTGGACTACAGAGCAAGTTCAAGGCCAGGTTGAGATACATGTGACCCTTGCACAAAAAAGAAAAAAATGTTTTAAATTGCTAATAAGCCTGGTTTTCCTATCATGTTAAACTTTCACATGTTTTCGGTATGTTTGTAGCCCTGAAGACTGCCCCAAACTATGCATGGCAGGCACATCTGTTAGCAAAGAACACTTCCTGAACTAGGCAGAGTAGCTCAGGCTTCCTGAACTAGGCAGAGTAGCTCAGGCTTCCTGAACTAGGCAGAGTAGCTCAGGCTTCCTGAACTAGGCAGAGTAGCTCAGGCCTGGAGACTCAGACCCGGGAGACTGAGGCAGAAAGATCCGAGGCCAGAGCAGGTTCTATTTAGGAATACATACATTCGTGTCATTATGTATAGGCATATAACAATTAATGAAAAAAAGAGGCCATGAATTTGAAAGACTGCAAGGAGGGGTACATGGGGGGGGGTGTTAATTACATTATAATTTAAAAAAATAAAAGAACAAAAAAATTAAAGCCCTTAAAAAAAAAGAAAGGAGAATGTGTATCAGTGGGAGGGAGTCAGAGGCAACCTGGGCTACATTTCTGGAAGAGGGAAGGAGGGTACTCCCTAAAACTGGCAGCTGCGTTTTCCTGGAGTGAGGTGACTGCAGATGCCTGCAGACACATCTGGTCAAGCTGCCTCCACCCCCTCCTGCTGTGGTTGCTTTCTATCTGGTGTGTGTTCTCCTGGCTTTGTTGGCAGAACGGACAGATGTGTGGAGGTCTTTCTATTGCTAAACTTTGCTTGACTAAAGCCTCAATCAATGGCTTCTAATTCTGAGCTGCTAAATGACTCGAGCTAGCCTTTGCATCCTAACGTGCATACAATATCTCATTAGCAGAAAGCCTTGTTAAGAATTTCAATTCAATAATGGGGAATAATCCAATTTGTACTCTCTTAAGTAAATTGCTTCTCAAAAGTCACTGTGGAATAATGGCCGGGATGAAGAGAACAGAGAAGACACTGAGGAGGAGGAGGAGGGGGAGAGAGGAGGAGGAGGAGGGGGAGGAGGAGGAGGAGAAGGAGGAGGTGGTGGTAGAGGAACTCACTTTGTGGCGAGGGCATTGCATTCAAAGCCTCTAGCTGGCATTCATTTGTACAAAGCTAGTGTTGACAGGTGACTTGTAAATAGACTTATGTTTCTGTCCCAGCACTAGGAAGACTGAGGCAGCAGGAACAAGAGTTCAAGGGCAGCCTGGGCTACAGACAGAGTGAGAGCCTGCCTCAAATAAAAGCAGGGCTGAGATGCAGCTAAATAGTTAAGACCACTCACAGCTCATGCAGAGGACACAAGTTCAGGTCCCAGGACCCATATTGGATGGCTCACAATTCTAGCTCTGGGGAATCTAACACCCTCTTCTGATCACTGAGGGGCCTTGCTTTCATGCTATCAGGCACATGTACTCACACACAGACACACACACACACATGCGTGCACACACATACACACCCAAACATTTTGAAAATTGTCTTTGAAAAAAGTAGCCACAAAAGTCTAATTCTATGAACCAATTAAAGCAACAGTTTCCGGGGCTGGTGAGATGGCTCAGCGGGTAAGAGCACCCGACTGCTCTTCCGAAGGTGATAAGTTCAAATCCCAGCAACCACATGGTGGCTCACAACCATCCGTAATGAGATCTGGCTCCCTCTTCTGGAGTGTCTGAGGACAGCTACAGTGTACTTACATATAATAAAATAAATCTTAAAAAAAAAAAAGCAACAGTTTCCAGTTACAGTTAAAAAAAGGTATTAAAAATGAAAAACAAGAGTTTCCTGGAGTCAGGATAATACTTGCTGAATTTAAATGGCTTGTGGTTTATGTCAGCTAAGAGCTTTCTAGTAGACAGGGCCAAATGTATGTAAAAGTGTAATTAGTCTGTAGATGAAGTATGAGGCCTCCCTGTCTGAGGTCCATTCTTTGGGACGCTGCCCCAGGGCTTCCTGCATCTTAAAAATCCCTATCCTCATGCCCTTCCAAGACGCACTGTACACAGGGTTCTCCAGGCCTGCGGCAGGCAGGTAGCCAGCCCCTTCTAGCCAGGCACGACAGTGCACAAGTGTAATCCCAGCACTCAGGAGATAGCGGCAGGGAAGAGTTCGAGTTCAAAGTCACCCTCGGCTACATAGTGAATTCCAATTTGAGGCTTGCCTGGCCTACGTGAGATCCTGTCTCCAAAAACAGGAGGGAGGGGTGCAGCTGGAGAGATGGCTCAGTCGTTTATGGCACTTGCTCCTTTTGCAGAAGGCCCAAGTTTGGTTCCCAGCACCTACATGGAGGAGCTCACAAGCCTTTGGAACTGCAGCTTCACGGACCCAATGCCTCTGGGTCTCCACTGGCACCTGCACTCACACGAACACACCCACACATATGTACACATAATTAAAAATAAATCTGGGGCTGGTGAGATGGCTCAGCGGGTAAGAGCGCCCAACTGCTCTTCCGAAGGTGATAAGTTCAAATCCCAGCAACCACATGGTGGCTCACAACCATCCGTAATGAGATCTGGCTCCCTCTTCTGGAGTGTCTGAATACAGCTACAGTGTACTTACGTATAATAAATAAAAAAATAAATAAAAAATAAAATAAAAAAAATAAATCTTAAAAAAAAAAAAAAAAGAATAAATCTTTCTTTTTTAAAGCAAACAAAAAATAAGAAGAATTCCTTGTCATAGATAGTCTCAGAAAGACAAAAGGATCTGCTTAGATTAGACAGCAGTTCTCAACCTGTGAGTCACCGGGGTCACAAATTAGATATCCTGCATACCAGATACTTACATTACAATTCATAACAATAGCAAAACTACAGTTATGAAGTAGCAATGAGAATAATGTTATGGTTGGGGGTGTCACCACAACATGAGGAACTGTATTAAAAGGTCACAGCATTAAGAATGTTGAGAACCGGCCGGGCGTGGTGGCGCACGCCTTTAATCCCAGCACTTGGGAGGCAGAGACAGGCGGATTTCTGAGTTCGAGGCCAGCCTCGAGTGAGTTCCAGGTCAGCCTGGGCTATATAGAGAAACCCTGTCTGGAAAAACCAAAAAAAAAAAAAAAAAAAAAAAAGTTGAGAACCACTGAATTAGAACCATAAACCTAATTTTTAGTCCAGCCTACATTAAAAAAATAAAAATTCAGAGTTGAGGCAGCACACACACTCACAAAACACAATAACCCACATGCAATGCATCTTATCTTCAATCTCGGAGGCAGACTGCAGACTTGGGTACTGGGAGCTATGCTAACAGTCTTCTAAAACCGTACCCTAGTCCAGAATGGAAGAAACCACTTGCACACACAGGGCCATTCGAAGCTAAAGTGTCCAATGACAATTATGATTCCTGGTCTGAGGACAGAACTGGAGGGTTAAGCTGCGGCAGGAAACATGGATGCACATTAGGCTCAGGTCACTGTGACAAGGCACCTCAAGTCTTGGGCTGCTCAGGAACAGAAATGAAGGCCAAAGCCAGGTCCCTGCAAGTCTGGTCGTCCTGGCTGGCAAGGAATGCCAACTCAGTGACTCAACATGGGCTCTCCCTGTGCGTGGGCTATTCAGTGTCTCCTGTGAGGATGCGAATCCGAACAGATCAGGCCTGTTCCTAGGACTTCAACCAACCCTTAGAAGCCCCATTTCTAATATAGTCACGCTGGTGGATTAGACACCTAACACAAATTAATTTGGGGTATGGGTAACGCAAGATTCCACCCAGAGTATGGGTTACTCTGAAATTAACACCTAGCCACCAGGCCTCAAGGATCAAACTGAACTTCTCAAGACAAGCTGAGATAAAGGTAGCTCAGAAAAGTCAAACTGTTTTATGCAAAAGTCAGAAGCTAAAAGGGCAGCGCTTAGCACGTCTGATACAAACTGTACTGGAAGACAGCTGTGTCAACAGGGAAATGAAGCCTCAGATCTAAGATGCTAGGGGAAGTGTCCTGAGAGATGGGGTCATCTGCCTTCAGGGACTCCTCACACCCCACAGGAAGGAAAGAGGTAAATCTATGCAGAATTATGAACACACTCAAAAGGTCATGGATGGTCTTATGACAGACACACTGTGCTGAGGTATGGCCCAGACTAAATAGCCAGGCTGCTCTAGACAGGACCAGCCACAGAGGCCGGAGTACCTGCCACAAGGAAAATACTCAACCTCATCTGGCTATTTTCTCACCTTTCACACGGAGAAAATCCCATAAACCAAATGACTGACAGCACAAGTCAGTTATTATAAATGAGCCAAAGAAATCTACCCAGGATGACATATTAGCTTACAGGCTCAGCTCACAATCCAAACCTGACACCTAGGCTATTTTAATGAATTTTGTCATGTTTTGAAAATCTTTATTACACAAATTCATTTGGGAGGAGAGTGGAGGTCACAGAATAGCTTGCAGAGGTCAGTTCTCTCCCAACGCCCTGTGGGTCCCCAGAGTCAGGTGGTCCAGCCTGGTGGCAAGTACCTTTACAGACTGAGCCATCTCTCTGGCCCCAGATTATTTTGTGTTTGATGTCTCTAAACTTGCTGGCTTAAGGTGACTCATCCAGTTGTGGGCCCAGATGGCGATATGTCACCCTCTTCTGGCCTCCTAGGGTACTGCACTCACATGCGTGCACACTGGCATACGCAAACATGATTAAAAATAAAAGTATTTCTTTAAACAAGAATCTCTAAACAAAATCTTTAAACTCAAACAATGGAATAGTGCTATCGGACATCCCCTGTGATCAAGTGAGGGGCACAAAGAAGAAAGAGAAGAAAGGTGAGAGAGAAGTAGGGCACAGCACACGTCTCACCTTCTTGTGTCCAATCAGGAGGCAGTTGGAGTGCTCATGTTCACATGCAATTTCATAGTCGGGAAGCAGATCCACCAGCTCACGGACAAACCGCACCACTTCCTCGTGCCAAGGGACATTGGCCATGGTGAGGCTGCTGGCTGCACTCTCACCACAGTAGGTTACACCCTGAGGGAAGGACAGCGTCAAAGATTGTTAGTTACGGACCTGTCTCTGGGGGACAGCTTGCGGTGGTCACATTTTATTATCAACTTGACTGGATTTGACATCACCTAGGAGACAAACCACTGGGCACATCTGTGAGAATGTCTCCAGAAAGGGTTTAGTGAGGTGAGACCCACACTGAATGTGGGTGTACCATCAACGGGCTAGGGTTCTAGACCAAATAAAACAGGCACACCAGCATCCATCTCTCTCTGCTCCCTCACTGAGGATGCCGGGTGAGCAGACACCTCATGCTCCTGCCGCCTGCCACGCCTGCCCAAGAATGATGTGAGCCTTTCTCACTGAAATTGCTTTTGTAGGCATTTTCTCACAGCTGGGAGAAGAGTAACTAATACAGATCCCACTAAAATTCTATAACGAGATAACGATTTTTTTCTGACACAATATGTCTATGTGGCTCTTATCTGTTAAGCCATCTCTCTAGCCCCACTGAGTGTGAATTTATAAAGTATTACATATTATATACACTGAGAAGGTCATATTTAAGGAATATATGTGTATTATATTCATACAACAACACTTAATGAAAAAAAGGCCATGAATTGAAAATGGGCAAGGAAGGGTACATGTGAGAGCTTGTGGAGTTGAAACAAAGGGGAAAATGATGTATTTTATTCATAATATAAAAAAATAAAAGAATTAAAAATAAATAGAATATCACACCAAGGAGAAGCATTTGCGGATTGACATACAAGCCTTAGTTATTTTACCAATATGGAAATTCCTACTTTTTTAAAAACAACTGTAGTACAATACATTGGCTTCTAATTCTTGCTCCTTACCTATGAACCCAGACATACCTCCCCAGCCCCCAATCTCCTCAGCCCTCTACTGGGTAAGGGCAGTGGGAAACAATTCTTTCTCAAATAAGGTGTATCTTCGGACCTCGCCAGATCAACCCTTGTTGTTTTGTTTCTGAGATGTTTCATACATCCCAGGCTGGCCCTAAATTCAGTCTGTATCCTGCCGAGCTTGAGCTCCTGATTGTACAAACGAGCCTTAGGTGACCCGCCCCTACAGATGGCAGAGCTGGGACTTGGCCTGAGCTCTACAAACCCTCAGTGCAGATGACCACTCGCTGCAGATGGCAGCCACCACAGATGGCTGTTCGAAGTACTACAGACAGTGCACCCAGAAACCCTTCTCTGAATATTAACCACTTCCTTAGAATAAGTGGTGAAATGGCCTCTGCTTGCTCGGGGATTTGAAGAATCCATTAGGCTGAGCTTCAGTGGATTTTAACACGCAAATAGCACAGTTCAAGACACCATTAGGAAAATCAAGTTGGAAAACTGTGCTAATTACTAACCCAAGTGTAAAAGAAGAAGTAAGAAGGAGGAAGAAGGGAGAAGAAAAGGAGGAGGGAGAAGAGGAGGAAGAGGAGGAGGCGGCGGCAGCGGTGGCTTACAGACAGGTCATCAGATTTCAATGCTGCCTATGAGAGCTGAGTTACGCAACTGTGTGGAAAAGCTATCTCAAAGGAACTTCTTGTTAATATTTAAAAGTTCCCCGAAGCACAGAGGTCTCAGATAAGATCTTATATTCATAACTTTGATAGAGAGAGATACTTTAATATTTTATTATTCAGCAATAACAAATCATGAGATGCTAAAGGGGACTGACTCACTGGGAAGATGGACTATATGCTGAAGTTCATTAAAACCTTCTGTTTGTTTTGTGTAGCCCAGGCTGGTCTCCATTTCACTGTGTAGCGAAGGATGACATTAAACTGTCAACCCTCCAGCCTCTCCCTCATGTATGCACCACCAATTGTGGCTTACGCAGTGCTAGGGATAGCCAGCGCTGTGTGTGGTAGGCTAGTGCTGCACCAGACGAGCATAGCCCCGTCCTGAACTGTCTACTCTCCGAGGACTATGAACTGTTAAACAGGAGTTAAGCACTATTTCAGCTTGGCTGGCTTTATAACCATCCACTTCTGTGTTTGCCAGGCACTGGTACAGCCTCACACGAGACAGCTCTATCAGGGCCCTTTCAGCAAAATCTTGCTGGTGTATGCAATAGTGTCTGCGTTTGGTGGCTGACTTTGGTATGGATCCGTGGTTGCAGCAGTCACTGGTTGGTCCATCCTTTTGTCTCAGCTCCACACTTGATCTCTGAAACTCCTTCCATATGTGTTTTCTTCCTAATTCTAAGAAGGGGTGAAGTGTCCACACTTTGGTCTTCGTTCTTCTTGAGTTTCATGTGTTTCACAAATTGTATCTTGGGTATTCTAAGTTTCCACCTATCTGTGAGTACATGTTATGTGAGTTCTTTCGTGAAAGAAAGAATGGGTTAACTCACTCAGGATGATACCCTCCAGATCCATCCATTTGCCTAGGAATTTCATAAATTCATTGTTTTTAATAGCTGAGTAGTACTCCATTGTGTATATGTACCACATTTTCTGTATCCATTCCTCTGTTGAGGGACATCTGGGTTCTTTCCAGCTTATACACACACACCTTTCATTCAACCACTGAAGGCAGAGACAAGCTCTGTGAGTTTATATCTAGCCTGGCCTACATAGCATACTCTAGACCAGGCAGGGTTACACAGTAGAATCCTTTCTCAAAATAAATAAATACAAAATAAATTAAGGCTCAATAAAAAAGGAACAAAGGAGAAAGCCATCAGAATGCTAGTATTTTACGTTTCCACTTACTGATCCAACTGGATGTAAACAAGCAGCACCCGTCTCCCACTATCATGTCTTCCCCTTGATGACAGACTGCAGAATCTCCTCAGGCCATAGCACGACCCCTGAAAACTACCTGCACTCCTGTAAGTGGCCCCTTATGGAGTACGTGGATGCAGCAACATGAAGACTGACAAAGAAACACTAGAGACTCAAGTACTTGGCCCCCCCCCCCCCCGCCCCTGCCCCCAGCCCCACCCCTGGCCCGACCCCGCCCCTACATGTGAGCAGAGAGGGGAGCTTTGCTGCATGTCCTCAGCCACAGTTGAGCCCTATCAACACTTTCAGTGCCAACAGAGGGTGGCTTTAAACAAAGTCACTTGACAACAAGCAGCTACTAGGCACTTCCTGGGCTCAGAAGAGAACACAAACACAGGACTTCCTACAAATGTGTTCTGTGCTTCAAGTTTCAATGTGGCAGATGTTTGTAACGTGAAGTGCATTTTTACCAACAAGCAGGCAGATAATGAGAGCTGAGAGAGTCTCAGGCTCACAAATGAAGGCCCCATTCAAGCCTAATGAGGCTAAAACGCACGTTAATTTACAGGGAATATAAAAGAAAAAATATTTTACCAGACTGGCAATGAAAGCAAAGAGGAAATCAATATAATGAAGAGATAGCATCTACTGATTTATTTTCTATAAAGTGCCTAATGGAAGGCAGTCTAAACATTTACTGGATCCAGGCACAGATTATCCCATTGAATTCTCAAACAAACCTCTTGAACAATTATTAATTTAAGGCAGATGGGCGGTGTGCACCTACAAGCCCAGCACTTGGCAGGCTGAGGCAGGAAAGAGAGATTCCAGACCTGCCTGGGCTGCCTAGCCAGACACCTGCCTCGGAGAATAAAAGCCACCGTCATTCAAATTTTAGGACACATAATTCGGTTTGAAAGACCGCATGTCGAAGAGGTATCACTACAGGTTTCAAAATATGAGCAAGATGGTACGGCAGGTAAGGGTGTTTGACCGCCTGGGTGGGATCCCCGGAACCCACCCAGCAGAGGATGAAACAGACTAATGCAGGTCGCTGGTTGACCTCTGCATATGGGGAACCTCATATACATACATATGAACATTTGGAAAAAAAAAAGAAGAAAAGCTTTAGATTTTAAACCAAACCTGTGTGTGATTCACGGCCTGAGTAGCCTCATAAATAAAATAAAAAGAAAAGACAAAGGAGATAGGAAAGACACAAAGGCAAATTCCTCAATCTGATTCAGTCAGTGAATAAGAGAAGATGCTAACTAGAAGTGAATAGGGACCATGTTTGAAACACATCCCAAAACACTCACGTTTCTACTCTTTGCATGGTATTTATGCTTTTATTTAGTGTGTGTGTGTGTGTGTGTGTGCGCGCGCACATACGTGGAGGTCAGAGGTCAACTTGCTAGCCTTGGCTCTCTCTGACCAGCCAGGGTTAGCGCAGGTTGTAAGGCTTGGTGGCAAGCACCTTTACCTGTTGTCACTGGCCCTTACTTTTGTTTTGGTGGTTTTGAGACATGTGGTCTAGGCTAGCCTACAACCATGGTGGCTGAGGATATCCCTGAGCCGTTGATCTCTCAGGTGCTGGGGTTACAGTGAGCTCTCTCAGCTTGCTTCTACCTTAGGATCCTAACAAAAGACTCAGCTCTCCTGCAACTCAGAAGATGGGCAGGGCCAGGGGGTGTGCATGTGAGCCTGACATACTCTTAACTTTGAACCAAACTGCCCTGAGGCTCACAGGAAGAGTTCCCCCTTTTGCTGAGTAAGGGTGGTCATGACTCCAGGCTTCTCCGTTTGTCTCAGCCCTGGGCAGACACTCCTCTGATGCACTGCCTTGCACTGAAAGGCTGGGGTCCCTTCTGAACCAATAGACTATGATGTACATGACCTCTTGTCCTCAGACCCTGAGGGCTCCATTACAGACCTGACTTATCAGTTACTCTCACTCAAGGGTTTCATTTAATAGATTAAACACATTTCACTTGGGGGGGAGGTATCTTGGCTGCCATACAAAGGAGTTTTAGAGACCCTTCTCCCTTCCCTCCTCCTTCTTAATGTCTCCTTAGCCTCCACTAGTTTTCTTTCCAAGACTTTATTGTTAATTATGTAAATGTGGCTATGTGTACCTGTGAGTAGTGCCTATAGACACTGCCTATAGGTGTCAGACTGCCTGGAGCTGGGATCAGAGCCCCTGGATGGACGCTGGTGCTGTAAAGAGAACGGTATGGGCTCTCAACACCTGAGCCATCTCCCCAGCACCGTCCACTGTTTTTGTTTCCATTTCATCTTTGATTTTTACACTGAGTATCACCCTGTAGCCCAGGCTGGCCTCAAATTCCGCCTCAGCCTCCCAAGGACTAGGACTACAGGCATGAAGCCACCACAACAACAAAATGTCACGTCTTCAGACAGTAACTCTTTGAATCCTACTCAACAAGAAAGCTTACCTTCTAGCTTACTAACTTATTTTTAGTTGGTTGCTGTTTGCTTGCTTGAAGTGCTGGGCATAGAACCCAGGACCCCCTGGACCCCAGGCAAGCACTCCACCACCAGGAAAGCCACACTCTCAGTCCTGGTTCAGTCTCTGCGTTTTGAGAGACAGAACATGACGGTGCAGACCTGGAAGCCCAGCACAGGCAGCTGAGGCAGAGGACTAGAAAGCAAGGTAAACTTGGACTACAGAAGGAGTTCAAGGCCAGCCTGGGCAACTTTGCAAAACCCTGCTTCAAAATAGGCAAGAAGAGCTGGGGAGAGAGCCCAATGGTTCCATGATGCTCTAACTCATCCGTTTGTCCTGACGGGAGGGCACGCTCCTGGCCTGGTCCTGTAGAGTCCTAGGGAGAACTCCAGAGCTTGCCCCAGGCCCATGCCTACTGCCTAACTATTTAAAAATGCCAGCAGGTGGAATCAGCGGAGGTGTCCATCAACAGATGAACACGTAAGGAAAATCTGGTGTAAGAGGCTGGTGGCAAGGCTCAGTGCGCAGAGGCAATTGCCACCAAGTCTGACAACCTGAATTGGAATCTGAATTAGTTCACATGGTGGAAAGAGGGAACCGACTCCTGAATGCATGTAGATTTTCACTCTTGCTAGACCACACGTTTCTCTAAGAATTTTAAACATCAACTCTCTCAAGGCGGCTGGCTCATTGTATTTCTAAGGACTTCAGTACCATCTCCACACCTCCCATCCTCAGTTTTCCCCTTGAGTGCTTCAGTGAGTACAAGTATTGCCGGCAATCCTGCCAGGATAAAAGGACGAAGTTGGAAGCTGTTTGAAAAAGACCACAAGCGAGTGAGCGGTGACACAGCTTTCTCTACTTCTGACTCATGTGAACAGGAGCCAAATACACAAAAACCCCAGCAGGAAAATACACTGTCTAACAAGTAGCCATTTCTTTCTTCTTCTTATCCTTCTCCTTCTTCTTTTTTTAAATAGTAACTACTACCTCCACCAGAAAATTGCTACCACTAGTACAATGGTGGCACATGGCTGTAATCCCAGTACTTGAGAAGTGGAAGCAGGAAGATCAGGGCTTCAAGTTCGTCTTTGGCCACATAGTATAATGTCAACAGAAGACTCTGTTTAAAAGACATTTTTAATTTTTTTTCAAATTGTAAAATGTTCACCATGACTTCAGAAGAAAGGGCAAGGGGAAGAAGGAGGGAGAGGAGGGGAAAAAGAGAGGGCGAGAAGGGTGCCTGTGAGCCAGCCAAGCACAATAAAAACAGACATTTTACTACCATATAATTTGTGGCAACATTTTTAATAGCTAAACCATAAATTAAAACACCACTAATCTCTGCTGTTGGCGAGCTTTCCCTGAACAGGGACATATATTTTCAGACAGTTTATATTTGTGCGTCATTAAAACTTCTGCCAAGAGAAACCTTTTGAACTTAAGAGCAATTTTAAAATCAAAGAGTGTCTTTAGCCTGACCAGAGATAAAATGATAATGGCTCAGAGAGCAGGGGCCCGAGTGCTCATCTCCTGCTCCCCTCTACCCCCACCCCGCCCCTCCTATAGGGAGCCCACCTCCTGCCCCTACTACAGAGCTGAGCAGGGGCCCTGGGTGCCTACCACCCGCTCCCCTCGCACCCTGCCCCTCCTGCAGAGAGCCCCCCACCCCGCCCCTCCTGCAGAGCATCTATCTCTAAAGCAGTGAAATGCTGCTTCCCAGCACCCCTGAGACTCCACACTGAGAAGGCAAGAGATGGCTTCTAAAGATGAGAACTTCCTCCTACCAGTCACTCATCTTGTGGATGCTCTTTGGTCCCCAGAGAGAATCTCCATACTCTACCTTACAGGCAGGGTTCCAAACTGTCACTTCCAGCCCTGGCTCAACCCCGAAACAGTGGCCTCTATGAACTTGTACTTTAATATATAAAAGTATCATATATACATATGTATACATATATACATGTGTATATATATATATATATATATATATATATATATATAGAGAGAGAGAGAGAGAGAGAGAGAGAGAGAGAAAGAGAGAGAGAGAGAGAGAGAGAGTGTGCATGAGTGTGCATGCTTTTTTCTTTGTTCTTTTTTTTTTTTTAAATGTTTGAAAAAATGTCTTATGTAGCCCAGGCTTACCTCAAACTCATGGAGTAATCAAGGATGAGTTTGAACTTGTGACCCTGAGTGCTGGGATTACAGGCCTCCACCACTATGCATAGCCACTGGGTACTATGTTTTTTTGTTTTTTTTTTTTTATCTTTTTGTTTGTGTGGTGGTGGGATGGGTGTCAGTCCTTGCTTTCCACCTTGCTTGAGAAAGGGTCTCATTGTTTGCCTCTGTGTATGCCAGGCTAGCTGGCCCACAAGTCTGGGCTAAACAGTGAGTCTCAGGCTAGCCTGGACTACAGAACAAGACCCTATCTCAAAAACAAACAAAGGCGTCGGGCGTGGTAGCACACGCCTTTAATCCCAGCACTAAGGAGGCAGAGGCAGGTGGATTTCTGAGTTCGAGGCCAGCCTGGTCTACAGAGTGAGTTCCAGGACAGCCAGGACTACACAGAGAAACCTTGTCTCGAAAAACAAACAAACAAACAAACAACAACAAACAACAAAAAGAGGAAGGAAGGAAGGAAGGAAGGAAGGAAGGAAGGAAGGAAGGAAGGAAGGAAGGAAGGAAGGAAGGCAGGCAGGCCGGACTCACCTTTTAACTTACATAGCTTAGGGTAAAATAATCAGGGATAAGGGCAGAGTCAGTGGATGGCAGTTGAGCTGAAACCAGACCTGCCCCAGCCTGGTCCACTGAAGGTAGCAGGTGGGCAGGACTCATTAGACCACCACCCATGCCTGGAGGTTTGAAATGTCCCCTAGAATCTAATTGCTCACCCCAGCACAGCTTTCCCAGTTTAGTGGAACTACACAGAGTAGCTCATCTTGTGTTGTATATCTCTTATCTTAGGAAAAACTCTTAAAGATTTTTTTTTTTAATCCCAATACCAAATATCTAAAATATCAGCCTAGCCAGGCGTGGTGACGCACGCCTTTAATCCCAGCACTCGGGAGGCAGAGGCAGGCGGATTTCTGAGTTCAAGGCCAGCCTGGTCTACAAAGTGAGTTCCAGGACAGCCAGGGCTACACAGAGAAACCCTGTCTCGAAAACAAAACAAAAAATAAAATAAAATAAAATAAAAGATACTAAAATGTCAGTTTAAACTGACCATGTTGTATGTGGCAGTGATGTACTGTAAAATAAATCAACGAAATGGTTGATTTTTATAAACTGACCGGTCCGATAATTAAACTTATTTCTCACTCTAAAAAAAGATTTAAAAAATATTGTGTGTGTCTGTGTGCAGTGCCCTCAGAACTCCCCTTGAGCTGGGTCCTTTGGGATGCAGCAACTGTTCCTAAACACTGAGCCATCTCTCCAGCCCCGCAAAGTAGAAGCTTTCGAAGACCAATGGCTCAGTCTCCTGCAGTGCTGTGTCAGATGCCCAGGACAGAGCCAGCTTCCTGGTGAGTCTATGATCCAAATACCCAGAAACTCTGCAAGCTTTCCCCCAGCCCTCAGTCAGCTGCCCTCAGCTGCAGAATGGCCACCACCAGGCAGCAGAGCTCACCTTGACCTCGATGAAGTCGGGGTTCCCCAAGGACACCAGCTCAGCGTAGGCCTGGAGTTCCTCCACGTTCCAACACTTCACAAGCGTCAGTCTGTAGACCGTTCGCTGTTGCTGGAACAGAGGGAAAACAACTTGGCTTTAGCCTGAGCATACGTCACAGATTGACCCAAGAACACTGGCTAGCACCCTTGAGCCACAGAGAACGCAGGTCAGGTAAAGCCCCTATGGACATGTACAAACCAAAGTTACTTTAAAAAAAAACAACAACATGGGTTGCTCAGCTAGCTCAACTGGTAGAACACGAGACTCTGAGCAATTTTATCTTTCATTCCATGTATATGGATGTGTCTGTGTCTCTATGTGTGCTTGTGTACAGGAACACACTGCCTTCTGAGGCCAACAGAAGGCAGCAGCCCCCCACCCTGTAACATGACCCTGAGCATGGAACCCAGGACCTCTGGGAGAACACCATTGCTTGCACCCACGAAGCCTTCTATCTCTGCAGTCCCCGAAGTGGCAGTCAGTGATGATCAGATTCTCACACACCTTACAGAAGGCACAAGTTGTTAGTACATGTGCTTCCCACGCCCTCACCCCTACAGCCAGGATCTAGAACCATGCTAGTCACCAAACGGCTGCCTAACACACACACACACACACACACACACACACACACACACACACACACACACATACACACACACACTGAACAGGCTTCAGTATGAGCAAGGGGGTAGTGAGAGGGCTCAGTGAGTAAAGGCGCTTGCTGAAAATCCTCATAACCTGAGTTCAAACTCTGGGACCCACATGGTGACTGGTGAGAACCAATTCCTGCAAGATGTCCCCTTACCTGTATGTGTATGCACATACATACACACAGGTGCACACACATGTACACATACAGATACACAGATGAACATACATACACACACATATACACAAGTATTCATACATGCAGAGGCACTCATATATTCACACACACATACACACTAAACAAATAAATAAGTAAAGTGATTATTAAAGAGAAAGCAAGCCCCCCATGGGTGCTGCCACTGGTAAACTACTCGCGTTCCTGTGAATAACCCCTCTCCCGTGCTAGGGTTAGAAACTGTCATTAAACTCATTATAGGATGGAGAGATGGCTCAGCAGTTCAGAGCACTGACTGCCCTTGCAGAGAACCTGAGCTCAGTCCCCAGCACCCACATCAGGCAGCTCACAACCACCAGTAACACAAGCTCTAGGGGATCTGACTTGGTCTTCTGGTCTCCATGGCTACCTGCATATATGTGTGTGTGCGCACACACTTTAAAAAATATTTTTTTCCAAGTCACAAAAAGAAAAAAAAAAGGCATTAAAATAAAAAGGAGACCAGTTAGGAATAGGAGAGGATTCTGGGTGGAGCAGGACAAAAGAGGGAAACGGAGGGTAAAAAGACTGGAAGGCATTGCAGACATGTAGGAAAATGTCAAACCGACATGTGATATCAGTAAACAGATACATTCTAATGAAATAAGGTGATTAAATCATATTAGGTGATGGAAAATTAACTCAAATAACCTTTTCAAGCTTTTCAAGTTCACACAAGAATCATGTGGACTGTGAATAATATGGATTATCATTCTTTTCTCTCCAGCTTTTTTGTCATTTATAATCGCTGGCATTTCTTGTTGACAGGAAAACCATGCGCATGCGTGGTCTAACCAACATCTACCAAAGAATCCAAATTGGTACACTTTTTTTTTTTTTTCCCAGAAAGCATTAAGATGGCAGCCGTTAAAGACTCTGAAAGATGGACAACCCAAGACGCCGCAACCTTCCTGGGCCTGAAATAAGCAAGTAAGACTCAAGGGTGTTCTAGACCACTACGGATAGCTTAACATCAAAGGCTAACACTTTGCCCTGGAGGGGAGGCCAGACCTGGGTAACAAATGCAAGTTCCCAGGAGCTTTAGTGAGCAGGGCTCAAAATAATGGAGTGAAGAGAAGGGACACTAAGCTCCCACTTCTGTGTTTGGGGAAAAGAAAAGCGTAATTTATAACCAGAAAAAAACCACAAGAGTAATTTTTTTAAAGCAAGTCTCCTGCAGCCCAGGCTAGCCAAGTATAACCTTGGACTTCTGCCTCTATTTCCTGGGTCCTGGAGTGCCCATGTTCCTGAATGCTACAGCACCCTGCACATGTGAGAACTTTCCTGGAGCAAACTTAGAAATCTATACTAAAGAGCATCTGTCAGGCACATCAAAAGCATTTCATTCCTATCTCCTTAGTTCTTTAGAAAGGCATTTTACCAGGCAAGAAAAGACAGGGCATTTCTAAATTCCCTTGAAATAGCTGTCAGGCTTCCACATCAAATTGAAGAATAGATAGAGCTGGGCTGGAGAGATAGATGTTCAGCAGTTAAGAGTACAGTCTGCTCTTGCAGAGACTTGAATTCAGTTCCCAGCATCTATGCTGAACAGCTCAGAATCACCTGGAATTCCAGCTCCCAGGGATCTGTCCCTCTCTTCTGGCCTCTGTGGGCACCTGCACTCTTGTGCACAGACACACACACACACACACACACACACACACACACACACTTCTAAAAATAAAAGAGACGTTCCAGTTAAACTCACAGAAGGCTGTCTATCCTGTTGTTTTAAAGTCTTCCTGAAAGTTCTGATCAAATCAAGGAAGCCAGGGCAAAAAAAGACTGAAGTGCACACAAAAGCAGTAAACTGTGAGTAATATAATTGGAGTCTTGGAAAGCTACCAACTTAAAAAAAAAAAAAGAAAAAGAAAATCAGATGCAAAGAAAGTGGCCAATTACCAAGGACAACTCGCCAGCTCTCCTAGCCTAGAGCAGCAGTGCGTTAAAATAAACCCGAGGTAGGATGGGATCCAAAGCACGCATGCTTCCTCAATATGTTCAATTCCTATCTTCGCAAAACAGGGGATTTGTGCAGGCTTAGCAATGTTAACCCAGGAAGCCCAGGTCCTGAAAGACTGTGGCCAGAATGCACCAAGTTTACAGCCTGGGCTACACAGCAAATTCCAAGCCAGCCTGGGCTACACACGAGAGTGCTGGGCTAGCTGGGTGGTACACAGAAACCCCATTTCCAAACTAACAACAAATTTGCTTTTGTTTGTCTGCCTGTTTTAGCACCTTAACCCTGTCGGACTTAGAACGAAGCCTTGCAGAACTAAAGCACACCAAGTACCAAGGGTCTGCTCAGACGCCTCTATTGAAATACCAATGACAGAGAGGAGGCGGCTCGGTGCGTGAGAATTCAAGGAATGCAGGCGTGAGAATGTAAGTTTGGATCCCCAGAACTAAAATAAAAAGCCAGGCATGGCCACACACATCTGTGACCCCAGGAGTGGAGAAGGGGTTGGGGGATGGGCAGAGATAGGATCCCTGCCCTGTCACTGGCTGCCAGCCTCACTCCAGCTTCAGTGTAAGAACCTGTCACAAGGCAATAAGGTAGAGAGTGACACAGCAGGGCACCTGATGTCCTCCCCTGGCCTCCACAGACAGCAGGACACTTGCCCCCCTCCCACACACTCACAAAGATACACCACAAAAATGTACATCATATGCTTACACACCAAAACTAAACTAAGTCAGCCCGAACAGGAAAGGCTCCATGCCGGCACAGACCGCTTACAGAATAGAAGGAAGAGAATATTCCACTTAAACATCTCTATAAAAACTCAACCGTTCACTTAGGAAATTACATGCAAGAGACGAAACTTAAAACACTTTTCTGAGAGACCTAAAGCAAACTCTGCCTCTCTCTACCTCCATTGGAAGCAGGATTTATAAAAAGGAGAGGGATTTACAAGTCCTTTGAACACACAACCCGATGAGGCCCCTAACAGCAGAGACATTACTCAGCACTTGCTGTGTGCTAGATGCTGTTACGAGTATTTGTGTCTTTCCAAGGCTATAAAATCTGTATGTACATCAGAAGAAATCTTAGCAGATAGGTGTGACTTTTATTTTCACTTGACAAACACGAGATCTAGATTCAGAGAGGGTAAAAATGCCAAAAGCCACACAGTAGCAGAGCAGGTGATCTGGGACGTGATCGCCAGCAACAGGAATCCTAGCAACTGGGCTGTGTGTACACTTGCTCTGCTTCTCTGTGTCTGTCAGTCTGTCTCTCTGTGTGTCTGTCTTTCTCTCTGTGTGTCTGTTTGTCTCTATCAGTTACACCTTGTAAAACTGAGATAAAATGGACAAAGAAATTACGACTATGGACTTGTCTGGGTGGCTAGAGTGCTTACCTTCCCTACAATGAGGCCCTAGTGTCCATCCCCAGAACCATATAAACCAGGAATGGTGGCGCATATCTGTCATCCCAGCACTAGGGAGTCGGTGGCAGGGGGATGAGGAATTCAAGGCCTCCTTTCAAGTCAAACCTGTAGTACATGAGTCCCTGACTCCAGTTGGGGGACACTGGAGAACGGATCAGTGGTTTACGACTGCTCTTACAGAGGGCCTGACCAGTCTGTGCCCCACACCCAAACTGGTCGGATTACAGCTGCCTGGAACCTCGGCTCCAGGGAACCCCACACCCTCTTCTGGCCTCTGAACTCACACGTGCAGAGACACGTGTACTAAAAATTCTTCTTTTTAAAAGATGCATGAGGCCGGGCGTGGTGGCACACACCTTTAATCCCAGCACTTTGGAGGCAGAGGCAGGCAGATTTCTAAGTTCGAGGCCAGCCTGGTCTACAAAGTGAGTTCCAGGACAGCCAGGGCTGCTCAGAGAAACCCTGTCTCGAAAAACCAAAAATAAAAAGATGCATGAGTTCATTCATATTCCAAACTGATGTTCCACTGTAATTAATATATATAATAAAGTCACCTCTACAGCTGACCCACTTCTAGTTGTACAGTGGTTGCTATGCAGTAGCAATGGTAGTTTCCAACCAGAGGCAACTCTGCGACCCTGGGGCTATTCTGTTCCAACTTTGAAACTTCCTTCAACAGGAAACCTTGAGAAGCCTTTGTTGCTTCCATAATTGGGGGTGCTCCTGACATCTAGTGGGCAGAGGCCAGAGCTGCTGCGGAGCACAGGATAATCACAAGCTCCCCCACCCTGCACCCCTTTTCCTGCTATCACAATTATTCCTTGAAAAAGGCCAGTGGAGCAAAAACCAAGAAGTCCTTCCTGTTAGAGCTGGTCTTCCCATGACCATTAATGGAGTCCTGCTGTACTTGGCCATTTGCTTAATGTCCATGTTTAGGAGCCAACTATCTTCTTCCAGAAGTGCATGACACCCTTTATGCACATAAAATAAAAATGTATTCATCCAAGTGTGTGTCGGAGCATGCACACACCACACATGCTGTAGCGGTCAGGGTATGAGGCTTGGCAGCACAAGCCTTTACCCACTGAGCCATCTCACCGGCCCTGATTTGATTTGATTTTGAAAGACAGGCTCTAACTCTAACTCCCCATCTAGCCAATAACCTTGATGTTCTAATCTTTCTGCCTCTACTCAGAGCTCCGGGTTTATAGGTGTTGCACTAGCAGGCCCAAGAAAGTCAGGAATACCAAAAGTGACAGTCTGAGCTGGAGAGTGGCTGTGGAGAGCTGGCCCTGTCCTTCCTGGGGCTTATGCTGAGTCAACCGTGAAGCCATCTGGGCCTGGAACTCTCTTTGCACAGGTTTTTAAATTATAAAACCAGAAGGCTAGAGAGATGGCTCAGTGGTTAGGAGCACTCCCTCCTATTACAGAGGACCTGGCAGATGATCACAACTACCTGAACCAGCTCCAAGGGCTCTGCTGCTCTCTTCTGGGCTCCAAGGGCACTGTACTCCCATGGACGTACACATACATACATGGACGTACACATACACACGTGCACAAACACATACACAAGTGCACAAACACATACACACACGAAAAATTAAGATAGGCTGGCTGTTATGCATGCCTTTAATCTCAGCACGTCAGAGGAAGACTGTGTTGTGTGTTTGAGCCAAACTGCTCTACACGATGAGTTCCAGGTCAGTCAGAGCTACAGAGTGAAACCCTCTCTCAATAAGTAAATAATAAAATCAGATTATTTATAAGACCTGTTACAGTTTGCTTTCCGTTGCTGTGATTAAAATACCATGACCTGAAGCAACCTGGGGAGGAAAGGCTTACTTGGCTAACAGATTCTGTGTTGAGGTTTGGTCTGTTGCGTCGAATTGTAATGCTAACCTAAGACCTGGTTGCCCCGGAGGTGAGAGTCCACATGCAGACGCAAGCGATGCTACATGTGACCTACCCCCAAATTATTTCTGCTTGGTGAATAAAGATGCCTACAGTCAGGGCTGGAGACATGGCTCAGCAGTTAAGAGCACCTACTGCTGGGTCCTGGGTTCAATTCCCAGCAACCACATGGTAACTCACAACCATCTGTAATGGGATCCAATGCCCTCTTCTGGTGTGTCTCAAGACAGCAACTGTGTATTCACATATATGAAATAAATAAATCTTAAAAAAAAAAAAAAAAAAAAGCAAAAAGCTGGGCAGTGGTGGCACAGGCCTTTAATCCCAGCACTTGGGAGCAGAGGCAGGCAGATTTCTAAGTTCGAGGCCAGCCTGGTCTACAGAGTGATTTCCAGGACAGCCAGGGCTACACAGAGAAACCCTGTCTCAAAAACATCAACAAAAAAAGATGCCTACAGTCTAAACCTGGGCAGAACTGAGATAAGTGGGGCCTTGTGTTCCTGATTGGAGGAGACCACAAGGTGGCGGGAAGAAGGTGGAGAGAGGAGAAAGACACCATGAGTTAGGAGTCAAGAAAACATGGGTCTGAGGGCTGGCCAACTGGAGTTAAGAGCAGCCTAGATAAATCACAGTAATAACTCGGGATTATGGATAAAAAATAGATGTTTAATAACATGGAAGGTAGATATCTGATCTTCATCAGTGCTGGTAGAGGCTTATTATAAATATAAAGGTTGTGTGTCTTTTATCCAGGAACTGAACGATCAATGGTGGGGTAGAAACCCTAGATTGGGATTAAATATTTTCTACAACAGTTACAGCCCATCATGAAGGTGAGGACCCAAGGCAGGAACTGAGGCAGAGACCATGGAGGGATGCTGCTTACTGGCTTGCTCAGTTGGCTTTCTTATGCATCTCACCCATAGTGGGCTGGGCCCACACCCAGCAATTCATTACTCAAGAAAACGCCCCACAAGCTTGCCTACTGGCCAATCTAATGGAAGCATTTTCTCAGTTCAGGTTTCCTCTTCCCAGATGACTTTAGCTTGCATCAAGCTGGAAAACAAATCTAACAAGCAGACTCACAGCCTTCTGGTTTATTTTTGTGCTTTTTTTTTTCCTAGCTTTGTTTCCTAAGCATCTGTACAGTTCGACCAGGAGGCGGCATGACTTTAATCCCAGTACTCGGGAGGCAGAGGCAGGTAGAGCTCTAGGATTTCGAGGCCAGCCTGGTCTATAGAGGGAGTTCCAGGACAGCTGGGGCTATGTTACACAGAAAAACTGTGTCTCAAAAAAAAAAAAGATTTTGTATATTTCATCTAGTTGGCATAAAGTCATTCAAAACATGTTTTCTTTCTTTCTTTTGAGTATATGATATATGTGTATACAGATTTGTGAGCATGTATGCAGGTAGCCATACACATGCCACAGGACAAGTGTGGAGGTCAGAGGACTATCTGGATTGTGCAGCCTTCAACTTCTACCTTGAGATGGGATTTCCTTGGTTTTTCGCTATGCCTAACCCAGGCTAGCTGACCCATCAACACAGGGACACGATACTGAAGATGAGCTAAGTCGGGCTTTACGCGAGTGCTAAGGACCAGAACTCGGAGCCTCAGGCTTCTGTAGGGCAAGTCCCTGGCCCACTGCGTCATCTCCCAAAGCCCTCATTTGGTTATTTAGCGTCTCAAGAGTTTCAGTGTGATGGTTTGAGCGAGAATGGCCGTCATAGGTGCATATATTTGAATGCTTGTTCCTAACTTGATGGTACTGTTTTGGGAAGAATTAGGAAGTGTGGCCTTGTCGGAGTAGGTGTGTCATGGGTGTCGGGGGGAGAAGCATTGTGGTTTCAGAAACCCATACTAGGCCCAACCTCTCATTCTCTGCCTCCAACCTGCAGATCAGATGCAAGCTTTTGGCTACTGCTCCAGCACCATGCCTGTCTACCTACCCAGGCACAGTCATGCTCCCCAACATGGTCATGGCTTCGCCCTCTGAAACTGCACGCAAGTCCCCAATTACATTCTTGTAAGCACCTTGGTCATGGAGTCTCTTCACAGCAAGAGAACGGTAAACCTGGCCACACTCCTTTCCATCCCTAACATTCCACATTTGTCTTATCTCGCTTCACTCACTGACTCTGCAGTCTTACAGGCTTTTTGTTAAGGGCCAACTTTGGTTTTTAAAATCGTCTCTATTCTGTGGATGGTCTGTTTCATTAACTTCTTTATTCCCTCCCAAGTTCTTACTGTGTGGGTAATTTGCAGTTCGGTTCTAACTTCTTAATATGTATTGATCTTTAGTCGTTCTTACTGAAATAGGAACTCTGTCTCAACAAAAACATTCATTTCTTGTCACGGGGAAGAAAGATCTAGACAGTGGCTCCACATAGCTGAGGCCTCTTTCAGTCTTGAAGAACAGTGCCCCTGGAGCTGGAGAGACGGCTCAGCGGAGAAGAGCACTGACTGCCGTTGCAAAGCAACCAGGTTCGATTGCCAGCACCCACATGGCAGATGACAACCATCTGAAACTTCAGGGAATCTGATGTCCTATTCTGGACTCTGTGGCCACCAGGAAATAGTTTGCAGACACACACTCAGACAAAACACCCATACATATTAAAAATAATAAAGTAATTTTTTAAAAGAACAAAAAGAAAAGAATACTGTTTCCATCTTCCCAGGTCTGACAGAGTCCCAAGTAGGCTTGGCCATCTTTTCCTCAAAGACAGAAGGAAGAGGTAGCAACAGGAGGTCCTCACCAGGAGACAGTGAGTTAAACAGCAGGAAAAGACATAATGATACATTTTTATTTATTTGTTTAGAGAGAGCATCTCACATTGGCTAATGCCAGCTTGACAGAATCCAGAAGTGCATGGGGGTGGGTCTCTGAGCCCGTGTTTGAGGGACGATCGTAACTATATTAACTGATGTGAAAAAGACACATCCTCGCTGTGGGCATCCTCGCTGTGGGCATCCTCGCTGTGGGCATCCTCGCCGTGGGCAGGACCACTCTCTGGCTGGGAGCCTGGACGGTCTGAGCGTAAAGAGTGCTGGGGCAGCAGCATGCATTCAATGCTCTGACCCCAGCTCTGACTGCCATGTGACTGGCTGCTTCCAGTGCTTGTGGCCTTGCCCTCCCTGTTGCCCCGCTGCTGCATGGAGCCTCAAACGTGAGCCAGAATAAGGCCTTTGCCCTGTGAGTCACTTTTATGGGGTAAAGGCACTTACCATGTGATTGTGGAGACTTGAATTCTATCTACAGGACCCAGGTAAAAAGCCAGACGTGGCAGCTCACATTTGTGATCACAGCATTCCTACTCAGAGATGAGAGGCAGAGGCAGGAGTATTGGCTGGGAGCTCAAGGGGCGGCCAACCTGGAGTACACTGCCCACTGGCAGAAATAAGAGACACTTCAACAGATGAAGGGAAGCCACTACAGAAAGCTGCCCTCTGGTTTTACCACATGTACCATGTTTTATGCACACACACACACACACACACACACACACACACAGGATATGAGGATACATGTATGGCTTTTTAAAAAGCTGAATAACATCTTTAGAAGTAGCTGGAGAGAGTAATACAACAATGTATTGCTGAAATGAGGAGAGAACAACAGAAACACAGGGGAGCGGGAGAGGCGACAGCAGAGCATGATGGGAGGACTGCCTTCAGTTCACAGATGGACATGGAATGACCGAGTACTTGCAGTTTTCTAAAGCTGACCAAAAGGATAGAAAATGTAACTCAACTCCTCCCGAGCACAGGAGGAGCACCTTGTACTTATGGGATCACTGCAATGCTCTGACCAATCACAGGTCAGTTTGCTTGAGCAACCCTAATTAAACACTGATGCATCAAAGAGGGAGGGGCATGAAAATAGGAGGGAGTTCTTGGGAGAGAGGGGTTCATTGAGAATGGGAGGGGTTAAGAGAGGAACTGGGGAGTTATATACATGTGTGAAATGGAAAGGAATACATTTTTGTTTTTGCCTTTCAAGACAGGGTTTCTCTGTGTAACCCTGGCTTGCCCTGGAACTGGCTCTGTAGACCAGGCTGGCCTTGAACTCACAAAGATCTGCCTGCCTCTGCATCCTGAGTGCTGGGATTAAAGGTCTGTGCCAACAACCATCAAAACAATTTTTAATGGGGCTGGAGAGATGACTCAGTTGTTGAGAGCACCAGCTGCTTTCTGAGGACATGACTCTGATTCCAGCACCCACGTGACAGCTCACAGCTGTAACCCCAGTCCCAGGGCACACAAAGCCCTCTCTGGCTTCCTTGAGTACCAGGCACACACATGGTACAGGCAAAATACTCATACACTTTTTTTTTAAAAGCAATAAAATAATTTCAAAGTTAAGAAAAAAATTAAGGAAGGAAACTGGGGCTGGAGAAACTGCTCTGGCATTGAGGCCTTGCTGCTCTTGCAGAGGACCTGGGTTCAGTTCCCATGAGACACCTTACAACCATCTGTAACTCCAGCCCATGGGGAAGACTCCCTCTTCTGGCCACCAAGGGCAACTGCATAATGCAGAAAGATAACACATAAATAAAAATAAAATAAATCTTTTCCAAAAAAGATTATAGCCAGGCATGGTAGCGCACGCCTTTAATCCCAGCACTCGGGAGGCAGAGGTAGGCAGATTTCTGAGTTCGAGGCCAGCCTGGTCTACAAAGTGAGTTCCAGGACAGCCAGGGCTATACAGAGAAACCCTGTCTCAAAAAACCAAAAAAAAAAAAATAAATAAATAATAATAATAATAATAATAAAAGATAATAGTTCAGCATTTCTCTGGAACACAGAAACAGCTTTTAAATATTAATACACAAAACAACCCAGTAACACAAAATAGATAATGCACTGACCAACCGAAGCTCATTTCAGGGATGGAATGTGGTTGGTATTTGAAAATCAGTGCCATTCACCACATTAGCAGAAGGAGCAGACTTTACTCAATAGAATGAGAATAAGCATGTGAACTCAACAATTCTTCCTAATTTAGAAACCCATAGGGCCCTGGGAACAAAGGAACATTCTCCACACTAATGATATTTGCAAGAAGTCAACAGCAAATATTATTATTAATATTATTCATGGTGAGACAGCGAATATTCCTCCTGAATCCAGAAGACCATGGGAAGGCAGGTAGGACCTTCCTAGGAACAGCATCACACAGCAAAGCTGTCCTACACAAGGAATGAAAGGACACCACGGGCTGGCGAGATGGCTCCGCAGGAACAAGTGCTGGCCACCAAGCCCCACAGCCTGGGTCTGATGCCAGAGACACGCATGCTGCAAGGACAGACCCAACAGGGACACGCGTGCTGCAAGGACAGACCCAACGCTTGCAAGCTGTCCTCCTCCACATCTGTGCTGATTCACAAATGCTAGGGTATTCAAGTGCCGGCACACACACATACACATACACACACACATACACACTTAAAAGATCTTTTTAATCATACCAAAAGATTTGATTTAAGGAATTAATCATTTTAGAATAAAGTAATTCTTATAATATTAATATGGTTAATAAAATGATATTATAGAGCCGGGCGTGGTGGCACACGCCTTTAATCCCAGCACTCAGGAGGCAGAGGCAGCCAAGTTTCTGAGTTCGAGGCCAGCCGACTCTGGTTTACAGAGTGAGTTCCAGGACAGCCAGGGCTATACAGAGAAACCCTGTCTCGAAAACAAACAAATTTAAAAAATGATATTATAATTAACAAAATAATTGCTAATAAAGAATTAATCATTTTAAAAGGCTCTGCCATAAGTATCCAAAAATCTAATTCCTACATATCTATAATAATTTTTGAAAATTAAAAAATTAAGTATTATTTACCAGTGGCATCCAATACTATATATTTGTAAAAACTAAAAATCACAAAGCACATGAGTGATCCCTACAGAGGTCATTAAATGGTACAATACCACTTAATAAATGCTAACTCCCGCACTTGGAAGACTGAAGAAGGAGTTCTCAAATCCAAACCTGGCTGGGGCTACAGGGTGAGTTCAAGGCCAGTCTGGGCTATATGAGACCCTGTCACACACACACACACACACACACACACACACACACACACACACACACACACACACGAATACAAATGTGGGTCAATACTCTAATGCAAGGATCAATACATTCTGGCCCAAAGGTTGAATGGTCCTCTACTTGTTCTCCTTATAGCCTTGAACTAAAAATGGATTTTATGTCTGAACAATTACAGTCTGTCTTGTAACTGAGAACAGAGACCGTGATGTCCAATTAGGCAAAGCACAATACCCCCTCAACAAATGTCAAGGCCTTCAGCAGGACTCTATCTGGACTCAGCCTTCACTAATACAGTCTGGGCTTTGTGGCTGAATATCTAAAGCTATGTTTTCTCCTTTCTGAGAGCATCACCTCCCCACAACCCTCTCACTGTGCCTCTGGTGTGTGCATGCATGCGTACTTAACTCCCTAGAAGACCTTGGGCTCCTGTCCTCCCATCCTAGGTGCAGGAGTTACACGGTGGCACCAACTCTTCTGTTGCCCCTCGACACAAGGATGCAAATTCTGCCTAGACTCAGCAAACATGCCACTATCTCAACCAGAACACAGCTTGTTTAATTTTTAAAAAGTCTTTGTTCATTTGAGACAGAATCTTATTATGTAGCCTTGGCTGGAGCACACAACGTAGACCAGGAAACCATTATGATCCAACTTGCCTCTTGAAAGTGTATTTTTTGAGTGATAAGAAGAAACAAAGTTACACAGAGCAGACTGAGGTAAATCTACTCTAGGAAGAACAGGGTCTGAACATTTGGACTATAGAGTGTGCTGGCGTATGCACAGCATTGAAATAAAATAGTGCCCACATCTTGGGTGAGGCCAGAAGACAGCACTGGATCCCACAGCTGCAGTTACAGACAGTATGGCTGCCCAGTGTCCTGCTAGCCATCTTCCCAATGTTCAACTCTGTAAGCCTTTAGGTGTTATATATAGAAATATTCACAGGTTAAATAGTGGGGGGTAAAAGTGCTTGCTACCAAGCCTAAGACCCAGAGTTCAAGCCCTGGAACCTCCATGAGTGAAAGAGAGAAGTGACTCTTAAAAAAGTTGTCATCTGATCTCCAGAGAATGCCTTGGCAGGCCCACACACAGAGAGAAATAAATTAATAAATGGAAAAAAAACTTTTTAATAAAATAAACTATTCCAGTGACCCCTCCACTGTCTGAGTGAGGAAGCTGATCAGGCAGTAACTTACAATACTGTCAGGTATGAGAGCAAAGGCCAAAGCTATATGTTGCGGTATCCTCTGCTCTTTCTGGCACCTTAGGTAGTCATAATAAAATGTTGAAACCTATACAATTACATGTTGGAATTCTGCGGTTTCTAATTAGGCTGCACATTCCAGGTGAGGTTATTACAACCCAGGCCCACAGCTCTCTTAATTCCAGTGATTTATCCCGACAGTTGCAATTCGAGACAAACTAGTTGAGGTGGTGTCAAAACAAGATAAAATGGTCTCCTAAAATATGGCACCGACTTACGAGTAATCAAAGGGATGCAAATGGAAGCAGTAATGAGGTACCATTTTGGATTATCAAATTGGCACAGGTTGTTTCTTTTAAATAGCAATGCTCAGGGCTTTCTAGACAGGCACACCCATTCCCTCATGGTGGGGCTGTGATTCGGCACAGACATTTTGGAAATTAACGCAGCAACATGATTAAGGATTCTAGAAAATATCCAACTCTGTTGATCTGATAATTGCATTTCTAAAAATTTAGCCTACGGGAATGATAAAGCTTGCAGACAAAGGCTGAGGAGTGAGACTATCCACTGGAGCCCTTCTAGCATGCTGAGATATCACAGGGTCTCAAGATGCTCAAAATGGATCTATGGTGTGGCCATTTGGCCAACACACACACCTACAGCAGTATTTTAGGTGGTGTCTGTGAGCCCCAGCATGGCTGAGGCATTCCTATAGAAAGCAGAGCTCAAGGCAGACGTGCAGGCTAGTGTCTTATCCTATAGCTGTGATAGAATCCCCTGGTAAAAGCAGCTAAGGAAGGATTTATCTGGGTTCACAGTCCATCATGGTGGGGGAGGCAAGACAGCAGGAGCAAGAGGTGGCCAGCCACACTGCATCCAGTCAAACAGGAGTGAGCTACGCATGCTCGAAGGCTCACTCTCCACCTACTTCCTCCCTTCTATGCACTCCAGACCAGGCCCAGGGAACAGTGCACCCCTCTTTGGAGTGGGTCTTCCCACTGCAGTTAACCTAATCAAGAGACTCCTCCACAGGCTTGTCTTCTAGGTCCTGCTGAAGTAACATGCTAGATGAGCTATCAGAGCAGGACTCTAGGAAAAGAGATGGTGAGCCAAGTTGAGTCGGTTCCCACCGAAACCTTGGAAAAACCTGCTGTAGAGGAATGTTTAATGACAGGCAGTGATTTTCCTAGTCAATTTGTAAAATATGTAGTAACAGGTGAGTGTGGGCTCTCGTGACTGAAGAGCACTGCCATGAGGTGACAGAGTGGGTCCCTGAGCACAGAGCATCATATAGAGGTCAGAGAATAATGTCACCAAAATCAATAAGCAGACGCTCGTGGTGCAGCCCCGCCCAGATGCCGAGTCAGCTCCCATCACTTACACTTCTGTGTCTGAAGACGTGGACAGAAAAGCCACGCCCCTGGCAGTATTCCCAGAGACACAGCCCATCCATCATTCTTGCAGTAAACTCTTATGGACAGAAGCAGCTGGACCCAAGGTACGTGGGACACAGGGGTGAGGGTAACTCAGCTAAGCCAATGAACTCAATAGCAGATCTACATTCCAGAACTATTGCTTAAGCTAACCTCAATGTCGGAGTTCCAAATAGTAAGAAAATGACCCCATTGGTGGACATTGATTGTTTAATCACAAGATTTTACAGTTTAGAAATGTTTAGATTCTTTAACTTAAGTCAATAAATGTCCCTGTGTTAAGACTGGATCTCAAAAATAAAAGACTGATTAAAGACAAATGGGTCCTTGAATGAAGCTTTCCATGGTCCCTCTCTGGAACATTTATCAGTGAGGTGTGTCTAGTGTTTTAAAGTAAAATCAGAAATGACAGTAAGCTGAACCTCACCTGCAAGAGGAAGACAGGACAGGGAGATGGCTCAGCAGTTACACACACCTACCAAACATAAAAGCAGAGCACCAGCTGTCCAAGGGTGTCCTTGGACTTCACGTGTCTGAGGCACTCAACTACAACCAACATGGCAATAACATTAAATAATCAAATAAAACTTTTAAGATGGGGCTGGATTGATGGCTCAGCAGTTAAAAGCACACCCGGCTCAGACAGAGGATCCAAGTGAAATTTCAAGCACCCACCAGAGGTCGCTCACAACCACATGTAATTCCAGCTCCAAGGGATCTAGCATCCCCTTCTGGCCTCGGCAGACACTGCACTCACACATGCTCATGCTCATGCACACACACACCAAGATTAAAACTGATACTTATTAGAGAATGACTCCGTCCTTGAAGTGAGCCTAAAAAGCTTATACTGAGCTGTGTCTGTGGGGACAGACTGTTGAGCCTGGCTTTTCAAGATGAATCAGAAGTGATAGCAAACCGAGTCTCTGAGAGGAAAAGCAGAGTGCACTACAGCCTCGCTGGCAGGCTTGTGATATGCCTTTCATTCAGCTCGCTTTCCTGAGGGGCAGTCCTTACTAAACAACGAAGGTGGACTACTAGCCAAAGGGTGCTACAGGTCTGTGGGGAATTGCAGGCTGGTCTCCCGTCGAGCTGAGGTATGAACCCCTATGGCCATAATTCACCTACATGACACGGTGGGCGTTCCCTCATGCTCCTGGAACTCCAGCCCCTGCCTAAGGTACCACCTCTCACAGCCCCCACAAGAGAAGCATGGTCAGTAGTCACGTAAGCAATGGCCCAAGCTTCTGACCTTCAGGCTAAACTTCTCCCCAGTTACCTAGCAACAGTGAAGACCATAAAAAGGGGTTCAGCCCCCACCTCACTCTCTCACTCCTTTGTCCTCTCACTTCTCACACTTCTCTCTCCTCTCCCTTTGTCTTTGTCCTCTCCTCCACTCCTTCTCTGTCTGTCTGTCTGTCTGTCTGTCTCTACCTTCTTTCTTTGCCCCTGCATTTCTATAATAAGTTCTTAACCATTGATAGTCTCTGCTCCTTCAAGGCCCGCTGCACACTCTGGTCTGTGTTGGGAACTTCTTCCCCCATTCCCTCTCTCCCACAACCCTGGTGGCTTTAGCAAAGTAGTTCGGGGAGGGGGGAGGGGGGTCTCCAGGCAGGGCTGCCCCTTGGCCACCCCTGAAGAGTGGGATAGAGGAATGCCCACCCAGGGATGAGTGGATAGGTTAGGTAGCAGCCCTCCCACGCCTGACTGACCAGAGAATAAGGAAACTCTAGCAGGGCGTGGGCCTCTTTTCCCTTTCCCCACTTCCCCTGCCCCCCCTTCCTCTTTTTATTTTGTTTCCAACACAGGTCTGTTTCCTGAGCTGCTCCACTGAAACAGATGAGGGAAAAAAGGAAGGAGGGAGGGGATAGTAATAAAGATACAATGAGATGGACAGCTTCAAGAACTGGATTCAGTGTCTGTGGGGAAACACATGGAAACAAAACTAGCATTGAGACAAGATGGACGTACCACAGCCAACATAGCTCTATAAGGAGGTAGCTGTGGTCAAAGAAAACTAAGATTAAAAGGTAAATGAACCCAGACATAGTAACAAGTGCCTATGATTCCAGTGTTCGGATAGCAGCAGAGGGCCCTTGAATACACCTGGAAACCCTGCCTGAAACAAATATATAATGGAGACAGGCATGGTAAAAATAAAAAGATAAAATTAGTAGCATAATAAAAGAAGGTCTTTAAAACATATTGTTAGGAACGGCTCAGCAGTAGAAGCTTTAAGTTGAATCTCCCAGTGAGGGGCTAGGGGTGTGGCTCAGTGGCAGGGCCTCTGCCTAGAATCCCCCAGTGAGGGGCTGGGGGCGTGGCTCAGTGGTAGAGCCCCTCCCTAGAATCTCCCAGTGAGGGGCTGGGGGTGTGGCTCAGTGGTAGAGCCCCTCCCTAGAATCTCCCAGTGAGGGGTTGGGGGCATGGCTCAGTGAGTGGGAGAGCACACATCTGACATGCACAAAGCCTTGAGTTCCAAACTCAGCACAAAAATCAAATGAATGAATAAATATTTTCACATGCACACAAGTACACATATAAACCTATCAAAAATGTGTACAGCATAATACAATTGTACTTTCTAAAACTGAAATGTAGCCCCTATACATTGAATAGTTAACTATCACAACAAACACCAACCCCACCCTCACCCCCAATTGAGGGCCAGGTGATGATTCCATAGCCTAGAGTTCTTTCTGGAAATTTTGAGATTATGAGGCTCAGAACAATCAGGTAGACTGTCGCCTCCATTTCTAAGCCCTCCCATCCTCGGAGAATGGGAAACAAAAGAAAACCCAGCCTCCACCCTGGGGGAAGAAAAGGCTCAGAGGCCACAGAGGTTGTAATCCTGTGAGGGCCAGGGCTGCAACTCAGGCGACACCTGAGGGAACACATGCGCAAAGCCCCTGCTGTCCATCCCCAGTACCACATAAACTCCAAAGGCTGCTCTTTATGTGAAACTGAACATTTGTGACTGGTCCCAGCTACAGCGCGTTTCTCCCCACTGCGAGGCTAGATTTAGGAACAGAACAAATAGCTGGATATAAATGGTATTTATTCCAACCCAGTACCTCAAGGACTAATGGAGTAATTCTTTTATTCCTGTGAAAGCGAATGACTTTTTCCCACACGTGGTGCCTTCTTGCAGGCCCTCAGCAGAGGTGCAAGTTATCTTTAAATCGCCATAAATCAAACAGACCCCCAAATGGTCTCTAGGATCTTCATTTCCCGAAAGCGCTAATAAAATGGGTTTTCAGATGTCAAGTTGAGAAAGTGCTTCTTTCCTTCTGGCTTCAACCAGCCAAAGAAATTAGCTCCTGATCATTCTTTTTAATTTCCCTTTCCCCTTAAACTCTGCTTTTAATAAATCAAACACGATGATTCTCATAAGGGAGTTCGATTCTAATCTCCAAAATGGGGATGGCTGGGCTCAAAGTTTAAAACAAGCCTGGAGACGAGCAGCCTTGAAGGATGTCACTTGCAAAGAAATTAAAGGTTATGAAGAAGGTTCATCAGCCAAGAAAGAAAGCCACCAAGGTCAGCAAGACAGCCTCAGGGGAGGAGGGGCTTGCTGCCAGGCCTCCCGATCTGAGGATAATCGCCATGGTGGAAAGAGAGAACCAACCCAGGCTGTCCTCTGAACTCCAAACAAGTGAAGACACATATGCGCACACGCGCGCACGCACACACACACACACACTCTCTCTCTCTCTCTCACAAACACACACTCATACTCTCACACACACAGACACACACACACACACATTAAATATAAAAAACTGTTTAATAGGCACTGTGAGTGGTGGAGGGCACAGGCTTCTGGGCTATCCATCAGCTGCCAGCATCGCTGAGACCATGAAAAGCCTACTTCAAGGTGCAGCCCACACCCCTTATGCCAGCGTAATTCACTTTTAGGTTCCCAGGCAGCACCAGAAACCATCGCGGTGCAGAACGCCAACTGTGCAAGCTTTCTTGTGTCTACACACATTCAGCGCCTTCTCTATCTTTGAGCACACACTGAGGTGTTACCTTTTGCACCATGAAAGGTACCAGTAAAATGAGAGCAAAATTCCCTTCTTGCAGCCACACAGGTAGAAGCTCTCTCCTCTTACCAGGAGAAAAGTCTCCTGAGACTTCCACCTGCTCACTTCCCAGCTATCTCTTGGCTGAATCATCGACATCACTGCCTCGTGCTCGGGATCCTGTTTGGTTCTTTGGTGTGAGAAAATACCCAGACCAAAAGCAACCTTTGGTCAGAAAGGGACAGGAAAGGATTTATTTGGCTTAAATTTCAAAGTCACAATCCGTCACTGATGAACATCAGGACAGAACTAGGAGGAGGAGGAGGATCGGCAACTCAAGGACATTCATGGTTACAAACGGAGTCCCAGGCTAGCCTGGGCTACAAGAGGCCCTGCCTTAAAAAACAACAACAACAACAACAAACCAAAAACAAATATGATGACATATATCTTTAATCCCAGCACCTGGGAGGCAGAGGCAGGGGATCTCTATTAAGTTTGAGGCCAGCCTGGTCAATAAAGCCTGTTCCAAGCCAACCAGGGCTACAAGATCAGACCACATCTCAATAAGTGAATGAATGAATGAATGAATGAATGAATGAAGAGATGGCTTAGTTTGCTGCTCTTACAGAGGACCCAGGTTTGATTCCCAGCACCCACTTGGGAGCTCACAACTGTCTATAACTCCTGTTCCAGATGATCTGACACCCTCTTCTGGTCTCTCTGGGCACTACATGCACATTGTACACAGACATACAGGTAAAACACTCATACGTATAAAATAAAAATTAGTATTAACAACCTTGTGTATTTCCAATATTTAAGCTTCTCCCCCCCCCCCCAAATGAATTGATTCCCTCTTTCCTTTTGATTATTTGTGTATGTAGGGAGGTAGCAATTGGCATCCAGGTGCATATGTACATGTGTGTGCTCATCTGTATGCATGAAAGCAGAGGCTAGAAAATGTTCTTGGGGGCCATTTCTCCAGTGCTGTCTACCTTGGGTTGGAGGAGGGGGCTAGTGCACGTGAGGCCAGCACCCATGAAGGCAAGAAGAGAGAACAGGATACCTGGAGCTGTGAGCCAATGATGTAGGTGCTGTGCTACGACCTACTGGGGTCCTCTGGAAGGGCAGCAAGTGACTAAGTGCACGGCTACCTCTCCAGCTCACACTGTATTTTTTGAGACAGACCTTTCAATGGACGGCCTGGAGTTCTGCAAGTGAGCTAAGCCGGCTGGCCATTGAGCCCCAGGGATCCACTCATATCCATTTCCCCAGTGCTGGGATTCTAAGAACATGCCACTGTGCCTAGATTTTATGTGGCGCTGGGGATCCACACGTAGCCCTCATACTTGCTCAACAGGCACTGTCCACCCCTCTCTACCACCTCTCCTTCCTCATCTCCCTAGCTCTTTGCTCCCCTGCCCTCACGGCTGTTGCTTACTAATTCCCTGGTGGTAAACAGCAAACCACCCTCAGCGTCCTTCCTCCTTCTAAGCAGTCTACTTGAGCTACGGTCTGCACACAGCAAGCCACGCAGCTAAAAGGGCACATTCTCCTGGCTCCCCCAAGCAGAGTGTGGCTAAGGAACTGAGTCTGCCAACAAGATACCAATGGAAGAGTTATAGAAATCACCTCACCCAGGGGCTGAAAAGATAGCTTGGCAATTAAAAGTGTAGTTACTTTTGCAGGTGACCCAAGTTCAGCTCCCAGCACCCACGTGAGGCGGCTCACCACCACCTATAACTCCAAGTCCAGGGGCTCTGACGTCCTGGCCTCGGAAGATACTACAGTCACACACACATACCAACGTACAGACAGAACATAGATGATTAAAAACAAATCTTTATAAGGTGCTGGGTTCAGCAATGCCAAGGGAGAAAACAAGGAACTGGAGACCACACACAAAGCCCCTGGCTCACCTACATGGACACATCATCTCACACATATTGTCTGTGTGGAATCGGCCCTGCAGCTAACCTGAACGCCAGTGGCATCGTCAGCTTAGATCTGGATCTGGCTAGCTATGCTTATTCTCGCTATTTTACAATTATCTGTAACCGTAGCTTCAGTTTTATTAGCCTTAAGAACTCTTTCTGCTTTCCCATCATATAGGGCAGCTCTGAACTGCCTGTCACTCCAGCTCCAGGGAGCTCAACGCCCTCTACTGGACTCCTCAGATACCTGCACTCATGAGGCATACATTCACACAAAGACACACATAAATAATATTTTTAAATTATTTTTAAGTTGACTTTCTGAAATGCAAGGGCTTGGAACTTTGCTTGTTGCTGCTTTTTTTTTTTTTTTTTTTTTTTGGTCTTGCCAATAAGAAGCCATGTCAGATAGTTTACTACCTACAAATGATCTCTCCCTCTCTGTGCTGCCAGAGAACAGGACTCCACTACCTTGTCTACTGTTGCCAAAGCTTATCCTTACCAGGTGTGAAGCACTCAGTAAGCACTTGTCGGGGGAAGGGGCAGTCTGTGTGGCTGGGGTATTAACATTTGTTTATGGATGGATATGCAGAGCCTCATGCAGCTCTGACAGGGCATCAAATGGGGCTGGAGGAATAGCTCAGGGGCAGAACGTGTGCTCGACATGTGTGAGGTCCTGAGTTCAACCTCCATCATCAAGAAAAACAGAAACAAAAAAATACCCAGGAAAAAAAATCTATAAATGTTAGAAGGCAGCGGCCCATTTTTACCAGGTACTAATAGAACATGACTCTATCATAAGAAAAACAATTTGGGTAAAAAGCATACACATGCACACGCGCGCGTGCACACACACACACACACACACACACACACACACATACACACCCTATAATTACAGCAATATATGCACCCCAAACCCAAGTTTATGTGAGGGTCAGCGTGTCGAAGGCCAGCCTTCATTACATGAGACCCTGACAATCAATTGGAAAAGTTAAAATGGGTCATATATCAACTAAAGTCTCCCGAAGAACTTCTTAAAACTGAGATGAGATGCCTGTACATGAACTAACTCTGGCACAGATCTGTACATGTAAAACAACGCTTCCAGGCCTAACACCAAAAATAAAGGTCAGCAACAGCTGCCTGGCAGAGAATGGCAGCCTCTGTGCCAGCACCAACCAAGAAGCCTCTGTACGGTAATGCCTAGTAACCTGGCCACATCAAATTCAATGGACTCTGGTATCTGCAATGCCATTCATTTCCTGCACACAGTTTGCAGAAAATCAACATAAATTTTGCCCTTGCAAACATCCACTGAAAACACTGGGTTGAAAGAGCTGTATGCAATGTCAAGTTTGGACATTAAACTCGTGCGCCGACTGGAATACCAATAACCTTCAGGCAGAGGATCTGCAGGGAGCTGCCTGGATTTGGAAGGCATTTGGAAGATATATGGATGCTAATATTCTTTATATGGTATGTAAGCCAGAAGTCAAAGAAGGTGCATATAAAACTCTATTACCTTGTGGATAGACAGATCTTGAAAAGCATTTCTCATTTTTAGATAGTTGCCAAATTGCCACTGCTGTTCAAGCCCCAGTCTTCTCGGGCCTGACCTCAATATACAACGAGCTTTGAGAAAAAGACAGTTTACAAACCAAAAAAGAAAAGTATTGTTTCCTGAAAGTCACCCTCTGTTCTGTGTATTTATAGTCATCTGGCTCATCGAGATGTAAAAATTTCTGGAATCAATTTTGCAGTGCTACACAAACAACCATCATAAAACTTCAGCAAACTTTCAGAGACAAATAACAATTACAAAATTTGGCCAGCTTGTGTTGGGGACTTCAGATGGGAGGCTACTTTGTTTTGAGACAGCCTCAGTAAGTAGCCCAGGTGGGATAGGTGTGAATGGGAGGAGGTGATCGCAAAGCTGACTGGAAGTGCAGAGAGAGACACAGAGAGACAGAGACAGACAGAGAGAGACAGAGAGGGAGAGGGAAATGCTGACACAGAAAAGGCTGAGCAGGACACAGTCCCAAGGGCTCATATCCTATAGCCTAATTCCTCCAAACAGGCCCTGCCTTCTGTGTCTCATAACCACCAATGCCACCACCAAAAAAAGTCCTTTTGTTAGGTTAGAGCCCTCAGTGACCCAGCCAGCTCTGCCTGGCATTTTAACTCTTCCTTCTTCTCTTGAAAGTCTCTCAATCCTATCAAGCTGACACCCAGGATTATCCATCATGGGGCTAGAGATGTGGCTCAGTGGTTAAGACCACTTGCAGAGGACCTGAGCTCAGTTCCCAGCACCCGTGTCAGGCAGCTCACAACCGCCTTTAATTCCAGCTCCAGCAGATCTGATGACCTCTTCTGATGTGTGTGTGTGTGTGTGTGTGTGTGTGTGTGTGTGTGTGTGTATGTATGTGTGTAATATTTTTAAAAATATTACAGTCAGGCCATTAAACCCCAGCATTTGGGAGGCAGAAGCAGGCAGATCTCTGAGTTTGAAGTCACCTAGTCTACAGAACAAATTCCAGTACAGCTAGAGCTACAAAAAGAAACTGTCTCAAAAAAGCAAACAATATAAAATTAATATATACCATCTCTTTATTCGCTTCTTTCTAGTTCTCTTTATTCACCCCCAATTTCAATATTCAGCCTGTAACACTTTCACAATCAGAGAAGGGAAGGTCAACTATTAAATGTTCTTTTAAGTGTGAATTATGGGCCATGTGCAAACACTGGCTTGTTTAAATAGTAAACACAAGGTTGGAAAGAAGCCTGAGGGCTGGTGAGATGGCTCAGCGGTTAAGAGCACTGACTGCTCTTCCAAAGGTCCTGAGTTCAAATCCCAGCAACCACATGATGGCTCACAACCATCCGTAATGAGATCTGACGCCCTCTTCTGGAATGTCTGAAGACAGCTACAGTGTACTTACATATAATAAATAAATAGATCTTAAAAAAAAAAAAAAAAAAAAAAAGAAGCCTGAAGTTCTTAAAATGCTTCTACAAGCAGGAAGACCCAAGTGTGCTCCCAGAACAAGTACACACTGTGTGCCAGCTGTGACGATATGTGCTGGAACCCTAGTGTTAGAGAGGCAGAGCAAGGGTCCCTGGCCAGACACCCTAAACCAATCCACATCTCAGGCCACTGAGACCCTGTCTCAAAATAAGGTGGGTGGCATCTGAGGAATGACACCTAAGGTTGAGCTCTGACCTAAACGCACACAAACACAAATATTAACTAGTATAGAATACCCCACTCATATCAAAAGCACCTCCCCGCCCTTAACAAGTAACATAGCTCCAGGGTATCAGGCCACTAAGTCACGCAGTTTTCTGTTTGCTTTTGGGTTTGGAAGCTGTGGGGTTTGTTTTGTTTGTTTTGTAAGGATAGGGTCTCTCCGTGTTTCCCTGGCTGCCCTTTTACCTGAGATCTAAAATTCCGGGCCAAAGGCCTCGCCGAGCATGGATGTGGTCTCAGCTTCAGTTCCTAAGCACCACAGTGAAAACAGGAAATCAAGTACACACAGGGGCAACTATTTCAAGAAGACATTACAATTTTTTTCTAAAGATTTGTTTTATTATTTATTTACATGCGTGCGTGCACATACAGGTTCCCATAGGAACCAGGAGAGAGAATCAGACCTCCTATAACTAGAGTTACAGTGGTTGCGAGCCTCCTGCCACAGGTGCTGGGAACTAACTCACGTCTTCTATAAGAGCAAGTATAGGCTGTTAACCACTGAACCACCTCCCCAGCCCAAGACACTCAGTTCAGATGCTCTAACTTAAATAGTTCTTATATATTACTCACATGCTACTTCTGAGCTCACATGCTTGATTCTTGAAATTTCTGAAAATTAACTTTATACTTAAACCTCGATTCTCTGCTGACATCCCAGGTAGGCATGCAGCAGGCTGTTACCTAGCACACTGTACTATGAACCTTGTGGAAATGTTCCTCTCTTTAAACACATGACCATCAAGGATACCAAAAGGGACAGAAAGCCAGCACACTCAAGAGAACCCGGTAAGGCAATACCTGCATGAGAAATGCTCCCTGCTCCTCAAAAACCTGAAAGTCAGTAACCCAGGAAGCCAGGAAGAGGGCCTCAGGGGTAAAATCGCCTGACATGAGTAACAGTGACCTCAGTCCCAAAACCCAATGACAATCCCAGCACTCCTACAACAGGAGAGATGGAGACAGGAGAATTGCCGGAAACAGAGGGGTGAGCTAGCCTGGACTACCCAATAGCAGAAGCAATAAGAGAAATCCTCCCTCAACCAAGTGGAAGGAGAAAACCAGTCCCAAATGTTGTCTTTACATATATGTGCACACATATGTACCACACTCTGCCCCCCCAATAATAAGAAACAAATTGAAAAAAACAAAAACAAAAACAAATTTGGAGCAAGGTAGTGATGGTGCATGCCTTCAATCCCAGCACTTGGGAGGCAGAGGCAGGCAGATTTCTGAATTGGAGGCCAGCCTGGTCTACAGAGATTGCTCCAGGACAGTCAGGGCTACACAGAGAAACCCTGTCTCTCAAAACAAAAGAAACCCTGAAGATATGGAACAGGAGGTGGCTCAGCAGTTAATAGCATCTGCTGCTCTTGCACAAGACACAAGTGTGGCTTCCAGCATCCACACGGGGAGGTTCCCAACTGCCTGTTACCTCTAGTTCCGTGCCCTCCTCTGGCCTCTGAAGAGAGGTCTCAGTGAGCTGGAGTACAGAGCACCAGGGTTCAGTTTCTACTACCCACACAGCCATAGTCTTCTGACCCCCTGAGGTAGTAGGCATGCACACAGTACACATGCAGGCAAAACACACACACACACACACACAAATCTTTTTTTAAAAAATTAAAGAAAAATTAAAAGAAAAAAGATTTAATCTTTCTGTATTTAAAGAAAAATGAAGTCAACAAGGCTCTGTTCATTCTTATTTACTTATTTTTGGGATAATGTTACAATTCCTACCTTTGCAGATAAGGCTTTCAAACTGTCTAGGAAGCGCTGCCAGAAATCCTTGAAGAGCGGGCGGTCGATCTTCTTCAGGCTGTCTTTGGTGCTAGCATCCACGCTCACATAGAGCTGAGTAACTGGTGTGAGCTTCCTTGGGAATGGAAAGAGAAAGAAAATGGAAGAATGATGCCTACATCAGGACTCTACTGTATGAAACGGATAGTCTGGAAGAGATGACACAACACTGCACTGGACTGGAAGGATCCACTCTGCCCACCCGTCCAAAGCAACCATTCTGTTCTCTTTTGACAGAGCTGGAAATGGAAGCCAAGGCCACGTGCAGTGAGGAATAGCACTCTGCCACTGCGCTACTGTCCCAGTTCCCGATGACGATGATTTTATAATGCGACACAACAAGAAGTCTCTGGTTATTCTTAAATGCCTGGACACGGAGGCTAATAAACTGAAAACATTAATTATCTGAAACTGGCCCGTCAGCTCTGCCACACAGTCTAATTCAGGCAGAAACCCAGAACTGTGTAGACAAGTGGAAATTTAAAGGTTCTCAGGGAAATCAATTGGGCTGGACGGTGTTTTTCTGGCACAAGCACTGGAAGGTGTGTTTTCCTGAAGCGGACACACATGAAAGGATGTTTTGCTAAGGCAAGCACATGAAAGGACACATGATGAAGGATTTCTCACTAACCACACACGTGTATTGGTTTGCCTTACACATGCTGTTGACTTCCATTTGTCATGATGCCATGCAGAAAAGCACACTTCTGGTGGTGTGCTGGTGGCTTCTTGCCCCTTCCTCGAACTTGGGCCAATTGGCAGAGTAATGTCAGCTGAGGCAGACTCCCATGGAGTTCTGCTAAGACAGACTCTCATGCTAAGGCAAGACCCATGGGGGGCACATGATGTTGGAGGGAGTATAAATAGGACTCAGTGGACTGTGAGAGGGGCTAGTTTTGCAACACTTCATGGTCTAGCGTCTTCACTGATCTTTGCTTCACTGAAAGAGACACAGCAAAGAACGCCTGGTGTCCCTGCCAGTCCTGGTCCCTCCTGCTGATTTGGCTGAGGCCTAGCTGTTCCTACTAGGTCTTGCCACTGCTACTGCTATCCTGAGACTACCAAACTGGACTGTTGGTATATTCCTGAAGTTTGCAAGTGCACCAAGCTACCGGTGCTGACCTATAAACTGAACTAATTTACTGACAACATAGATAGGATTTGCTCCAAAGGACAATTTCTTTTTTTTTTTTTTTTTTGGTTTTTCGAGACAGGGTTTCTCTGTATAGCTCTGGCTGTCCTGGAACTCACTTTGTAGACCAGGCTGGCCTCGAACTCAGAAATCCGCCTGCCTCTGCCTCCCAAGTGCTGGGATTAAAGGCGTGCGCCACCACGCCCAGCTCAAAGGACAATTTCTAAACAGGTTCACTTTCCCCCTAACCTAATAACCTTTCTTTTCCACTACCTCTGATGGGTGATGGACTAGAAGGAAGGTTAAAGCATTTAAGAACCATTATTAAAATCAGGGTTGAGAAAAATAAAAAAACTACAGTGTAGTGTCAGGATCAATGGGCCACCGATATCCTCAGGTCATTGGCAGAACCTCCAAAGGACAGGAAACAGGACCCAGCCCATGTACCTCATGTGAAGAGCACAGAGCCACACCCCTAGGTAAAGGATGACTGGCTGAAAAGATAGGTGTGTGTGTGTGTGTGTGTGTGTGTGTGTGTGTGTGTGTACACATGTGTGTGTGTACACATGTGTGTGTGTTGCTCTTGTTTTGTTTTTCTGAGTCTAGCTCTCACCATGTTGCCCAGGTTGATCTAAAACTTGCTATGTAGAATTGCCTCTAACTCACCATCCCTTCCAGTGCTGGGATTACAGATATTTACCACCACATCCAACTACTACTGGGAATCTTAACACCACGGAGTTCTCTAAGATGACTTGGTGAGTAAAAGTACTTGCTACCAAGCGTGATAACCTAAGTTTTGTCCCTACAACCCACATGGTAGAAGAGAATTGTCTGGAAAGTTGTCCTCTGTGGAGATCACAGGCATGACATGGCAAACACATACAAAGAAACACACAAAATACAATTTCTTTTTTTTTAAGTCTTTATAATCCCAGTGCTGCCAGTCAGGGCTTCAAAGTGAGATCCCCCACCCCCTTCAAAAACCAAAGAAAGCAAAGAAGACTGTGCTGAAGGCTACTGCATATCTAGCATGGCCTCAGACGCCCAGTGCTTGGTCATAACCCTTCCTGATCAGAGCAGAATCTGGCCTGACCTTTCTCCTGTGTGCGTAACCACTTAGCAGCAATTCTCAAAGGTCAGACATACTGAACAAGCATCTACTGCACACGGAAATCAGAAGTTCTGGCGGCTGACACTGTGTTAAGTGTCTGAGATACAGGGTCAAGGACGTCTCCAGCTCTCGCTCCAGAAGCAGACAAAGAAGAAAGAATGTCTCTAGGAATGACAGAGCTCACTCTAAAAGGCTAGGTAGCAGCAAGTGACCTGAAGACATCTCCTAGGGCCTAGGGATCATATTTCTGCCTAGACATGGCCTCAGTAACAAAGACAGGTCACAAGGCTCTCAGCCTGACCCCCTCCCTCTACCTCTACATATAATATGTCAATAAAGAAGGCTATATAGTATAGGGACTGGGGAGATGGCTCCACAATTAAGAGCACTTGCTGCTCTTGCAGAGGACCTGGGGTGGTTCCCAGAACCTATATCAAATGGCTCATAACCGCCAATACCCTCTTCCGGCCTCTAAGGATGCATTGGCATACATGGTGAAAGAATAAAGAGAACTTCAAAGGTAAGGGGTCTAAGGATAACTGAATATTAGGTCATCTGGGCTGCTCTTCAAGGACGGTAGAGTCACTCCAGGAACAGACTGACCATAAAGATAAGAGAGGTATGCAAGGACATCCCGGGACAAGCCCAGTTGAGGAGTGGGCCGTCTGGTCTGGTACCTCCCTAACTCCCTTGCCCTTCTGATACTACTTGCTGAGGTTTAAACTGTTCAATTGTGTGTAACTGCGAAATTTTCCTCCATCCCCCAGTTTCTTATATTTAAGACATCTTTCCTAGAGTGGACTAAGTCTGGGGCACCAAAGGAGAAGAAGGCAGTGATTTTAGCAGGGGAAAGTGCATCCCACCTTGGCCGCAACCTTCCCTCACTGTCATAAAGTCCAAAGGCTGTGTGGACACCATGACACATTCTAGTTTTAGATTTCTGAGTGAAGTATGATCATACAGGGCGAGTAGAATCACACAGCAGGTAAAGGCAAGCCTAGACCTGAACTTAGTCCCCAGGACACAGGTACTGGCGGGCCTCAGCTGAACAGTGACATCTGGACCAGGGTCAGGCCAGCCTTCCACTCCATAAGACAATACTGACCCTGGAGTGCAGTGACCGTGCAGCCTTACCTGATTTCCTCAGGGAACTGTGCATTGGTGACAAGGAAGCTGGAGATCCCCTGCTGGTGGAGCAGCTTCAAAAGCCTGTTGATTTCTGGGTACATGATCGGCTCACCCACGAGCGACAGCGCACAGTGCTTGACCTCCATCCCCTCCTCAAAGCGCTTCTCCTTGAGGCCTGGCACGCCTGAGAGAGCGGTGACGAAAGTCAGAGCAGGCACAAGCCCAGAGAGCGTGGCTTCCATGATCACTAATGATGCTTTGATTTCAGAGGGAAAACCCCCATTTTTATTGTTTAAACAGGAGCTCAATTTGTGGCCCAAGCAGGCCGGAAAACACACACACACACACACACACACACACCGGAAAACACACACACACACACACACACACACACACACACACACACACACACATCCCATTGCTGAGATTACAGGAGTGGGCCATCACACCCACCTTAAAACCTAATTCTCTTCTTTTAAAAAAAGTTTTCATTTTATGGGTGCCTGCATGCAGCACATTCATGCAGTGCCCCAGGAGACCAGGAGAGGGCATCTGCTCACCTGGAGCTGGAGCTGGAGCTAATGGATAGTGAGCTAGCTGCCCTGTGGGTGCTGGGAACAGATCCCAGGTCCTCTCCAAGAGCAGCAAGTGTTCTGAACCACTCAGCCATCTCTTTTGCCCTGAAACTTCAATGTGGGGCTGAAGGGATAGTCTTATGTGGACTAAAGCTCTTATTTTCACCACCAACTAAGGACCTGGGTTCAAAGGGAGTAGACACAGGAGGATTGCTGGAGACTGTGAGAGACCCTGTCTAAAAGAATGAGAGAGGGGCAGTTATAGAGCAAGACAGCCAGCATCCTGCTTTGAACTTTTCTTAAGAGCCCATGCACACTCGTGCACAGCCCTACCCCCAGACTGTGAATATAGTATCTACCTCAAAGAATTTTTGTTAGGATTAAATTAAAAAATAAATGTGAAGACTTCCATGACAATCAGTTAGACCTCTGTGAGTTCAGAGCCAGCCTGGCCTACTTAGTAAGACCTGGTCTCAAAAAATAATAATAATAATTGTTTTCCTATGAGACCCTTTCACTAAGAACTAGCTATTATAATAATAATACCTTGATCCTAGTTTATTGAACATACAATCAACTAAGCATTGGATGGAAAAGTGGCTCAGTCAATAAAATGCTAAACAAGCATGAGAACCTGAGTTTGATCCTCGAGATCCCTGTTTAAAAAAAAAAAAAAAAAAAAAAAAAAGCCAGGGAAACTGGTCCAAGCCTTTAATCCCAGGACTCAGAAGGCAGGGGCAAGTAGATCTCTGTGAGTTCAAGGCCAGTCTGCCCAACATAGTACATTACAGAGCAGCCAGGGCTACATAGTGAGACCCTGTCTTAAAAACGACAAATGGTGTGGGTGGTGGCTCCTCAGGTACCTTAGGGAGGCAGAGACAGTCAAGCGCCTAGAGTTTGGTGTCAGGCAGCCTACTTGCTAAGTTCCAGGCCACTGATAGACCCTGTCTCAAAACTAACAAAAAACCAACCAACCCACCCACCCACCCAGGATGGGCAGGGCCTGAGGAAAGACAATCGAGCCTGCCTGCCTGCCTGCCTGCCTGCCTGCCTGCCTGCCTGCCTGCCTGCCTGTGAGTGCTCGTCCAAGCTGTGGACAGGCAGTGGGAGCGAGCTGCTGGGCGGCAGTGGGCAGGTGCTACTGGCCACGGGGGTGGTGTTGGGAGACCCACATACCCCACTCTACCCCACCCGCTCCTGAAACCCTTTCAGCCTCCTTCCAACAACCACACACACACACACACATACACACACACACACACACACACACACACACACACACACACACACACACTGAGTAATATCACTATTGCCCCAGCAAAAACAAAGAACTTAAAACATACTTGGAAATATAAATATGCAAGTAAACCACCACCACTCTCCCCACTCCCCATCTAAAGACCAGGAAGCAGATTAAAATTCCAAAAACGACAGATGCCATCTTTTGTGTGCCTGACACTTAGCATGTGCATTTCCCATCAGTATTTCTGAGTGAGTTTTTCCTTGCGTTATCAAAATCTAAGATTTAACTCAAATCCAAGTTTTAAATAAAACTTGATCCTTAAACTCAGTCTGTGTTGCCAAGACAACCTAGCGCTCTGCCTAACAGTCCTGGTTAGCTTTAAATTCCCCAAGAGCAGCAGAAGAGAGGGGTGGGTTTACCCTGAACTGCAAAATCAGCCTCCAACTCTGAATATGGGACAAGGTACGTTGGCTAGACCTGGGGGGTGGGGGCAGAGGCACTGGGCTCAACTTCTGACTCCACTATGGAGTTAGTCTGGCATTCGAAGGCCAGCCCCAGCCTTCTCCTCCCCTAATGGTGAGCAGAGAAGGAGAACATGAACAAGAATTAAATTAGGGGCTGGGGATGTGGCTCAGTTGGCCAAGCGCTTGCCTTGCAGTCAGAGGGGGTGCATTTCTGTAATCCCAGCACTCAGGAGGAGGAGGCAGAGGAAACACAAGTCTAAGGTTATCCTCAGCTACATGCTGAGTGGGGGAGCCAGCTTGGGCTACATAAGACTTTGATGCAACCCATCCCCCTACCCCTGCATGCACACACAGATAAAAATAAACAAATAAGCAAAAATGAAGGCTTGCTGGTGACACAGAGCAAGATGGTGACCTTTGAGGGAACTGGGAATGCAGCAAGTGTGAAGTGGGCTCCAGCTGAGGCTGTCTGGAAGGAATCACCAACATGGTGTTTTGCTGACTGGATATGTGCATGGGAGAATAGGGTGTCCCAGAGAAGCTTTGAGTGTGTGGTCTGAGCAATAGAGCCCTGAATAGCAGAGACAAAACATACAACGAATCCAACAAAACAACCAACAGAAATCTCTGGGGTTAGGATGCAGAAGGAAAAGTACATCAGGTATTCAAAGTCAGACAAGAAGCTGAACTGTCTGTCAGACAGCTAAACGGATATGCAATGCTCAAATGTGGGTCCTAGAGAGACAGCTTCAGGAATCGACACACACAGAGACACACAAACACACACAGAGACAACACAAATACATATAAACAAGCACAAACACAATGCAAGCACACACACCACACATGCACGAGCACACGCACACGCACACAATCCAATTCACAAGATCTTAACCCTTTCGAGTTTTCCTGGTTTCACTGTTGCTAAGCAACTTCTGGGCCATTTCCCTCATCCTGGGCAGCTTCCTCCCTCTGATTCATCACAACAACAGTCATCAGACAAACTAAGGAGCAAACTTCATCTCGCAGATGCCAAAGAAAGCAGAGCTCTGGGATTTAGCCTAGCATTGAGTAAACCATGGCACACAAACATGATGAATGACGCACATACAACATCCTTATTTCTTTTTTGTTGCTTGAGGCGAGGTCTCACTGTGAAATCTACGATAGCTTCAAACTATGTAGCCGAGGATATGCTAGAACCTACTATTCTCCTGCCTCAGTCTCCTGAGTACCAGGACTGTAAGTGAGCCTCATCATGCCTGGCTCAAGGGTCTCCACATCTGAAGTCGGGGCTAATCAAATATGAGACATTCTTTTATTCTCATAATGATACAGGTCCTCAGCTGAGAGACAGCTGAGACATATGTTGGATGGAGACTTCACAATGCTAGGTGTGTGTATGTGTATTGGTGCATGTGCATGGCCAGTGTAGACACCAGAGGAAAACCTCCTTCTTCCTCAGGCACCATCTATCTTGTTGAAACGGGGTCTCTCGTCAGCCTGTAGACCACCAAGGAGGCAAAGCTGGCTGCCAGGGAGCCCTGGGGATCCATCTGCTGCTGTCTTCTTAGCATGCACATGCCACCATGCCCAGATCTCTTAGATGGGATCTGGAAAGTGAACTTAGGTCCTCAAGCTTGTACAGCCTCAGGGTTTTGTTTTGTCATCCCCTAGCCCTGTCTTTGAACCTTAAGCCAGGTTCAGAGAACAGGGGCTGGAGAGATGGCTCAGAGGTTAAGAATGCGTGCTGCTCTCGAGAAGAAGCTGGGTTTGCTCTGAGCAGCCACATGGCAGCTCAAAACCCTCTGACTCCAGTTCCAGGAGATCTGATGCTCTTTTCTGGCCTTGGTGGGCACCAGGCATGCACATGGTGCACATACATACATGCAGGCAAAACACTCATACACATAAAGGAAAGGAAAGAAAAAGCAAACAAGCCATGGGTGTTTCTGCACCTCTGTGTCACTTTCTGACACAGCCTGTGGCAAGCCATTTGTGTCTGCTCTAAATAAGAACAGAAATGAACAGAAAGGAACAGAAATGCTAGCAACAAATGTCGATTTCATTTACATCTTCAATACCCACGACGTTCTTAACAATGCAGTCGCCCCTTGGTGCCTCAGGACTGATCCTCTGAGACTGTGTGTGCCTGCCAGGGTGGTGTTAGGGGTGGGGAGGCAGAGTATAATTTGAAAAGATGCTGAGTTGCATTGAAGTTCTGACCTACTTCTGGTCATCTATACATAGTTAATTGTGCTTGTGTATAAAGGAAATATTGTGAAAAGAAAGCTATCTTAATGACTGGGTGAAAGAGACAATGATTGCCCACTGAACTGAGAGCATAGAGTTTGGAAAAAGGAAATCAGAGAATATCTTCAAAGCCTGCTCTAGGCTGGGCAGTATACTAATGTTAGAAAACCAGAGACAACGGGCAACAAGACCCATGGTCTATCCTGTCCTCAAGAGTAGAAGCTGAGATGAGGGAGTCACACCATGGAAAGAATGGTCCCTTCCCGGCAGAGTGGGGAGGCCTCTAGAGGACAAAGGACACTCTTTTCCTTGTTGGTTGGTGGGTTTTGATTTGGGGGTGGTGGTGGTTTTGTTTGGTTTTATTTTGTTTGAGACGGAGACACATGTAGCCCAGGCTGCCCTTGAATTTAATATGTACCCAAGGATGACCTAGAACTCCTGATCCTACTGCCTTCCCCTTCCCAAGTGCTAGGATTACAAGGTTCACCACCATGCCTGGTTTATGTGGTCTAGGGATAGAGCTCAGGGCTTTATGAACATGACAGGCAAGCACTCTCTGCTTTAACCACATCCTCAGGCTGACAGTCACTGAAGTTAAAGGATGCCCCTCTAAAGGCAAGACAGGGTAGAGATGCCCAATGCAGCAGCTAAGAGGAAAGGGGCTTCAAGAATAGATAGAGATACATGTACTTTGCAATTTACAAAGGAGGAGNGGAAGGGAAGGGGAAGGGAAGGGGAAGGGAAGGGAAGGGGAAGGGAAGGGAAGGGGAGGGAAGGGGAGGGAAGGGGAGGGAAGGGGAGGGAAGGGAAGGGAAGGGAAGGGAAGGGAGAGGTGAAAGAAGAACTAGAACTGTTTCTAAGCATTTCTGATTACAACATACAAATACCAAGTCTTCTATATATGCCTAAATGACACGGATAGATACCCCTCCTTTCTCTTTCTCTGTCCCTGTGCACTCCCACCCACCTCTTTTCTCAGTTTTATGAAACAGGGTCTCAAGCTCACCATCCTCTGCCACAGTCTCCTGCTGGGATGATGGCAGTGACACAAACACCCAACCAATAAATCTATTCTGATGCCTCCCAATCAACTCCAAATATCATTGACCTTAGGAAAGAGCTCCGTCTGAAACCTTGGAAAGGGGGTGGGTTACCTGCAGCCCTGTGTCTAGAGCCACCTTCTTAGCAGGCTCCAATAATGCAGGACAATTCACCAGTGAGCACGGTAAGTCACTATATAAAACCATTATATCGCAAGTTCATGCCATCTGTCTACAGCAGGCTTTCAGTTGTGCACCCAAGGTCAACAGTGCAGATTCCTGGAATCCTGTGAGAAACACATTTGCCAGCCACGGTGGCCCACATCTGTCACCCCAGGCTTCAGGTGGCCGAAGCAGGAGGAGCAGTTCAAGGCCAGCCCGAGCTACACAGCAAGACCCTCATCTCAAAAAGAGAAAGAAAAGAAAGAAAGCAGAACGAGAAAAGACAAGGACTGTACGTTCACGGGCCTCAGCTCGCTAGACTTCCTCTCTGGGAAGGAGCAGCAGCAGTTGGTGTCTGACTCACAGTAAAGTCTGGAGCCAGAGCTCCCAGTGGAGCCAAATCCGTGTGAGGATTCGGCAGAACTGAACTGGAAAACTGGAAAATGAAGGACAGAGTTTCTGCTGCATCACTGTGGACCACGGGAAGGCGTTTTATTAAGAGCACCACACTTCTCATGGGGCAGTCATTCATAAACCCTTTTATGAATGGTTACTAAGGAGGCAACTCCACCTCACTAACCATTTTATTTTTGGTTTGGTTTGCTCATTCATACATACACACACACACACACACACACACACACACACACACACACACACTACCATTTTGATTTTTTTAGGCAAGGACACCCTATGTAGACCAGCCTGGCCTTTAAATTTAGAGACCCACCTGCCTCTGCCTCCTGAGTTAAACCTGGAATTAAAGGTTTGAGCCCCCATATCTACCTTATTTATATCTTTAATTATGAGTATGGTGTGTGTCTGGGAGAGAAGGGGTATGTGCACAAGTGTAGTAAGTGCCTGCAAAGGCCAGAAGAGGGCGCCAGATGCCCAGAGCTGTGGAGATGGGGTTGTAAGCCACCTGAAGTGAGGGCTAGGATTAGAACTTTAGTAGCACACTCTAAACTGCTGAGCCCATCTCTCTACAGACTGAAGCCTCAGGTCTGTTCACAAAGCCACCTCATGCTTTCCAAGAGGCAACAGTAAAAGCATTTAGGAATGATAGCTAGACGTCTCCAGGAGAAACTTACAGACTCAGTGCACCTTACACCAGGTGCTAAGCTTTGGCTGGCATTCTTTTTTTTGGTTTTTGTTTGTTTTGTTTTGTTTTGTTTTTCAAGACAGGGTTTCTCTATGTAACCCTGGCTGTTCTGGAATTCACTCTGTAAACCAGGCTGACCTCGATCTCTGCCTCTGCCTCCCAAGTGCTGAGATTAAAGGTGTGTGCCACCACTGCCCAGCCTTTGGCTGGCATTCATAATTCTTCCACCTAATGGAAATATAAAAGCTAAAAGGGACACAGGGAGATGCACAGCGGAGCAAGAGGCATGGAGATCCCCGTGTTCATAGATAAGCACTGGAAAAACCAGGAATGTTAAACACACAGCTGTCTCTTCACTTTGTAGACCAGGCTGGCCTCGAACTCAGAAATCTGCCTGCCTCTGCCTCCAGAGTGCTGGGATTAGAGGCATGCACCACCACCGCCTGGCTACAGCTGTCTCTTCAAAGGGAGACATTTTTAACCTGTTTTCTTCCCAGAAGATTGGGAACAGATGTGGTTAATAGCCTGGTGACCTCTGTGTCACCTTGTGGCCAGGCCACACTAGATCCTCCCCAGACCCATCTCATGAGCCTGCTTATCATGAGCCTGGTTCCTTGGCTAACCTACAGACTCCACCTTTACAGAAGACTCACCTGCTCTTTACTAAGTTCCCATATAGCACTTCTGCAGCTCTGTTGTGCGCACAGGAACGAGCTAATTATCACCAGAAAATGTTTTCTTCCAAATTGTGCTGTGCTTAAATTTGCCTAAAATAAACTACCTGGGGCCTGACTCTCCAAGTTTGAACCAACAGCACTGTTGTGTTGCTCTGAACCAAACTGCCTTGTCTCTCTCCTGGACCTTTTCTTTGGAAAGTTAGTTATGTCAAATGATGTTTTGCAGGGACACACAGGTAAAAGAATGTCTTGCTAAAGCAAACACGTGAAAAGCTGTTTTCCTGAATCAGACACGGGTGAAAGGACCCCAGATGAAGGAGTATAACTGTGACCCCACAGACATTGGGAGACGCGCACTGAGCATTGGTTTGCTCAGGAGAGACCCTGGCCCCAAAACCCTTGAGGTCCCTGCAGTGACTTGCAGCGTCACCTGCAAGGTGACTTTATCCCCACCACAGGATAAGACCAGATACACACTTGTAATGCCAGTACACTAGAGAAAGAGGCACGAGAATCAGAAGTCCAAGGCCATCCTCCACTATCAGGCAAGTTCAAGGCCGGCCTGAAATGTTAAGACCTTGTCTCATAACAAGGCAAATAAAGTAAAGAAACAAGCAGGAAAATACCTTTGAACTGTTTAATCATGTTCTGATGGTTCTCAATGGCTTCCTTCAAGATCAGTTCTGGCTGGTCCATCTTCCACCGCCACTCCGTGCCCACAGGATTGGTATGGTGCCTGTAAACGCAGTACAAAGTACTAAGGCCTTCTGCTGTGACATCCCAGAGTCTACTGTGGCTGTCCCAGCAAAGCTCCACTGTTCAGAGCTGGGGACAGTCCCTACTTGAGTCATGGCACATGGCAGAGACGGGTGGGGAGGGTCTTTAGTAGTCTGCCTGGCTCTCGGCTCAGAGTCAATCAACTCCAAGTATAGGTTGACCAAACAAATGAACCTGACTTTTAAGAAAAATACTGTATTACTTATTTATGGGTATCTCTGTGGGTATATGTGCACCTATGTTCAGGTACTCAAGGAGCCCAGAAGAGGCACTGGCTTCCCTGGTCCTCTGAAACAGAAGAAACGCTTCTATAACTGCTGAGCCACCTCTCTGGCTCCTTCTTCCTGCTTTCAGTCCCGCTAACTGAATACAGACATAAACACACGATGACCTCTGGCCAGCACATTTCCACTGTGAGTGGAAAAACCACATGAGAAGAGCCGAAGTGCTCAAGACTTAGAAACTACAACCTACACCAGGCGCTCAAGGTTCTCAAGAACATTGGGCGCGGCTTCTCTCTCTATTCCAGTCTTTTGTTTTGAGACAGACTCCCATATAGACCAGGCTGCCCTCAAATTCCCCATGGAGTTGAGGATACCTTTAGCTTCTAATCCTCTAGCCCCCATATCCCCAGTGCTGGAATTACGGTACAGACCGCTGTATGTGGTTTATGCAGTGTTGGGAATGGAACCCAGGCCTTCATGCACAAGAGGCAAGCTCTCTTCCAACTAAGCCACATCCTTGGCACTTCATATTCTTTGCCTATTTCTTTTTCCTTGTTCCTTGGAATATGTAACAAATATAGGCCTCACTGCTTCCAGCTCTGATTTTTCCCCTGTGTTTATCAATATGTGGTTCTACAAATGTATGTGCAGATGACCCCAGGGGCCGGAAGAGGGCATCAGATCCCCACAGAGCTGGAGTTTCCGGCAACTGTAAGCTACCTGATGTGAGAGCTGGGAGCTAAACTCAGTCCTAAGAGCAGCAAGTGCTCGTAACCACTGAGCTATTCTCCAGCCCCCAGTTACAATTTTTAAACACGAATTATAGTCATCTGAATAGGTTTGGACCCCACAGGCTTATGTGTTTGAGTGTCTGGCCCACCACAGGGAGCGACACTATTAGGAGATGTGGCTTTGTTGGAGGAAATGTGTCACTGTGGGGGTCTCCTAGTACTCAAGCTCCACCCTGAATGGAAGAGAGCCTCCTCTTGCAGAGGAGTCTACGGATGACAGTCCCCACCTAGCTGCCTTCTGATCAAATTGTAGGACTCTCAGTTCCTCCTGCACCATTCCCGCAATGATGATAATGGACTGAACCTCTGAAACTATAAGCCAGCCCCAATTAAATGTTTCCCTTTATAAGAGCTACCTTGGTCATGGTGTCTCTTCACAGCAATAAAACCCTAAGACACTAATTCAGTTAACACACTCATGATAGAGCTATGTAGGCTGACATTCTTCTTAAAACTTTGCTGGAGCTTGGTCCACACAGCACACGAGTCCAACACTCCCCGGGCAGTGCTCAGCCTCTGGTCACCACACCAACTGCTCTGCACGTCTCCACTTACCGCCAGCAGAAGACACATTTATTCGCACACGCCAAGCTTGGGGTGGCTTCCATGCAGCGGTGGCTCTCAATGCCATAGAATGTGTGTTTGTAGCAACCACCTCTCCCCCGCAGCATCGACTGTGGCAAACAGGAAACACGCCATCATGCGAATGGGATAACAGAAACATAATAGCTAGGCACTGATTCTCTATTTGCACGCTCTAGTTTTCTTGCTTATTATTACTGTGTATGAGATGTTCGTGCAAGCTCAGACAGGCCACAGCATGTGAAGGTCTGAAGACAACGTTGTGGAATTGACTTTCTGCCACCCTTATGTGGGTCTGAGATTGAACTCAGGTCACTAGGCTTACACGGCAAGCCGTTCACCCTCTGCCATCTCCTCAACCCAAAGGCATTGGTTTAAGACAGCACTGTAGGGTGGAGGATGACTCGGTGGGTAAAAGCACCAGCTGACCAGAGTTTGACCCCTGGGACCCACGAGATGGGTGAACTGACACCTTCAAATTGTCCTCTGACCTCCACACAGACCAATAGCTAAGTTCTGTCTGTGCTGTGACCACGCTGTCTCAGTCTCTCTCTTCCCCATGTTCATCTTGATACTTCAATATCGGAGATGCTGACGGAGCATCTCATTAGTCCACAAATCCCCGAGGCCCCACTTGGAGTTCTGTTTGTTTTGTGTCTAATCTTCTTTGATTTCTGTGGTTCAGACTGGGTAAATCCTATTGACTAGTTCTGGGTGCAAACTGTGCCATCGATCTGCTGGGGTCAGAGTATAGAGGCTGCCGTCCCTGCCCGACGGCTGAGCCCTCGGGACGTCGTTTTATCTGTTATTTCGCTTCTCTGTTGTATTGGGCTTCTCAGTTGTGTTTTTAGTCTTGCTCTTTACTGGACTATTTTATTCCTTCCTTTGTGTGGAAATCACTAATGCCTTGATTGCTGGAGCTGCTCAGAGCGTTCACCCAGTTCCATCCTGTTGACAGCAGCTGATTATCTTTTGCTATCTGAGTTATGACTTTCTCAAGTCCTTGCTGTGTGTGACAGGTGATTGATTCTTCTGCAACGTCCTGGGCATTCTGTCAGTGAGAAGAGTCTAGACCAGTAGTTCTTAACCTGTGGGTCTGATCCCATAGGGGCCACCTATGAGATATCTTGCATATCAGATATTTACATTAAAATCTATAACAGCACCAAATGACAGTTATGAAGTAGCAACAAGAAACAAGTGGGAGTGCCAGTGCCCGTTGTCAGGAGAACTGGGCCTGCCTAACTCATTTGGAGGGGCTCCCCTTCATGCTAGGAGGTTGTAGAGCCTGAGGAAGCATGCCTTTCTGTGAGGCAGAGGCAGCTAGCGCTCGTCTCTGTCACCATCTCCTTTCCAGTGGAGGCCGTGATGTTTCCCATGCCTGACAGCCGCCCTTCCTCCACAGCACACCTCCTGGCTAAAGAACCCCAAACTGCCCAGAAGATGATGCCCGAGCCCTACCAGCATGTCTGAGGATGCCAGCCAGGCTGCAATTCTTGCAGCCTACTAACCCTTGATGTGGAACTTCAGAGGAAGATGTCAGATCATTTGCTTCTCTCACCAAGCTCCTCTCCATCCCTCTCTACACCCAGAGTGCTGCTTTGGCTAAGGGCTCTCAACAGTCCCGGCTCTGTCGTCTGTCACTGTGACCGATTTCCTCACCACACAGAAAACTCACATTCGCCAAATGAGCAGCAATCTATGACCCAGTGCCCACACACAGTTAGTACCATCCAGTGCAGGAACCTGTCACCTAGCACAGGGCCTCAAACTCTGACTTAACATGACACTGAATTACATACCAAGGTCATTCACTCAACCACACAACTTTTGAGAGGAAAATTATGCTGTAGTCACTCATCTTAAGTCAACCTCAGTCAGACTTGTGACAAGTTCTGCTGGCTGGGACTTCACTTCCTTGCCTACCCTGTCCTTCAGGAAGTCTATGTGGGAGCTTTGTTTGAGACAGGGTCTTACATATAACAGGATGGGTTCACACTCTACGTAGCCAAGTTCTAGTGTATCTTGAGCACTTCTAAGGAATACTGGGAACGTGAGTGTACATGACCCCTCCAATTTACCCAGTGCTGGAGATGGAGGAACCCCAGGCTTCCTGCATGTGAGCAAGTACTCTACTGAGCCACATCCACAGCCCCATGAACATATCTGTAGCTTTCCTGCCGGATTAAGTGACAAAATGTTTTACTGGAAAACCATCATCTTCTTCTGTATACAGGAGAACAACTTGTAAGACTTGGTTCTCTCCTTCCACCATATGGGTCATGCATGGTTACTGAACGCAACTGGTCAGACTAGGTGGCAAGCAACCTTAGACACTGAGCCATCATGCCAGCCTGGGATGGCCGCTGCCAGCTTTTGTCCTGGGCAAGGGAAAAGGCAAAGCTTCATAACTGCTGACTGGAGAGCGCGAAGAACGAGAAGCCACGGTGACAGGAAATGAAAAGTATGAGACTGGCACAGACTCAAACTGTTCAGCAAGACACCTTCAGAGTCACAGGGTAGCTTTAGGCAAGACAGCTCGTGTGTAGCTGGACGTCAAGATGGCCAGGTATGGTGGTGTGTATCTGTAATCCCAGGACTCAAAGGGACCAGAAGTTCAAGGCCAGTCTGGGCTACACAGTAAGACCTTATATCCAAAACAGTCAAGAAAGCCAGGCATGGTGGCACACGCCTTTAATCCCAGCACTCGGGAGGCAGAGGCAGGCAGATTTCTGAGTTCGAGGCCAGCCTGGTCTACAAAGTGAGTTCCAGGACAGCCAGGACTACACAGAGAAACCCTGTCTCAAAAAAAAAAAAAAAAAACTCAAGAAAGATAAAGAAAATAACAACCTGTAGACTTCTTATTAAGATAATCTGTTTTTTAAATATTCCGCTGACCTCCCATATATTGTTAATAATCCCCATGAGTAGTAAGTAAGTGGATGAATACAAATCTACCTGTAGTGATCACTGTTTGAGTTGTTTTAGAGCTGCCCATCACTCGCTCTGAAACTGTCACCACAAGAGTGCCATCCACAGTAGCCTAGGCCTTACCTATTATTCCTGATTTCAACACATGGCCTAGTCCAGTGGGAATGGCTAAAAGGAGCCACTACGGTCATCTCCAAGTCTTCTTACAGATCAGAAACAGGGCTGAGAGACGATGACGACGAGCCCATGGTGCTGCTGCAGAAGGCTCAAGTTCAGCTCCCAGCACCCACACCAGGGAGTTCACAACCACCTCTGACTCCAGCCCAAGGACTCAGTGCCCTCTTCTGGCCACTGAGGGCACTACACTCATGTACACACACACACACACACACACACACACACACACACTTTACATTAAAATTAAAAAAATAATAAATTAAAAACAAAACATGGACCATGAGCCATGGCATTTCAAGACATGAGGCTGATTTTCTGTGTCACTCCATGCCAAGCCCGCACCAGGTGACCTCTCAGGACTTCACACCCATTCTGAGTTATGAGTCTGAGTCTGAGTTTTGCATGCAGCCTCTTTCCTTACTTTCTTCACTTGAATGAAGCCCTGGGCCTCTCAGCCCTCCTTCAGTAAGGGCTGCTTCCCTCTTAGTCTTACCAGATATAAGTAAGCATCTCACTGCTTCCCATGCAGAGAAACTTCTTCTAATCTTTCTCAGATTTAAACGGATCCACTTAAAGTGGGAGGGCTGCTGGTGGGGCTCAGGGATAAAATGCCTGACTAGCACTGATGAGGAGACTCTGGCTTGGTGCTCAGCACCACACATAGGGAGCGAGGAGCAGGAGGAGGAGCAGGAGGAAGAATAGAAAGAGAAAAGAGAGAGAAAAGACAGAGGAGGGGAAGAGAAGAAAGAGGAGGAAATGTAAGAGGACGAGGAGGAAGAGGAAGAAGAGGAGGAAGAGGAGCCGGCCTTGGAGGAAGTGGGACTGCAGATCTAGACACAAGAGCAGCCCCTTCCCAAGGCATCTAAGCATTCGGCATGGAAATACAGATTTAACATAAAGTGCTTCCTCTTTCATTTCATTATAGATTAGATGAAACACCAATTTTCAAAATTATGCATGTGATTTACTATCTGAAAATTGAATTTAGCGATGGTAAAAAAGACACTGCTTATTACTGGCTGTGCGCAGAAGGCACCAAGTTGGACGTCAGTGAAAGTCACTGGACTGGAAAAGAGAACCATGGGGAATGTGACATGTGGAAACCACCATTAACTAACGTGTGGGGCGGCCACCAAAAGGAGACGGAGCAACAGAAACTATCAGAGCAAACGTCTCTTTCTAATATTCTAAGGAATATTTGTACCTTAGAAGAAGGAAGAGGAACAAGTTAGAATTAAATAGTTTCTTTGGGATGTAGCTCAGAGGTAGAGTGCTCGCCCGGCAGGAATGAGGCCCTGGGTTCAAGCCCCAAGACCACACAAACCGGGCACCGTACTACATGTGTAATCCCAGCATTTGGGAAGTAGAGGAAGATGAATCAGTTCAAGGTCATCCTCAGCTACATAATGAAATCAAGTCCAGCCTGAGCTACATGTGACCTGGCCTCAAAAGCAAATAAATAAGTCAATAGGCTGAGGCAAAAGGATCATGAACTTGAGAGCAGCCTGGATTACAGAGGTAGACATCACCAGGGAGAGTAGGGAAGGGAGACTGTGGAGAATGGCGAGTGAATCAGGACCCTCAGAACACTGCTGGTGGGGATATAAAATGAACCGTCGCTTTGAAAAATAGACAGCTCATTGGGAAAAAAGACAAGTCACCATGATCCACCAACGACAGCGGAAGTGTGCACCACATAAATCCCATCAACGGAGTGATGTCCCCGGAGGCATCACTCATAACACCCAACACACAAGCAACCCCAGTGTCCATCAACGTCTCGGTAAATAGACAAGGAGTAACAGACAATGCCATCAGCCACGGTGGAGCCTCAAATGTGGATTCATGGTGCCCAACAGATCTGCCATAGGAACATCAGGCCAGTGAGAGAAAGCAGGCGCAATGAGCCATGCCTAGGACTCCAGTCTTCTGAAATGTCGAACGAACGAGCCACGTCACATGGAGACAATGGGCAGACTGATGGCTTGTGAGAGCTGGGGGAAGACTCGAGAATGCTGATGCTGACCTGTCTCCCAGAGAGGGATCTTCAAGTCAGACTGTGATGATAACTATGGACACACTAACGCGTAAAGTATACCGCAACAGCACTGCTGAGAACCATACCGGAGCCATCCAAGAGGCTGCTGTCATGCTGGGAGACCTGAGTTTGGTCCCCAGAGCCCACAAAGATGAAGGCGAGAACCAAATCCTGTAGGCTGTGCTCTGACCGCGCGCACACAAAATAAATGGACAAAAAATAAACAAGTTGCAGAAAGTAGAAATAATATTTGAATAAAACCAATAAATACCTTTGTCCACCTGCAAAGCTTCACACCAGAGTGGCTGCCAATCAGCTGGTACCCTACAGGGAGAAGCAGACAACAAAAAGAAAAAATGAACCCAAAGTCTCACAGCAGGTGACAACAAGATTGAGCAAACCACTTTTCTTTATTAAGATACAGAACTCAACGACCCTGTTGCCAAAAACCCTCAAGGTTTAACTTGCTGAGAAAGCTTTTGAGCTTTAGCTACTTGCTATAGTTTGTGACTAGCTGTCACTGAGTAGCCGCAGTCTCCCTCCTCAGCCTCCAAGAGTGCAGCTACTCAGTGACAGCTAGTCACAAACTATAGCAAGTAGCTGAGAGTGCTGAGGTAGTAGGTAGTGAGCCAGCAGCCTGACGACCACAGGAAACCGATTACAGTTTATCCATACCGAGGCACCCAGCAGGTGGAGGCAGGAACTTGAGGGCAGGCTGGGTTACATGCCTTTAATCCCAGCACTCAGGAGGCAGATCTTGAGGCTAGCCTAGTCTACATAGTAAGTTTCAGGCCAGTCAGGGCTACACAGTAAGAGCCTAGCTCACACACACACACACACACACACACACACACACACACACACACACACATCAATCAATCAATCAATCAATCAATCAATCAAACGTATATGTATTTAATGACAGAGACTCAAACAATAAACTAAGCCATTGTCATGTTGGGAGGTTTTTGGCTTCCAGGAGCTCAGCAGTCTCAAGGCCAATGTCAGTAATAAATCCCAAGGACTGAGCAGTATCCAAAACAAACCTGTTCTCCTTCCTCTATCTCCATTGAAACTCTCAGCCCAAAAGCAACTTCCGGGAGGGAGCACAGGGTTTATTTGTCTCATACCTTCAGGTCACAGTCTATCACTGAGGAAAGCCGGGGGAGGAAAGTAAGCTGAAAGTAGGGGGACACTGCTGGATGGCTCACTCGCAGGCTACTGCTCGCTTAACTTTTGTACACAGTCTAGGACCATATTCAAGGAATGGTGCCGCCCACAGTGGACTCCTCCCTCCTACATCAATTAACAATCAAGACAATTCCCTGTAGGCATGCCAACAGGCCAACCTGACCAAGGCAATTTTTCAATTGATACTTCCTTCTTAGGTGACAACTGGGTCAAGCTGACAATTAAGGTTGACTAAGACCTGGCCCAGCAACACACTGCATTCAACACATGGCAGTCTGAATGAGAAATGTCCCCCAAAGGCTCACATCAATGATTTTGTGTATTATATACAATATAAAATCCATAGATGGAAGAGAAATGTCATTTGTCTTTCTAAGCCCAGCTTATTATAATCATCTCCAGTATCAACTTTCCTACAAATGTAATTTTGTTCTTTAGGGTCCAACAAAACACATATGGGCATTTTCTCCATCCATTCATCTGCTCCAAGCCTGCTTCTGTCTCCATCCTGACTAGTTGGCAGCTGTAGCCCTTTGGCTACAGTAAACGCAGCTGGGCGGTTAACTCTGTGTACTCTTGACTCAAAGAGCTCTTCAGGTTAGGCCAGCAACAGGGCTCAGGAGGTAAAGGCATTTGCTGCCAAGCCCGAGTTCAATTCCTGAAACCCATGGTGGATGGGGAGAACTAAAGTGCATACGTGAAAGGCAATGGGGACTTCAGAAGTTGGGCTTATGCATTGTGCATTATGATATGGCCCCGAAGGGCTGGAGAGATGGTTTAGTCGTTAAGAGCACTGACTGCTCTTCCAAAGGTGCCGAGTTCAAATCCCAGCAACCACATGGTGGCTCATAACCATCCGGAATGAGATCTGATGCTCTCTTCCGGTGCCTCTGAAGACAGCTATAGTGTACTTACATATAAAATAAATAAATCTTTAAAAAATAAATGACATGACCCCGAGCCTGTGGGGAAATGGAGCCCAGGGAAAGGAATGTGCTGGTGTGAATGAGAATGGCCCTCGTGGGCTCAAGTATTCAAATGCTTGATCCCAGTTAGTGGAACTCTTTGGGAAGGATTTGGAGAGGTGGTCTTGTTGGAGGCAGTGTCACTGGGGGTGGAGCGTGGAGGTTTCTAACATTCACACCATTCCCACTTTGCTTGCTCTGCCTCCTACGTGTGCATACTCTCTCAGCTACTGCTCCTGTGCCACCCCTGCCTGCTGCTGCCATGCTTCCCCCAGTGCGGGCAGGTGGTCACCTTGTTTAGTCAGGGCTTCCCTCAGAGCAGGTGTTATCATAGCTCTTCCTTCGCCGTCCTCATCCTTCTCCGAGTTCCTCCGCATGGCAGCTTTCCCCTCCTGAGGAGCCTTTTCTCTCTGTGTTCAATTGAGAAAAGAAAATCCAGAATTGGCAACAACCAAGACTCCCTAGCAACAGTGAGGAGGTTTGTGTAACCAAGGTGAGACCCAGCATCCCAGAGTGATCTCGATTACAGAGAGACAATGACCAGGGTCAACAAGTAAATAAACAGAACAACACAACCATAAAAACCCAGCCTAAGTCAGTAGTTCATCTGTTTAAAAAGTATTTAATTTTTATTCTACTTTACTTGCCTAATTAGAGTATACTTGTATGGCAGTCAGAGGACAACATTTGGTAGTTGTTTGTTTCTCTTCTGTGGGCATCCCAGCAAGCTCAGGCAGTCCAGCTTGGTTGCAAGCACCTTTACCCACTGAGCCATCCTTTTTTTTTAATCAATGATTAAGCCATGTAAGAATGAGACATTGGTTGGGGCGGTTGGGTACACTGGCCCATCCATATCGGTGCTCTGCATTCCTATGGCAGATCTGGCATATGGACAAAGTCCACTTTCTCTCCGACTTTCTCAGTTGCCATCTTGAGGTTCTCTAGTTTCCCTGCGAGGTGGCCAATGGTGTCTGACACTGACGTAACTCGGGTAGTTAATACCGCAAGATACTTGGTTGAGTTTGTTAGTGCTAATGTCATGGACTCAACACTTGCAGCAAGTTTAGATATCCTCGCACCCATCCTCGAAACGTCAATTTGGAGTTGAAGGATGGATTCCGAGTCTGGCCGTGTGTTTCCACCAGCTCCTCAGCCAGCGATGCCTCCTTCTAGGTCTCCATTTCCAGGCTGAGGAGGTTCCTTGCACCTGAGAGTCCTCCTCTGACCTCCTCCACCCCACAGGGAGTCTCTGAATCAGGGATGGAGGCCTTACACGTCTCTTTTCTTTGTTGTGGTGAGACATGGCACCGTCTGAGTAGCTCGATGAGGCAGAGCAGCTTGTCTGGGTTCATGATTTTTTTACAGGCTAGTTCCCCACGGTGCCATCTTGCCTGCCCATGATCACACACTTTTTTTTGTTTGTTTGTTTGTTTTTTTTGTTTTTTCGAGACAGGGTTTCTCTGTGTAGCCCTGGCTGTCCTGGAACTCACTCTGTAGACCAAGCTGGCCTCGAACTCGGAAATCCACCTGCCTCTGCCTCCCAAGTTCCCAAGTGCTGGGATTAAAGGCATACGCCACCATGCCCAGCTAAAGATTTATTATAATTAAGTACACTGTAGCTGTCTTCAGACACACCAGAAGAGGGCATCAGATCTCATTACAGGTGGTTATGAGCCACCATGTGGTTGTGGCATTTGAACTCAGGACCTTTGGAAGAGCAGGCAGTGCTCTTACCCGCTGAGCCATCTCAACTTTTAATAATAAAACACAGACAAACTGCTTAACTTTGGCAAATGACTGACTTTCTCTGAATTTCAACTTCACCTGAAAAGGGGGCAGAATGCAAGTATTAAACAAACTACCCTTCTAGGGATTGTGCACGCCTTCAATCCCAGCGCTGGGGAGGCAGAAGCAGGTGGGTCTCTGGGAGTTCTAGGCCAGGCAGAGCTACACAGAGAAACCCTTTCTTGAAAAACATATAAATAGGGCTGGAGAGATGGCTCAGAAGTTAAGAGCACCGACTGCTCTTCCGAAGGTCCTGAGTTCAAATCCAGCCACCACCTGAAACGAGGTCTGACTACCTTTTCTGGAGTGTCTCAAGACAGCAACAGTGTACTTACATATAGTAGCTTAGCAGGAGGTGGGTGCACCTCCCACTGACACACCTAAGAAAGGAGGCAGAGAAAAGCAGAAGAGAGGGGGAAAGAGGAGTGAAGGAGAGAGAGGGGAGGAAGATGGGGATTCAAGGGCAGCAAGGCCACAAATGGTGAATGAACACAGTTCAGGTTGACTCTTTGACCTTCTGGCTCTGAAAAGAATTGACCACACTTCATCCTCAAAGTCAGCACTCCAGATGCCTAAGTATCGTCACAATGCAAAGTCAGATGCCTAAGTGTCGTCACAATGCAAAGTCAGATGCCTAAGTGTCGTCACAATGCAAAGTCAGATGCCTAAGTGTCGTCACAATGCAAAGTCAGATGCCTAAGTGTCGTCACAATGCAAAGCCAATTCCAGATGTGCCTCTGCTGGGGCAGCCTCCAAACGGAAGTGAAAAACATTAAAAAAAAAAACCCTCAAGTATGTGTTCTCATCAGCTATAAATCATATTTCTCATCGGTGGATACACACTAAGCTTAAGGCCAGCCTGGGCTACATTTGACTCTCTCTCAAACAAACAGTAACAACAAAAAACCAAAAAGACAAGAAGAGAGCGGGGCCTCGGGCAGAAACTCAATGGCACCGCACAGCCCGGCAGACACAATGGCTCCTGGGTTAACACATAGCAACAAAATAAATTAACTACATGTGTGCAAACATATACATAAAAAAGAAAAAAAAAGAAAACACTTATTTTCAGGTCTAACTGAAGACGAAAAATACACACAGCCCCTTCCATTGGATGGCTTTGTAGAAAATTTTAAAATACTAAAAACTGGCAGCTTCCAGGTCCAACATCATTTCACTTCCAAAACTAATAGCAAAAATGGTTTCTGTTACTGTGTTCTCTAGCGACCTCTTCTGGCCACCAGATGAAAAGCAAAGAAATGTGTCCTAACCTCCCTATGCAAAGTTTTAAGGAAGGCTTAACCAGGTGTAAATTCCAGAATTCTACCTAAATCTGCTACTTCATTTTCCACTTAAAGACTGTTTTTCAAATAAAGAAATTTACATTTTCAGTAAAAAGCCAAAATTTACTTTCACTGCATTACAGTTTGACTTGATTTGGGAAAAAGACCATAAAAGAACTCACATTTTTGGTTTGTTTTTTTGTTTGTTTGTTTGTTTATTTGTTTGAGACAAAGTTTTTCTGTGTAACCCTGGCTGTCCTGGAGCTAGCTCTGTAGACCAGGCTGGCCTCGAACTCACAGAGCTCCTCCTGCCTCTGCCTCCCCAGTGTGCTGGGATTAAAGTCATGGTGTACCACCACCACTGGGCATCCATTTGAAATCTTAATGATAAAGAATCCTCCACAGCCCTGAATGCCCTTTCTGAACCAGTGTGCTCTCCTCAGCCTCCACATTAAGATCTACCTGTCCTCCAAGGAGCCTGTTTGCACAGAAGTGAATGAGAAGAATTTAGTAAAGGCCAGAGAGATGGCTCAGCAGATAAATACGCTTGCCACAGCCTGATAACTTGAGTCCACTTCAGGGTGGAAGGAGAGAGAGAACCCATTCACAGATGCTGTCCTCTGGCTGTGCCCCTGTGCCCCTACACACATACAACACACAAAGTGCAGACACACGTGAAATAAGTGTAACTTATAATGTTCAAAGTTCATGTAAGTACGGCAAAACAAAAAAAGACAAAACAACCAAAACAGAACCCTTCCAGGTGGAAGCTAGAGAAATTAAACTGCCTTTCCCTTCAAGCCAGACCTGTGCTGCACCAGAGCCTAGGAGCTGAATGGACCACAGGAGCCAACCGCAGCATCCCCCACAGAAACGGTACCTTTTCCCTCTTCATGGGGTTCATGATGTTGCCCAGGTCCTCGACATCCACCACAGAAGTCAGGCTCTGATAATCCTGGGCCCCGGGCTCATCCTCGCTGCTGCTCTCACAGGGCTCTTCCTCCTGCAAAGGCCAGAACTTCAGAATCCCACACAAAGCTCAGCTCTTACTCCGCCTCCACGGAGTCCCTGTTTTATTGTGTTTCGGTGAGTTTGTGCTACTGGTGATAGATCCCCTGGCCTTTCACAATCCTGGGCAGGCGCTCCGCCACTGCCACACTTCAAAGCACCTTTACAGTGTTTTTGTTTGAGTTTTCTTTGCTACTTTTTAATCATTATTTTGTGTTACATGCATGCATGTGTGTGTGTGTGTGAGTGTGTGTGTATGTGTGTGTGTGTGTGTGTGTGTGTGTGTGTGTGTGTGGTATCCTTGTGGTACCAATGCTTTCTTTCATCTATGTGAGTTACAAGGCTGGAACTCAGGTCATCCAGCTTGGTGGCAAGTTCCTTTACATTCTGAGGCATCTTACTGGCCCTGCCTGATTAATAGTAATTTTTAAAAATATAAATCATGTGGGGCGGTGGTGGCACACGCCTTTAATTCCAGGACAGCCAGGGCTACACAGAGAAACCCTGTCTGGGGGTAGGGGGGGGATTCATCTTACCTCTCTGGCATCAAAGTGATCCCTGTGAAAAGGAATCACAGAGTCTGTCCGTCTGGAGAGATGGCTCAGTGGTTAAGGGCCCTGACTGCTTTTCCAGAGGACCTGAGTTCAGTCCCCACCCACATGGCAGCTGCCAACTGAGTCTATTGTCAGTTCTAGAGGATCTGGTGCCCTCTCCTGGCCCCGATGGGTGGGAGCTGCACCCACACGGTGCACAAACCTACTTACAGGCCACATAAACAAACAAACCTCACAAAGTGACAAAAACGAATCCCTCAGCAAACTTGCCCTGTGCAAACAGACTGGATAATGCTCAGGGGAAGATGCCAGGCACTCAGGGAAGTGTGGGCTTCGGGAGTAGCTGGGTGGGACAGCACTTCCCAGCAGGCCTGGGGCCACCAAGATGCTGCTCTGAGTAACAGTGGGTTCTGTCTCCTGAATCCACTTGGTGACAGAGGGAACGGACTTCTACAAGGTGTCACCTGACCTCTACACATGCTCTGCAGCATGTGTGCACATGTGCACACACACACACATAAATTTCTTTTTTCTTTTTTTATTTTGAGCGGAGACTTGTTTGCTTCTAGATGACAAAATAGTAACATGTCACAAAAACTGTCACCCAACAATGGGCCATATGTGTGGCAGTGGCCCCATGATCCCATATTGCCTGCGACATCACAGCCCTCTCCGTTTCTTTCAGCAGACCCGCTGATGCCCACCTAGCACTGGAGCAGCCTGAACACGTCACTGCTCAGAACAGATTCTGAGGTTAAGTGCCATGTGCCTGTGACTCATTTCTGCAGACAAGTATAGTGAAGTGACTTCAATGCAGTGCTGTGTAAAGGGCCAACCGTCAGCATATAGAAACAATCCCAGCCTCAGCTCTACAGCTGTCAGGCTTAACCCAGATGCTGCTGTGCCATAGGGAGAGATGAGCACAGCTGGGACCCCAAACCCTCAAAGGAAAGGTAAGTCTGGAGAGGCAGACAGGCTGACAGAGTGCTTCCATAGCCTTTAGAGCCCTGGGTCCCACCTCAGCGCTGGATACACACACCCTGGCGATGCAGACTTATATTCCCAGCATTCTGAAGGTGGAGACCGGAGCATCACAAGTTCAAGGTCATCCTCAATCAAGCAGGTATCAATCAATGTCACCTGAGCTACATGAGACCCTGTCTCAAAATTAATTAATCAAATTTTAAAATTGGCAGCAGGTGACATTTAGCTGGCGAGACACTTAGCTGACCATCTATCTCAGGCTCCTCTGTAACTCAGGCTCAGAACCTCATCTCTGACAGAGACAAACTTACTGCCTCTCAAAGGAACTCATTTCATCTTCACATACAATCTAATCAGAACTGCCATTAACTTGGCTCTGTGACCTTCAGAAAATTTAAAACCTGACTTTAATAGAAGATGAATGCAGAGGATGAGAGATGGGTCAGCTGCCGAAAGCACTGGCTGCTCCAGGAGAGCGCCTGGGTCCAGTCCCTGGCATCCACTCGGAAGCTCTGACAATGGTCTGCAACTCCAGCTGTACAGATCCCACACCCTCTTCTGGCCTCCACAGGCACTGCAGGTATGTGCTACACAAATAAATACACTTGCAGGCAAAAGACCCATACACATACATTAAAAAAAAAAAATGAATGAATGAATGAATGTTTAAAAAAAAAGTTAAATGTAACTCATGAAAGCCACTGGGGTTAGAAAATTAATGTGAAGCACCCCCATCCTCCCCAGAAATGGACCGGTCCAATTATTGCAACCCCAGGGTACAGACATTACAGAGTTCGCCCGCTGTGCCTAAAAGGTTTAGGGATAAGTAGCCACAGTAGGCTGCCTCTGTCGTGGAACAACTGCGCAAACATTAAGGGAACGTAAAGCTGGAAGAGTGGATGGAAAAGTCACCTACGCTGGTGGGAGGCAGAGCACAAGCAACAGTAAACCACTGAGAAATCGCCAGCGAACTGGGAAACAAAGTGTGGGGGTGCAGAAAGATGTGAGATCATCACATCCCGATGGCAGAGGCTTCTAAAGTGACTGAAAGGAACTGGAGAGACTGTTCCGTGGTTAAAGCGCTTGCTGGGCAAACACGAGGACAACAGTTTGACTCCCTAGTTCTAATCCATATAAACGCTGGATAGTACAGCTGCCCACCTGAATTCCAGCCTGACTAGCCATCTCTCTCTCTGAGTGCCGGGTTTGACTGAGATACCCTGCCTCAATGAATAGGGTACAAAAGCAATCAAACACTATTCTAAACATTAACCTCTGGCCTCCACATGTCTACATATACACGAACAAACACATATGCCCACAAGCATGCAAAAACATGCATACACACACACATGCACACCATATACACATGTATGAAAATGGGGGAAATACAAACTTTAAAATATAGTCTATAAGGAGAGCAGTGTAGCCCATGTCTACCTGGAATACACAAGATGAAGGACTAGACAGACTGCAGACAGTAGCAGCTGCGGAAAGCCTGCTACAGTACACTAGGGAAGAAAGTTACTGGCCATTCTCAGGTAACAGGCGAGCAGATGCCTGACACCTGTCACTTGACACTTATGCTCAGCACCAAGGACCCCACCCCCACTCCCAGTGTGGCAGTAGCTGGTAATGAAGAGAGGGAAAAGCAGGATGCAGGTGGTGTACAGAGAATGAGCAGGAGCCAAGGTCAGGTGGAGGGGCGGGGTTTCTGAAACAGTAGGGAAACTGCTGCAGAGGCTGCTGCTGTGACCACTACCACCACGCACACCTCTGATTTCAGCGACATAATGAGATCCTGTCTTAAAAGAAACATTTGCTCTTGCCAGGTGTGGTAGCATGTCACTGCAATCTTAGCAGTCAGGAAAGAGGTCACAAGTCAAGGCCAGCCTGGACTACACACACCCAGTTCCAAGGCAATTGGGAGCACAGGGCAAGGCCCTGTCTTAAAAGAAAAAGAACCTAGTGGCACAAGCCTGTGATCCCCATTTTCAAGAAGCTAAAGCAGGAAAATTCCACCTGGGCTAAAGGGTGAGTTTAAGGGTAGCCTGGGCACCTTGGTGAAATCCCATTGCCAAATAAAAAGGAAAAGGAGGAGGAGGAGGAAAAAAAATCAAGATGGGTAACCATGTGATCCCAGCACACTAAGCAGGAAGAACTGGAACTTATGGTCATCCTCAGTTATATGTCAAGTTCAAGACCAGCTGTATGAGACGCCATCTAAAACAAATCATAAATGGTGGGCTAGATATACTGGCAAGAGCTGCAATCCTATTCAATCCTCACAGGGAAAAAAACCAGCCACTCTGGCTTTGTGTGGCTGCACACTTGTGCACCTACACCTGGGTGGCCGAGACAAGGCACTGTGACTGAGGCCAACTGTAGCCCCCTCCCTCAGCCGATTCAGGCTGAGAGCAGACCTGCTGCCTCTGAAGGCAGGCCATCTAAGGCTTAGCTTTACAGCTAGGCTGGCTTCCTTTGTTGTGCTAACTGCAAGGTCTGCCATGCCTCACCCACCTCCTGCTTCCAGCTGAGACATTCCACAGTGCTTGAGATTTCAGGCTACATCCTGGCATCAGCCAACTGAATCCAGGCGCTTGCACGAACTGGCTGCGGGCAGGGTCTACCCTCTTATAACCAAGAAAGATTTCTAAGTTAGAGATGCTTTGAACGAAGAGACTCTGTCTTGGCGCCCATTTTTCTCTCCCACCTAGTCTCTCTTTGCAGCCCTAGTTCACCTCCCAGGGAACCTGGTTCATTTCTTTTTTTTTTTTTAAAGGTTTATTTATTTATTATATGTAAGTACACTGTAGCTGTTTTCAGACACACCAGAAGAGGTCATCGGATCTCATTAAGGATGGTTGTGAGCCACCATGTGGTTGCTGGGATTTGAACTCAGGACCTTCAGAAGAGCAGTCAGTTCTCTTAACTACTAAGCCATCTCTCCAGCCCCCCCCCCTCCGTTCACTTCTTGGGTGTGTCACGGATGGCAGACCCCAACAGCCAACCTCACAGGCAGAAGCAGACTCTACACCACCCTTCTGGAGGGAAAGCATCATCACTGGGTGGAGCTGTTAGGGCCGGGAGTAGCCAGCTAGGGAGATGGGGTGACCGTTAACACAGACATTCAAGCCTCGTCTACTGACTGGAGCAAAAGTGGAGAAAAAGACACAGTGGGCCAACACTCAGAGCCACTCCCGAAGGATGTGGCCAGGCGGCTAGCCTGAGGACGCCAGCCCGTGACGCCAGCAGCTACTGTGCAACCTGAAGACAACCTCAGGATGTGGATACCCGAGGAATCACCCAAGAATAATGCTTCCAGGCTGAGGGAGTCGGCAGGGGACCCCAGGATGAGCGACAGTCACCTGGGTCAGGACACACACTAGGACCGAGACATTCCTCACTCCTCTTAGCTTCCCTTGCTTGACCAGAGAAAGCTGGTGAAACTCACCCTGGCTTAGCAAGGCAGCAGCAAAAGGGACAAGAATGAGTGCTATGGCCCTGAACTTTAAGGCTCAGTGCTTGGAAACTACGGCCAGCTACAGTGAAGTACTGAGCTCCAGGCCAGTCTGGGCTATATAACCAGGGAAGTGGGAAAGGAGAAAGGAAGGAAGGAGAGAAGGAAAAAAATGAAAGAAGGAAGGGGAACAGGGTGGGATAACAAGAATGAAGAGAAGACAGCAGAGGAAAAAGAAAAAAAGAAGAGGAAAAGCAGGAAGGAAGGAGGAGGGAAAGGGAAAGAGGGGGAGGAGGAGGAGCCACACATGTAACACATGGCTAGCATCTAGTGTAAGTCACAAGCTAAGCACGCGCGCTCGCTCTCTCTCTCTGAAACAGCTACACCTGAGTTTCAGATCATCTAACCGGGACAGAGGTAAAGCCAGGTATTATCTCTTCACAGCCAGAGCCACACAGAGTACAGCCACACATGTATGTACGTGCATTCATTCTCTCTCTCTCTCTCTCTCTCTCTCTCTCTCTCCCTCCCTCCCTCCCTCCCTCCCCCCCCTCTCTCTCCCCTCTCCCTCTCTCACACTTGTAAGGCAGCTCTGTGAAGCCTCGGCTCTCCGCCATTACGAGATGGCGGAGGACCGGCCGGCTGTCAGGCAAAAAGCCTAGTACGCATGCGTCATTCTCCTCAAGCAATAGCCCCTCCCGAACGGGCCATATGCTAATGAGGTACAGATTGTGGCACCAATCCACAACCACTACGACACCCTCCACCTTCCCTGGCAGGGTATATAAGCAGCAGCTCTGCTGCTGTCCAGGGTCCTGGGCAACTGCAATCAAGGCGCTCCTGGGTAAAGGCTGTTTGAGAAGATCCCGGTGGTGGCACGTCTTTCTTGCCAGTCAAGTGAGGCGTCAGACACACTCACACTCACACACACACTAAGAAAGGAGCGTAAGAAAAAAAAAAAGAAAGGAGCATAAGCACACACCTCAGCATCCCCAGGATGCAATTCGCCTTGCGGGTGAGGCTGTGCCTCTCCTGGGCCATGGTGGGCCGACTCACACTTCCCTCTCTTGCAGTTCCCACTACAGGCCTTTCTCTCCCCTCTCTGCAGGGCCTGCAGCCGGGAGATGAACTTGGTCTTCCAGGCTGTGAAGTCGGCCTCGATGCTGCCATGTTTGCTCTGAACTGCATTGCAGTCACCTTCCCCTCGGGTCAGCACCCGCTGGGCACCGAGCATCCAGAGCCATTTGTCAATGTTTGTGCTGACCTTCAGGAAGGAAGGGGGGGAGAGAGAGAGAGAAGCACTGAAAAAAACCACAATCCACAAACATAGAAATGAAAAATCCCATCTGTCCTCTAAAGCAGGCTTCCAGGCTGCACTGCAGAAACCCAGGGACTCGGGCCACAGTTCAGGAGCTTCTGCTGAGGTACAACAGCACAGGTCCAAATAACAATCTTCAAGCTCCAAGCTGGGCCTGGTGGCACAGGCCTGGTGGGAGGCTCTCAGGTCCAAGGCTTCCCTGGACTATACAGTAAGTTCAAGGCCAGCCTGGGCAACTCTGTTCCAAAATGAAAAGGCTAGAAATATACCTCAGTGACAGAGCTCATGCCTAAGGAGACCTAGAGTTCAGTCCTCAGCACTGTATAAACTAGGTGTGGTGGCACACACAGCTTCACTCTCACAACTCTGAGATGAGGCAAGAAGATCAGAAGTTCAAGATTATTCCAGTTGAAAATGGAGCTGAGTGGTAGAGCCCCTGCCTAGAATCCCCAGTGAGGGGCTGGGGGCATGGCTCAGTGGTAGAGCACAGGCCTAGACACCCAGTGAGGGGCTGGGGGTGTGGCTCAGTGGTAGAGCCCCTGCCTAGAATCCCCCAGGAAGGGGCTAGGGGCGTGGCTCAGTGGAAGAGCACCTGCCTAGACACCCAGGGAGGGGCTGGGAGTGTGGCTCAGCAGCAGGGTACTTGTTTGGCATGCTCACAGCCTAGGTTCCATCATCAGCACCATTAAGAAACAACATTAAAAATAATAATAATAAAAAAAATTTAAAAAGAAACAACATTAATGTAATAATATATTATTATTAGGGCTGGAAAGATGGTTCGGCAGTTAAGAGAACTGGTTTTTCTCCTAAAGGACCCACATTCAATTCCCAGCACCCACATGGCAGCTCATATGTCTGAAATTCTGGTTCCATGATATCCAGCACCTTCTGACCTCCACAGAGACCAGGCTTACACGCTGTGCACAGATAACCGTGCAGGCAAAAACACACACACACATAAAATAAAAATTAAAAAAATAACAAAAGTAGAGTTCATAGGTTAGTTTTCACACATGATGTGTTCTTGGAGACAGACCTGTCTGTCTTTTGGTTAAGAAAGGACCTAGTCCTATAACTCACCACACACCCACCTTGTTGAAGTGGCTCCGGTAGGCAGAGTCTCCCAGGCCAAACACTGCATATTGAAGTCCCTTCAGGTAAGTTTTGCCAAAGCGGAAGTCATTAGCCGATTCCTCTAACCACTTGCAGAACCACTCTGCGTTCTCTGTAGGGCGGCCGTCCATATATGTGGCAACCAGGAAGGCACAGACATTTTTACTAGTGATCTGAATGAAGTAGTGCTTACGTCAGAAGGGTATTAGAGGCAAACATGACTACAAGAATATTCGAGGCAAGAACGGAAGAGGACTCCATGGTTAAGAACACCGGCCGCTCTTACAGAGAACCCGGGTTCTATTCTTAGAACCCACACAGTGGATCAGAACCAGCTATAACTCCGATTCCAGGGGACTCAACAAAACCCTCCTCCTGCCTCCATGGGCACCAGGCATGCACATGGTACACTTACACAAGCAGGCAGATGCTGACAGTCAACAAAATAAAAAGACATAGTAAATCTCCAAAAATAACATATAGGGTTGTCTAAGTCAAGTTCGTTTTTTGAATGCAGACACTACACTAGAGCAGAGCATAATGGTATACCAGGAATCCCAGGACTCTCAGGAGGCAGAGGCAACAGGACCGCTGTGAGTCTGAGCTCAAGCCAGGGCTACAGGGCAGGATCCCAACTCAAAAGACAAATCAAATGCCTGAGTCACAGTAAGAAAGCTTCCAGCTGAAATGGCTCAGCACAAATTTTTTTGTTTGTTTGTTTTTGTTTTTGTTTTTCGAGACAGGGTTTCTCTGTCCAGCCCTGGCTGTCCTGGAACTCACTTTGTAGACCAGGCTGGCCTCGAACTCAGAGATCCGCCTGCCTCTGCCTCCCAAGTGCTGGGATTAAAGGCGTGCACCACCACGCCCAGCTCAGCACAAATTTTTAAGTTATTCTGAAGATTCTACTCACCCCATAGGTCAGGTAGTCAATTAAATTTGAATTTTAAATCTTTATTTAAATTGTGTGTGCAATTGCCAAGGAAACCAGAAGAGGGCATCACATTCCCCAGAGCTGGAACTGTGGGCTGCTGTTGAACCACCCATGTGGGTGCTGGGAACCTGACCTGACCACAGGAGCTCTTAACTAGTATGTCATCTCTATAGCCTCAAATTTGGGCAATTACCAACCTCTCCTATCAGACTGTCATCTGGATCATATTCCTTCAGATTAATAATGGCCACAGGCAGGTCCAGAGAGGTAACAGCTTTGGCAAGAATCACTGCAAATCCCTAGAAAGAGAGAAGATGACAAACCCTTCAGTGTGCCAAATAAGGAAAGCACTACTGTTGTTTGCTCCCGCCGGCCAGGGAGCATGACGCCCCCTTGTGGTGGCTGCTTCTTCAGCAGCTTTGCCTTGAGGGTCACCACTGTGCACAGGGGACTCTTATTCTTATCTTCTGCTTACAGTGTTCTCAAGCCTAGGACAGAGATGAGCCACTGAGTCGCGTGCCCACTCTATAAAGGTGTGCCCAGAATGAAAGCACCTGGTTTTGGTGCTTTGCCCCAGTAGGAATAGAAAAATTATGACAAGAATGGACATAGAGAAGCTGGGGGCTGGTGAGACAGCTTAGTACACAGAGGAAGGCATTTCCGCAGGCCTGATGACCCAGGTTGGGTTCCTGGGGCTTACATGGTAGAAAGAGAAAACCAACTCCCACAAGTTGTTCTCTGCACACGTATGTGTACACACACATACAATAAATAAATATAATAAAGATTTTTTATTTTTTTTTATTTTTATTTTTATTTTTATTTTAGACTGGGGAAATAGTTCAGTGGATAAAGTGCTTGTAACACAGGCATGAGGACCTGACTTCAGAACCCCTCAGATCTATGTAAAGCCGGACACAACAGCACACATTGCAATCCCCGTGCTCCGATCGATATACAGCAAGATGGGGCATGGACACAGGAGAAGCCCAGACGCTAGTAGGCTTCCTAGCCTGGGGCCCACGGTCTTAAACAACAGAGACACATGCATACAAACACAGCTGGGTGGCAGAGAATAGGAAGCCAGTTAATAGAAAGGAGGAGGCCCTGGAGTTGACAGCAAAGAGAGAAGGCAGGAAACAGAAAACCAAGTTATTATACCAGATGGAGGGAGATATACAGATATCAGAGACCAGGGGGCAGTTGCTCTCTCCCATGTAACATTCTTGTCAGCTCTCCCAGCTGCCTCAGGAAAGCTCAAATTTCCAGGCAGGCTGACATGGAGAAAATCACCCCCTCTTTGCTCCTTGGCAGTCCCAGGACTTGGCCCCCATCACCCCTCACTGTTAGCTATAACCACGTCACTGACTGGTGTCAGCCTCACTTCTGGGCAACATTGCAAAGAAACAAACAAAACGGGCAAAGCCCTGGTCCTGAAGATGCCTCTACAAAAGAGGCAGCAGAGCATACCAGGTGCCGATGGGCACAGTAGGAGATAGATGAGAGGAAAGGTGGAGGCCAGGGCGAGGGCAGAAAGCAAGGTCACTGTCCACAGAGCATCAGCACAAGGGTGTGTGTGAAAATGTAAGTGGTTGACTGACCCTTGTCACTCAGCCCAAAGTCCCTAAAACCCTTGAATTCACTATCTGGCCAGTGACATGACTCACTGGAGAGCCCTTAGATGACTCCAGGACAAAGGCTGGCAGCCAGGAAAACCAACCATGTGACTAGAATTTAATCACCAATGACCTACGATTAAAAGGAGTTATTACGCGATTACTATGTGAGCTAGAACCTAAGAGTTACTCGGCAAAGGTCATGCTCAGGCACACAGAGAGAATCTGAGGTCATCCTGGGATAAAGGAAAGCCTGCCTGAAGCAAACAGTTCTAAGGCTCTGAACGGGGCCAGGGACACACGGCTCGGTGGGCGAGTTAAGGCTCCTGCCACCAAGCATGATGACCTGAGTCTGATCCCTAGGACCCACGGAGTAAAAAGAGAGCCAACTCTGGCAGGCTGTCCTCTGAGCTCCACATTGAGTGCAGTGGTGAGCGGTGTATACACACACATATGTGATAACTTCAATAACTCAAAAGCATGCAGGTGGCCACAGCTGTAACACCGCTGGCATGAGCCACATTCCTGTGACTCGCTGAGAAGCCTGTGCCCACGCTGTTACATCCTTGCCCTCTTCCTAAGCAACCGCTTCCCTTAACCCTCGTGCTTAAAATCTACATAAAAGTGTTTCTAGATAAACTCCAATTCTGCCCCCACTGACAGAGTAATAATGACGGGCTGGAGTGATGGCACGTGCAGCAGTTAAGAGCAGTCTGCTCTTCCAGAGGACCTAGGATCGAATCCCAGCATTCACAGAGGTTCACATCCATGTGTAGCTCCAGTCCCAGGGGACCTGACCCCTTCTTCTGGCCCCCAAGGGCACCAGGCATGCAACAGACATGCAGGCAAAACATCCGCCACACAAAAAACATTTTTATAGAATTTTTTTTGTTGTTTGTTTTTGTTTTGTTTTTCGAGACAGGGTTTCTCTTTATAGCCTTGGCTGTCCTGGAACTCACTTTGTAGACCAGGCTGGCCTCGAACTCAGAAATCCACCTGCCTCTGCCTCTGCCTCCCGAGTGCTGGGATTAAAGGTGTGCGCCACCAGGCCCGGCTTTATAGAATGTTAAAAATAACAATTACAAGGCTAGCGACTCGGCTCAGTGGGTAAAAGCACCCACTGCCAAACCCAATGCCCTGAGCTTGCCTCCCCTCCCCCATCCATACCCCGTCTTCCCTTCCCTCTAGCCACGTGATAGAAGGAGAGAACTGACGCCCGCCATTTGTACTCAGGCATCCACACATGTGCCAACACACAGGCTCAAACACACACAAACTAATAAAGGTTCTTAAAGGAAATAATGACGATAAAAAGTACTATCCCAGCCGGGCATGGTGGCGCACACCTTTAATCCCAGCACTCAGGAGGCAGAGACAGGTGGATTTCTGAGTTCGAGGCCAGTCTGGTCTACAAAGTGAGTTCCAGGACAGCCAGAGATACACAGAGAAACCCTGTCTTGAAAAACCGGAAAAAAAAAAAAAGTACTATTCCAAAAGACCCATTTTCATGTCAGCCTTACTTAGCCTTCGTAGAGAGCACTCAACAGTCGTAACCCTCATTCCAGGGAAGCTAAGAACACATGCATCCAAGAAGAGCAGCCCGGGGAGTCTGCTCCACACATCTCCAGTTCGAGTCTACCTTCCCTGCCTCTAACACACTGACGGCACACTGACTACACTGACTAGATGTGTGAACTTGCCAGAGATGGACCCCATTGCTGACATCATCACCATCATTCAGTTTACACTAGTTAGTGCCTGGCACATCCAACCGACAGCTGAAAGCCACAGGCACCCCAAGGCAGCTAGAAAAGCAGCACCTAAATAAATAAATCAATAAATCAATCAATCAATCAAGCTTGCCTCATTACCAGAGTGCTGGACAATTTTTTTCTACCTTGATTGTGAGGTCCTACATGTGCGATTACAATGTCATGTCACAGTGTTGGACGCGCCTGAAGTCCTCGTCCTACCCCCACAGCAGAATCTCCACCCTCCAGAAACAGGCAAGGGAGAGCAGAACCCACTGATACTGAGCCCAACAGAAGGAAGCCATCCACCATTCCAGAACAAAGAAAGGAGGAGGAAGGGACTAGAAGGCTGACAGAACTAACTGCTAAAGAGGGTTTCTGGCATTTCCCTGAAACACTGGCAAAACAAAGGAGAGGCATGGTGCAAAGTGTTCACCTTGGCAGTGCCCGTCTGAGATCCGTAGAAAATCTTCACTCCAGAAACGTGTGTCTGCTTCTTCTGAGGGGAGAGGGAGCTATCCGGAGCTACTGGGACACTTTTCTCCTGGGAATGAGTGACCTTCAAGATGAACAGAGGAAGAGAATCCATCAAGACTCAACCTCAGGCAGAGGCAGGTGGACCTGTGAGTTCAAAGCCAGCCTCGTCTACAGATAGCCAGGAATCAACCTCTCCCTCACTTTGAGCGGTACGAATATTAACACAGACTTTCTAGGTGTATCCCTCAGCTCATCCTCTTAGCCTAACTGGGTCCTCAGAAGGCAGGACCCGCTTCCTCCAAGTTGCACGATGCCCATGTTCTGCAGAGCAATTCTGTAGCCTCCCCTTGGCCTGTAAGGGGGACTGGTTCCAGGACAGACGGACATACACAGCTGCAGGACCTCTTTCTTTAGGGAGATGTACACAACATCTACCCCTCCTTAGAGCACTCTGACAACAAACCGTTTCACCATTCCATTCAAGCCCAACCTGGGCAGCCTGAAAGCAGCTATAGCACCTTAAAACTCCTACCCCATAATGGAGGATGGCTTCCCTACAGCTGCAGAGATGGAGTCGGCTGCTCAGGTAACCTCCCGCATTCTACAGACTCTACCGCCTTCCAAGACCGAAAGGCCGCATGGAACTAGAACAGAATTACAAGGAGTTACAGAGACAAAGTGTAGAGCAGAGACTGAAGGAATGGCCATCCAGAGACTGCCCCATCTGGGGATTCATCCCATAAACATCCACCAAAACCAGACACTATTGCAGATGCCAACAACATTTTGCTGACAGGAGCCTGATATAGCTGTCTCCTGAGAGGCTCTGCCAGTGCCTGGCAAATACAGAAGTGGATGCTCACAGCCATCCATTGGATGGAGCACAGGGTCCCCAATGAAGGAGTTAAAGAAAGTCCTCAGGGAGCTGAAGGGGTTTGCACCCCTACAGGAGGAACCCAGTACCCCCAGAGCTCCCTGGGACTAAACCACCAATTAAAGAAAATACATGGTGGGACTCTTATCTCTAGCTGCATATGTAGCAGAGGATGGCCTAGTCGGCCTTCAATGGGAAGAGAGGACCTTGGTCTTGTGAAGGTTCTATGCCCCAGTATAGGGGAATGCCAAGGACAAGAAGCAGGAGTGGGCGAGTTGGGGAGCAGGGGGAGGGGATAGAGGATTTTCAGAGAGGAAACTAGGAAAGGGAATAACATTTAAAATGTAAATAAAGAAAATATCTAATAAAAAAATTCAAAAAACAAAACAAAAAACAAAAAACAGAATTACATACACATGGCCAAGAGGAACAAGATTGGAGAAGCAAACTGAATCTCAGCTGTGTCCCTGGACACCCTTCCTTCTGTGAGGGAGGCACCTGACATGGGCTGTGGGAGCAGGGCTGTGGGAGCAGAGCTGTGGTCCTCTGCAGGAGCACACATGCTCTTAACTGCAGAGCCATCTCTCCATGTCCACAGCCAGCTTTTTATGTGGATTCTGGGAACTGAACTCAGAAATCCACCTGCCTCTGCCTCCCGAGTGCTGGGATTAAAGGCATGCACCACCACACCCGGCCTATTATTTTGATTCAGTCCTAAAAACCATGAGGATATGGTGGGCAAATTGTGGATTCTTGTGTTCTGATCTTCAGTGTGTATAAAGGAAAGGTTACCCTAATCCCTAAGGGTGCAAAACAACTTTATTTTTCTCATATATTTAATCTGTTTATCCATCTATCTCTTTATGTATTTTTATCTTTTTGTTGTTGTTATTGGTTTTGTTTTCTGTTTTATTGAGGCCGAGTCTCTCTACATAGCCCTGGCTGTCCTGGAACTCACTCTATAGACCACACCAACCTCAAACTCACAGAGATCCACCAGCCTGGTCTACAGAGTGAGTTCTAGGACAGCCAGGGCTGTACAGAGAAACCCTATTTTTAAAAAAAAAAAAATCTTTTTTGATTTTAACTTAGCCATTATAATATAGTCTTTAAAATATGAAGGGAAAAAAATTAAGGCATTAAAAAAAAATCTAAAAAAAAAAAATCTAGACTGGGCTAGAGAAATGGCTCAGTGGTCAAGGGCACTGACTGCTCTTCCAAAGGTCCTGAGTTCAGTTCCTAGCAACCACATGGTGGCTCACAACCATCTGTAATGGGATCTGATGTGCTCGTCTGGTATATTTGAAGACAGCTACAGTGTACTCATATACATAAAATAAATAAATCTTTTTTTAAAAATCTAGACAAACAAAAATGTGATTTAATACCCTGTGGGCATTAGGCATGGAGCTGCCTGCTGATAATCTCAACACTTGGGAGGCTGAAACAGAACCACTCAAAGTTCAAGGCTAGTGGCTACATAGTGTGCACCCAGGGATATATAACACAGCTCTAGCTCATGCTAGGTGGGTAGGTGGGTGTACTGGCTGGTTTTGTGTGTCAACTTGACACAGGCTGGAGTTACCTCAGAGAAAGGAGCTTCAGTTGAGGAAATGCCTCCATGAGATCCAGATGTAAGGCATTTTCTCAATTAGTGATCAAGGGGGAGGGCCCCTTGTGGGTGGGACCATCCCTGGACTGGCAGTCTTGGGTTCTATAAGAGAGAAAGCTGAGCAAGCCAGAGGAAGCAAGCCAGTAAAGAACATCCCTCCATGGCTTCTGCATCAGCTCCTGCTTCCTGACCTGCTTGAGTTCCAGTCCTGACTTCCTTGGTGATGAACAGCAGTATGGAAGTGTAAGCTGAATAAACCCTTTCCTCCCCAACTTGCTTCTTGGTCATGATGTTTTGTCCAGGAATAGAAACCCTGTCTAAGACAGTGGGCAAAGGTTCCTGTGGCCAAGCCTGCTGACTGGAACTCAATCTCTGGAACCTACATTATGGAAGGAAGGAACCAACTTCTGAAAGGTGTCACCCCTCCCCCACACAGACAGACAGACACTATGGAAGGAACCAACTTCTGAAAAGTGTCACTCCCCCCCCCCACAGACAGACATTATGGAAGGAAGGAACCAACTCCTGAATGATGTCACCCGTCTCACAGACAGACAGACATTATGGAAGGAACCAACTCCTGAAAGGTGTTGCCCTTCTCCTGCAGACACACGCACCCCAAATAAATAAAAACCAAAAAAAAAATTTAAAAATAAGACCTCAGCTGGAGAGATGGCTCAGAGGTTAAAAGCACTGACTGCTCTTCCAGAGGTCCTGAGTTCAAATCCCAGCAAACCACATGGTGGCTCACAACCATCTGTAATAGGATCAGATACCCTCTTCTGGTGTGTCTGAAGGAAGCAACAGTGTACTCATATACAAGAAATAAATCTGTAAAAAAATAATAAATAAATAAATAAATAAATAAAAACTCTAAAGGTGAGCTGGAGAGACGGCTCAGAGGTTAAGAGCACTGACTGCTCTTCTGAAGGTCCAGAGTTCAAATCCCAGCAACCACATGGTGGCTTACAACCATCTGTAATGAGATCTGACACCCTCTTCTGGTGTATCTGAAGACAACTAGAGTTGCACTTGCATATAATAAATAAATAAATCTTTTTTTTTAAAAAAATTAAAGTTCCTTTTAAGCTTTTCTATAGTTTAATGAAAGCTGTGAAAATTTGTCTCTCCTTTTGAAAAAGAAAGATGGAGGCAGGTGGAGAGACTGCTTCAAGTTCAAAGCACTTGTTGTTCTGGCCAAGGACCTGAATTCAGTTCCCAGCACCCCCATGGTAGTTTGCAAGCATCTGTAACTCCAACACCAAGAGCCCCACTGCCCCCTTGTGACCCTCTAAGGGCACAGACCTACATGTGGGCAAAAGACTCATACATGTAAAAAAAATTCTTAGAAAAAAAGAAAGATGAAGGGGAGGTGGATCAGGCAGTCCAGATCCATCAGTTGCTCGCGAGAGTGTGTGTGTGTGAGTGTGTGTGTGTGTGTGTGTGTGTGTGTGTGTGTGTGTGTGTGTGTATGCGCACACGCCCACACATACTGAGGACCTGAGTTCAAACCCCAGCACCCACATAAATAAAAACTGGGTGTGCTGACACATACTTGTGATTTCAGTGCAGGGGAGAGAGGAAGGAAGGAAGGAAGGAAGGAAGGAAGGAAGGAAGGAAGGAAGGAAGGAAGGAAGGAAGGAAGGAAGGAAGGTTGGTTCTTCACTGGCCAGCCACCACGGCCCAATCTGCAAACTCCAGGTTAAACGGGAGACCCCGAATCACAAAATTAGATGATGCTGCAGAAACATGACTCAGCTGTCGAGAGCACACACTCAGCTGGTTCCCAGTACTCACACCAGTTACAAACACCTGTATCTCCTACTACAGGAGATCCAATACCCTCTTCTGTCTTCCACAGGCACTGTACACATACCCAAACATAGGCCCCCTAATTAAAAATAAAAACTTTTAAGGGGAGAGATAAAGAGTGAAAAAACCTACCCCAATTACTTGCTTCCTGATGATCTGGACACAGATGCAAAGGGTAACTCCCAGGGCACAGCCCATATATATGTAGAACCTGTTCATCCACAGCGACAGGAAAGGCGAGGAGAAGTCCCACACATCCAGAGGACCTGAGTTTAAAACCACACAGATGTAACACACACGGCTACACACAAAGATGCCCGTTGATGTTGTCAGAATGAAAAGCAAACATCATGATCTAGGAATCGTAGATGGCTGGGTCAGTTTTTTGGTTGAACCAAAGACTCATTTTGGAGACTGGGCCGCCTTCAAACTTACAATCCTCCTGCCTCTGAGTACAAATGGTGCCATATCTGACTCTCTTTATTGTTGTTATTTGTTGTTTTATGACAAAGAGCCTCTCTAAATAGCTATGGCTGTCCTGGAACTCTCTAGGAAGACCAAACTGGCTACCTGCCTTTGCCTCCCAAGTGTTAAGAGTAAAAGTATGTGCCACCATTAAAAAGATTTGTGTTGGGCTGGTGAGATGGCTCAGCGGGTAAGAGCACCCGACTGCTCTTCCGAAGGTGATAAGTTCAAATCCCAGCAACCACATGGTGGCTCACAACCATCTGTAACAAGATCTGGCTCCCTCTTCTGGAGTGTCTGAAGACAGCTACAGTGTACTCACATATAATAAATAAAATAAATCTTTAAAAAAAAAAAAAAGATTTGTGTTACTTTCAGTTACATGGAGGCCAGAGATGAAGCCCAGTCTTGGGGGAAAAGTAGCAAGTGTTTTTAAACACTAAGCAACTTCCCCGCAGCACACTTGGCTTGTTCTCTGCCTTAAAACGCAGAAGCTGAAAAGATTTTTTTTCACAGGACTGGAAATCTGAAATTTATTGTTTTTGCGGTTTTTTGTTTTGTTTTTCTTTTTTGTTTTTTGGTTTGGTTTTTCGAGATAGGGTTTCTCTGTGTAGCCCTGGCTGTCCTGGAACTCACTCTGTAAACCAGGCTTGCCTTGAACTCAGAAATCCGCCTGCCTCTGCCTCCCAAGTACTGGGATTAAAGGCGTGTGCCACCACTGCCCGGGGAAATTTATTGTTTACAGGTGCTGTTCAATAGACCCAGAAGTCCCAAACCACCACCTGCCCCTGAATAAGGCCAGTTCCATCGAAACGTGTCCCTTAGTCTCAGAAAGGGAGAAACCTAGTTAAGAGCTCCCAGGAGCGACAGCCTCCTGCTAATGTGTGCGTTCAGTAGGCTGAGGTAGGAGGAACACCGTTAATTTTTAAAGCTAACCTGGGCTACATCCAAGTTCCAGGCCAGTTTAGACTACAGAGCAATTTCCTAATCCGCGTAGGTAGTGAGTTCCAGGTGAGCTTCAGCTAGCCACTGAATGCCGAGCTAGTTGCTATACAAGCTGAGAGATCCACACATAGGCTACACGGTGAGTCCCAAATTTTCCTGAGCTTACACAGGGAGTTCTGAGTTAACATGGGATACAAAAGACGGGCCTTTCAAAAGGAAAACAGAAATAAAAGGAAAGAAGAAAAAATAAGATACAATAAAAACAAACAGTAACACATCAAGTGCAGCAATTTAAGGCCCTCCGTGGAGAGGGAAGCTGTTTCCTTCTGCCCGCCCAAGACCCTGGCCAGCCCAGCCTCACCCATCCTCCGCGGAGGCCGAGCCACGCAAGTTAACCGGCAAACGCAGAGAGAGCGGGACCGCGATCAGGAGGGTCAGGTTTACAGGGCCGGGGAAGCCAAGCAGTCCGCAAGCCTGCCCGCGTTGGCCACAGGGGACAGAGGCGGGCCCAGAAGAAGAAAACGGAGCTAGCGGAGGCTCTGAATTCCTTTCTGATAGGCTCAAATAAAAAAAAGGCGGGACCAGAGAGAAGCCATCACTCCTAACCCTGGGAAAGATACTAGAGGACTTCCTGTACTTCTCGGATTGGCTCAGAGTGGAAAGGGGAGCGCCTGTGGGAAACGCGGTCCAGAGCGGGAGATGCAAAAGCGAGCGTGCGTCCTGTTCCACTGTATTTCTCGCATCGGCTCAGAAGGGCAAAGGGCAGGACAGAGGACAGTACTATCGAGAAATAAGTGACAACCTGGCCCGCTGCAGACAATTAATCCTAGCACTCCAGAGGCACAGGCAGGCGGATCTCTGGGAGTTCCTAGTTAGAGGACAGCTTATTCCGTGTAGTGAGCTCCAGGACATACATATGCCGGGGCTATAATGAGACCCTGCCTCAATCAATCAATCAGTCAATAAATGGAAAAAAGGAATTCAGCTTGATGACACAGACCTGTAATTTCAGCACTCCTGAAGCTGAAACAGAATGATCACGAGATTCAGAATAGCTACTATTTGGAGAAAGAGTCTCACTGTGTAGCTCTGGATGGCCTGTAACTCGCCTATGTAAAACAAAATGGCTTCGAATTTACAATGCAATTAGCCTACCTCTGACTTCCAGGTGCATAGGTGCATAGGCCAAGAGAGGTTTTATTTACTTCTTTAAAAATAATTATACCTGGGCGTGGTGGAGCACACCTTTAATCCCAGCAATCGGGAGACAGAGGCAGGCGTTCTTTTAAAAATTATAGCCGGGCGTGGTGGCGCACGCCTTTAATCCCAACACTCAGAAGGCAGAGGCAGGCGGATTTCAGAGTTCGAGGCCAGCCTGGTCTACAGAGTGAGTCCCAGGACAGCCAGGGCTATACAGAGAAACCCTGTCTCAAAATAACACAAAAAAAATTATATGCGTGTGTGTGTGTATATATATGTATATATATATATACATATATACAGTGATATATATACATATATATACAGTGATATATATATATATATAATCACACTGACTGCTCTACCAAAGGTCCTGAGTTCAATTCCCAGAACCTCCACATGGTGGATCACAACCATCTGTATGGGATCTGATGCCCTTTTCTGGTGCGTCTGAAGACAGCTACCGTGTGTATTCATATACATAAAATAAATAAATAAATCTTTTTTTAAAATCTTTTTTTAAAAAAATTAAAAATGAGCGCAGCCTCTGAACTCTGCAGAACTATTCAATCTAAATACCATGTTTCCACCCGGACAATAAACATTACTCACCCATAATAGGTAGGAATAACTGGCGCCTGTAAGTGACGTCATCACCGAACGGCCCGCCTTCCTTTGAGGGTGGAAATAGAGGGCTTAAAAGTCTCGCCGCGCAGGCGTAGTTGCTTTTTTATCAGCTGCCAGGCTAGTGCTCCAGTAGACGCGTACGCAGTAGGCTAGCAGTCGGGAGAGTGGTAGCTTCTTCCTCGGTGTAGGTTCCGGAAGAGCCGCGCACTCCTTGGGCGTTGAGGGTTCGCGCGCCGCAGGGTCGTTTCAGCCGAGCACTTGGCGTCCCCTCGAGCTCGAGATCTGTGAGCAGCCACCATGTCGATCTTCACCCCCACGAACCAGATCCGACTGACCAATGTGGCCGTGGTGCGGATGAAGCGGGGAGGGAAGCGCTTCGAAATCGCCTGCTATAAGAACAAGGTCGTCGGCTGGCGGAGTGGCGTGTAAGTAATCCTGTGCCCAGAGTTTGGAGGCCTGGCCTCCCTAACCCCGGCTCCTGAGAGCCACCGGTGCCTTTCAGGCCTGGTTTACCCGATTCGGATTGGGTTCTGGTTTGGGATTTTGTTGGTATCATAAAAACTGCCAACTACAAACGCCATCAAAGCCGGGTGGGACCGATGGTTTAGGCCTGTAATCCCAGCGCTGAGTCGAGGCAGGAGGATTGCTGCCATTTCCAGGCCAGCCTGGAGCTAGTGTGTGTGTGTGTGTGTGTGTGTGTGTGTGTGTGTGTGTGTGTGTGACCGTGATCGACCCTGTACTAATAAAACAAAGCTGCGGTCAAGAGGACCCGAAATTGCAGTAGCCTCTTGGATTAAATGTTTAAGACAGGAATCCGGCCGAGCAGTGGTGGCGCACGCCTTTAATCCCAGCACTTGGGAGGCAGAGGCAGGCGGATTTTTGAGTTCAGGGCCAGCCTGGTCTACAGAGTGAGTTCCAGGAAAGACAGAACTACACAGAGAAACCCTGTCTTGAAAAAACAAAACAAAGTAAAAAAGACAGGAATCCTACACTCCAAATGCTATCACCAAGAAAGGAAACATTATGGTCATTTTCCAGGGATAATAATCGGGGAGCTAATTCTACACCTACAAATCCTGAAATTAAAACGTCACACACACACCTCAGAATCCCCAGTTTCCCAAAATGCGTAGTGTCTTCACTACTGCCATCTAGGGACAGATATTCCAGGATAGAAGCACCACTCCCCACCACACCCTGAGTTTCCTTACATAAAACAATGACATAGTTTTTCCCTCTGTGGTGAAGTGGGAGAATACAGATACTGTCCTGCGCAGGTAGTCACCAGAGAGAGTGTGTGTGTGTGTGTGTGTGTGTGTGTGTGTGTGTGTTTGATTTCTCTTTTTTTTCCTTTAGGGTTCTTTGTTGTTGTTTTGGGTTTTTTTTTTGGTTTGGTTTTTTTGAGACTGGCCTTAAACTCCCAATTTTCCTGCCTCTACCTCCTAAATGGTGAGTTACAGATGTGCATATGACACCCAGCTTGCATCACTTGCCATTTCTCTTGTTGCGATCTTGTGTTTAAATGTGAGTGGATTTTCAACTATCCAGTGGATTCACGTAGGACTTTCTCCCCTACCCTTTCAAGGGAAAAAGACCTTGATGAAGTTCTGCAGACCCATTCAGTGTTTGTAAATGTTTCGAAAGGTCAAGTTGCCAAGAAGGAAGACCTCATCAGTGCATTTGGGACAGATGACCAGACTGAAATCTGCAAGCAGGTAGGTCCTGCCAGGTGCAACATAACAAAATCTCACCATCGTCGGCAACATCAGGATCACTGTTTTCACTGTTTTTCTTGATGAGTGTTTGTTGTTTTAGAATTTCTTGGGTTCTTCCCCCCGCCCAGTTTATATTGTTGGGCAATTGGGGGAGGTTTGTTGGTTGGTTTTTCCAGACAGGGTTTCTCTGTGTAGTCCCGGCTGTCCTGGAACTCACTCTGTAGACCAGGCTGACCTCGAACTCAGAGATCCGCCTGCCTCTGTCTCCCAAGTGCTGGGATTAAAGGTGTGCGCCACCACTGCCCGGCTAATTTTTTTTTTTTTTAATGTGTATACACATGTGCAAATTGGGGCAAGGTGCCTGAGAGACCAGAAAATAACCACAAAACAAAGATTGGATCCCCTGGACTCTGAGTGAGAATTGTTTGTTAGCCCAGTGGTCTGGGTGCTAGGAATTGAACTCTGGTCCTCAGGAAGAGCAGCAAGCTCCCTTTGCCACACTGCCTTCCCTCCAGTCCCCCCAGGGTCACGTTAATACAAACCTTGGAACTTTTTCTTTTTGTTTTTCGAGACAGGGTTTCTCTGTGTAGCTCTGGCTGTCCTGGAACTCGCTTTGTAGACCAGGCTGGCCTCAAACTCAGAAATCCGCATGCCTCTGCCTCCGAGTGCTGGGATTAAAGGTGTGAGCCACCATGCACGGCTTGGACCTTTTTTTTTTTAATGCTGCTTTAAGTCCGAAAAATACCAGTCACGATATTAATAAGAGTTTACTCTCTATGCACTCCCATCTTTATTGAAACAAACATAAACTATAAAGAGAGATGAAGTTTAAATTACCTGTATTATTATTATGCTGGGCGTGGTGGTACACGACTTTAATCCCAGCACTCAGGAGGCAGAGGCAGGCCTGGTCTACAAAGTGAGTTCCAGGTCGACCAGGGCTACATAGAGAAACCCTGTCTCGAAAAACCAAACCAAAAAAAAAAAAAAAAACCAACAACCAGGTAGCAATTGAACATCCAAGGTGGAAAGGAGACTGCAGTGACTTAGATTCACATGGTGGGAAGGACATCTTCATAGGCAAAGGAGATGCAGGTACAAGGAGTCCTCTCTCCTTGTTCGGGATGCTGAGAATTGAAACTCTCACACTGTAGACAGAGTAAGAGTTGGTTGTCCTGTTTAAGGGGTCTCTTAGCCTTCGGTGGCTTTTCTAGAACTCCCAGTGCATTTCTGCTAGTTTTAGGTTAAGGCTGGTGGGACCTTAAATATTCCACCAACTTGGCATTGAAATTTGCAGTTTCCTTTCTAAGGCCTTGACACTGAACCCGTCTTTTAGCCCATCCTTAGGAGCTGCGTGACTGCCTGGTTCTCCGTCTTGGTTTTTCAAGACAGGGTTTCTCTGTGTGGCCCTGGTTTTCCTGGAACTCACTCTGTAGACCAGGCTGGTCTCAAACTCAAGAGATCTGCCTGCCTCTGCCTCCTGAGTGCTGGGATTAAAGGCGTGCCCACCACCAACTGGCTGTGGTTTTTCATCTTACCAGAGAGTACAGTAGCCATCTTGGAATATGACAAACTCCTAGATTTGTTTTTGGAGACAAAGGGTGCCACAATGTCCACCTTCTGGATTTTTTTTTTAATCAAACTTTAGAAATTAACTTTAAATCATTTCATTTACCTGGCTGTGCTTCCCTCCCCCAACCCCAGACTTTTTGTTTCTTGTTTTTCTTTAAAGCAAGATCTAACTATGTAGCTTTGGTTAGTTTGGAATTTGCTATGTAGCCCAGGCTGGCCTCCACCTTAGAGATCTTCTAGGCTCTGCCTCCCAACACCTGAGATTAGAATTGTATGCCACCACATCTGCCTATGGGGTTTTTGGGGGGGAAGGGGAGATTCTGTGGTGGGGGTTCTGAGGGTTGAACACCGGGCCTTTAGCATGCAAGGTGCACACTATCACCAACCTTCCTATTGCTGCTACCTTCTAACACAGTCCCTCATGCTGTGGTGAACACCCCCCTTCCCCCTCCATAAAATAATGTTGTTGCTACTTCACAACCGTAAGTGTGCTCCTGTGAGGAATCAACATGTAAATATCTGATATGCAACCACCAAAGGTGTCGTGACCCATACATAGGCCGAGTACTGCTGCTCTAAATGGACTTTCTCCCTGGCCCTCAGTAAGTAGGGTCACGGAACTGCTTATAATCTGGTGCTGCATTTCAACAGCACATGGTTCTGCATGAGCAGCTGTAGTGGACAATGCTTCCTCTCCTCCCCACTACCTAACTGTGCAGTAGAGAAAGATACCTAGAACTGATGAGGGCTTTTTGTATGTTCTGCTGTCTTTAGATTTTGACTAAAGGAGAAGTTCAAGTGTCAGATAAAGAACGGCACACACAGCTGGAGCAGATGTTTAGGGATATTGCCACCATTGTGGCAGACAAGTGTGTGAACCCAGAAACAAAGAGACCTTACACCGTTATCCTCATCGAGAGAGCCATGAAGGACATCCACTACTCCGTCAAACCCAACAAGAGCACAAAGCAACAGGTAAGAGTTCCTTGTTGTCCTCAGGACCTAGGGCCATGAAGTATCTGATGCTGCTGCCTTGCTGCGCTGGTGGTGGGTTAGCAGAGATGTGAGCATTTCTGAGCAGACCCTCTCCCAGCTGATCCACACCCTGAGCTGCTGCTCCTCTGTGTGACGGAACACAAATACACACACAACTCTTACTTCCTGTCCAGCTCAAACCTTTAAAGACAAAGCTTGGACTTTGAGTCATGTGAGCGCTTTTGCTGTTTGTATTTATTAACATATTTCATACAGCTCAGCCCTGTCAAGCCAGCCATTCTGCTAGCCTGGATTTCAAACACTCAAGACTGAGACCCTGTCTCAGAAAATAAAGTCACCGGTTTTTGGTTTTTTGTTTTTGTAGTTTATTCAGCTCTGTAGTACTTTCACAGAGCTTACAACCTTTTCAAGTTAGAAATACTGGTACCTTCATCTTGAGGGATGCGGAGGCAAAACGGCATCTCCTTCACCACATAACAAATTTGAGGCAAACTTGAACTGCACTGCATGACAAATTCTCTAAAATAAAGGCCTGGGGAGATGGCTCAGGACATGAGAGCACTTGCTACACGGGAATGCAGACCTAAATTTGGATATCCAGGACCTGGATAAGAATCCAAATTGGGTCCCTTGCTTGTGCACCTGTAACCCCAGTGTTGTGGGGACAGAGGCAGGAAGGAGGCTTTCTTGGAATTGCTGTTTACCAGGACAGCTCCAAATTCAGTGAGAGACTGTCTTGAGAGAGTAGGGAAGAGGGAAATAGAAGAAGACATGGGCATATGGGTCATGTACAGACATACATGCATGCACGCTCCTGCATTTTCATATAACCTGCATACTCAAAAGAAATAACAATTGTGTTTGACTGCACGAAGTATAGTATGATCCATATAACGAACAGCCCGAGTTATCAGTGCTCAGGCAGTTTCCTGACTCAGCCCTGATCGTGTACGTCCAGAAAAGGCCTAGCAGGAAAATGGAAGGAGCCAGAGAAGAACCTCCATACACAAGAACTCGGGGCAACATCAGAACTACTCATGTCCCTTCTCACAACCCAACCAGGGGCTTCTCTGTACAGGAAACAACCATAGGAGAGTCATCAAGGGACTAATGACCTCACATTGACCACCTGTGCACTGTTCCCTCTCAACAAATCCTCAGGTTCCTCAAGCTCAGCCCCGTGTCTCCTCCAGCTGCCAGAGATGCCAATGCAAAGGCCTGTCAGGACTTAAGTGTGTCTCACTAGGCATCCCGACACTCTGAATGACTAGTTTTTAGACTTTCAGGGAAGCCATTGAGTCTTTTCTACCCAATGACAGCTTCTCAGGCAGGGGTGTCCACAGAGTGGGAAGGTCCTTGCTGGACAGCTGGTGCGATGTTCTGGGCCATTTTCCCAAGGAACATGTCTCTGGTTTCACCACTGTTCTACAATTACTGTGAACTCAGCTATGAGCTCAGGTCCTCAAGGTTCATGGCTTAAAACATGGTGGGCTTAGAAGCCTCTGAGGCCAACAAAAAGACATTTTGTCTGTTCTAGAGAAGTTCATGTTTGCAAATGTACGAAATTCCCACCCCACACATTTTCTTGCTTTTAGAGAGCTGAGGACAGAGCCCAGGTCCTCGTGCATGCTAGGTTAGGTGCTTTACCACTGAACTGATTCCCAATCTTTAACAGTGCTTTCTGCCGAAGCAAAGAATTATTTTTTTTCCATTTCACAAAATGAGACACTGGCTCGTTTCTAGGTATTTCTAGGATTGCTGGTACCTTGGCCATGAAGCCACTGGCATAATGCAGCTACGTGGGAACTGCTTTGTTCATGTCTAACATGAGTTAGTGCAGCACGAAAACTAAGTAACAAACAGCCCTCGTTATGTCTTCAAGGCTTTGGAAGTGATAAAGCAGCTGAGAGAGAAGATGAAGATAGAACGGGCCCACATGCGATTGCGCTTTATCCTGCCAGTGAATGAAGGGAAGAAGCTGAAGGAAAAGCTGAAGCCACTGATGAAGGTGGTGGAAAGTGAGGACTACAGCCAGCAGCTGGAGATCGTAAGATGATGGTGGCGGGGAGCGGGTGGAGCAGACAAGGTCCCGTGATTATGACCTTAACACGTTATTCTTGGCTTCCTTCTACCCGAGTAGCCTCGTACCTGATCATAAATGCTGTGTTCATTACTTTTGCATGGCTGTAACACAAACACCTGAGAGAGCAGATGAAAGGAAGTAAGGGGTTTGTTTTTTGTTTTGTTTTTTGTTTAGTCTGAGAGGGTTCAGCCCATGACTGCTTGGCCTCATGTAATTGGGCAAGACAGGAAGGAGAGGAGATGGGGGAACTGGAGAGGAGGTGTAACTTACAGACAGGTCCCTGAGAATCCACTCCCTTCATGGAGACCTCAACCACTAAAGTTCCCAGATGTGACAGGAAAGTACCGCCAGACAGGGATGGAACCCGTGAGCCTGTTGAGGACATTTCCCATTTAAACCATAGAACAATACTTACAGGGTGTGGGCTAGGCTAACGTGACCATGTGTAAACAGGATGGGGCAGTTAAGCTTTCACAAGGTTTTCTTATTTGCCTCTTTGTCAAAGCATTCGTAGCAGAATTATGTTGGCCATATTCATTTTCTTTAAAATAATAAGATATATTTTACACTGAATCTTCTCTTATGGGCTAACTAATAATAAAAGTGGAGCCAGGTATGCACCCCTGTCATCCCAGCACTCCGGAGGTAGAGGCAGGAGAATCATGAGTTCAGCTCCATAGTAAATTTGTGACTCGCAGTTACCGGCTCTTTTTACCAGAACATGGTTTAAGCGTTAGCAGTGAACGGATTTGATGCTGAGCTGGCTACTCTAGACAGAAACAGCTTGCCCACACTGGAAACACCTGAACTTTTCAGAACCTACCATGGCTTCTCAGTATGCCTCTGCACTGTTTCACAACTGGTGGTGACCTATAAAAGTCTAATGCTACATTTCATCCTGGAGAGGACCATAGTTTGCTACATCCCCTTTACACACACACACACACACACCCCACACGGGGGTGGCGGGGGGAGAATATGGATGTCTTAGAAAGGAGTGAGGTGCTAGGAATTGAACCCAGGGTTGTTGTTTTTGTTTTTAATTAACATATATGAGTACACTGTAGCTGTCTTCAGACACACCAGAAGAGGGCATTGGATCCCATTATAGATGGTTGTGAGCCACTTTTGGTTGCTGGGAATTGAGCTCAGAACCTCTGGGAGAGCAGCCATTCAGCCTCTGAACCCAGGGTCTTAATGCGAAGTAGTGCTCACTCTCAGTATGAGCTGCAGCACTGGCCAAGTGAGTCTTCAAGGGTGTCTTAGTCAGGGTTTTACTGCTGTGAACAGACACCATGACCAATGCAATGCAAGTCTTATAAAGAACAACATTTAGTTGAGTCTGGCTTACAGGTTCAGAGGTTCAGTCCATTATCAAGGTGGGAACATGGTAGTATCCAGGCAGGCATGATACAGGAGAGGAACTGAGAGTTCTACATCTTCATCTGAAGGCTGCTAGCAGAATACTGACTTCCAGGCAGCTAGGATGAGGGTCTTAAAGCCTATGACCACAGGAACACACCTTCTAATAGAGTCACCCCCCCTGGCTGAGCATATACAAGGGATAAGCGCCTTGCCCAAAGTCCAACAGTATGTGCTTAGCATCGAGACAGAACCCCAGACCCAGCCTGCTGCCCTTGCCCCCCACATGTGAGCAGCACCTAGAACACAGCCATAGATCTGCCCTGAGCATTAAAACTGGGCTTATTCTGTGCTGATACCCACTTGGAAACCAGCTGTGTTAATCATTGCAGGTGTGCCTCATCGACCCAGGCTGCTTCAGAGAAATTGATGAGCTAATAAAAAAGGAAACAAAAGGCAAGGGTTCTCTGGAAGTGCTCAGTCTGAAGGACGTGGAGGAAGGAGATGAGAAGTTTGAATGACACTGCCTGGCTACTCAGCTGGAGCACGAACGCGGACACTTGTTCCTGACAGCAGCAGTAGCTCATTCTGTGACCTGCCAAAAGCCCTGCTCAAGTGACGTGCCACTTTCCATCTTGTGTTAAACATTTACCCAGGTACCTGGGTATTTTTGTTGTCAACTGGGGTTTCCAGCAAAAATGAAAAATAACCCAAAATACAGAGTCCAGAACAGCTGTTCACTGCTGCGTCTGCCTTTCTAGTTCCAAGGGGGACCAGAGACAGCATTGGTGGATAAGAAGGTAGTTAGTCCATGGCAGATCATTGGAGAGGGGTCTGTATAACAAAGGGGGTACGCCTGCTGGAAAAGAAGATGGGGTGTTTGAATAATGAACTGCAGGTATGGGGTGTGAGTGTGGAGAGAACTTCCTGGTTCCCTCCCAATAGATGTATAATGACTAGGGAGAATTTGACTTTCTAATTTTCAACAAACACGGTACCAAAACTGACTTAGATTATTCTTGGGAAAATATATACAGTCATTTAATACTAATTCTTAAAGGTTTATAATATATGTTAGTATAGTTAAAATTCTATGTAATCAATAAAACTTATTTTTACTAAGGTCTGGCTTGCATTTCTAGTCAGCTTCCCCTTTGCTCTGGTTTTGTATTCGGTACTTTACTCACTGCTATGACAAAATGCCTGGAAAACCATCTCAAGGAAGGTGAAGTTTTACCACATGCAGCTCATCATGTGAGGGGTCACAGGCCTTCACAGCAAAGGAGGCGTGGTGGCAGAATGGCGAGGCAGCTGGTCAGCGTCTGCAGGCCCTCAGTTTTCCTCTCTATTCATTCAGGACCCCAGCCCACAGAGGGCTGTTCCTATGGTGATTAGATGGTGTTACTGGCCATCACAAATTGAGCTGGGCACAGGGAGTTACAGGTTTGGTTTGGTTTCTTTGTGGTTTGAGGGTCTTTGTCATCCCAGCACTTGAGATAGAGGCCGACAGGCCAGCCTAGTTTCCAGCATGCTCCAGAACAAGCAGGACTACAGAGAAACCCTGTCTCAAAATTCAAAAAGAAAAAGATCCAAGAGCATGATGTACCTTGACAGATTTTTGGTCTTGCTTTTATTTTCCTCCCATTAGGAGTCAATATTCCCACCTCAGCATCCTGAATACTGGGCCCATAGGCCTGGGACCAACTAACACAGCACAAGAAATTTGGTTTTCAGAGGCAAAAAGCCCAGCTTTCAAAAACGAAGTGTTTCTTTCTGGGATTTGTTTTGTTCTCAGGCTAACAACATGACCAACAAAGTCCCAGACCCCCAGTCTAATGACCTGAGTCCTACCCCAGGGCCCACATTAGGTAGAGGGGAACAGCTGACTTCTGCAAGTTGTCCTTCCATTTATTGCAGTAGTACACAGGAACCGGTACACACATGGGAGGCATGTTAGCACATAGCTTTAATCTCAGCACTCTGGACAGAGACCCAATCTTTGTTTTGGCTTGGCGGCCAGCCTGATCTACTTAGAAAGCTCCGGCCAGCTGGGGCCTTATAGTGAGATATGTCTCCAAAATAACTTAATGAAAAGAAAAGGAATTTGGTAGCCCAGCCCAGCCTTGAACCCGGCCCTTCCTGCCTCACTGTCCTTCAGTACTAAGGCCACAAGGTATGCATCGCCACAACTGTCCTGTGCCCACAGTGAGCTGGACCACTCACTGCAAACGTGATCAGTTACATCTCTGATAAGCCTTGCTTTTCTGAGTGTGAGGGAACTCAAAGCACAGTACCTCACAAGTCCGTTCTAAAGCAAGATCTCATAATACAGGATAACACGTGATAAAGTGATGTCTTTATTCTCCAAGGCGGAGTCTCTTGAGGTCGGAGTGAACACAGACAGTGCTGAGCACAGAACACTCAAGTGCAGGGTTCCAACAGACAGTAGGCGGAAGTGGATGGACACACAAGACTAACACCCACATGAGCATAGCCTGACCTTCAGAGAGCAGAGGAGGCTGCTGTTCTCCCCCCAACCCCTCCAAAAACAATTGTGTGCAAGGTCAGAGGCTAAAAGAAGGCATCCCTGGAGCTGGACTTATACCTGTGAGCCCAGTGTGAGTGCCAGACACTGAACTCGGGTCCTATGAAATCAGCTCTTAGCACTGAGCTGTCTCCAGCCAAAGCCTGCTGCTAATGGTGGCTGAAGGCACACTAAGGATTTCTAGATGTGCATGCCCAGGGTATTTTTAACCTCCGCTGGTTCGTTTTATGTGTATCCTGTGCAGAGGCTAGAATTCAGAACCCTCCTGCTTAGCTGTGCCCTTAGCCACTCACTGGGATGTTCTAGGCCAGCCCTAGCTCTTTTTTTACGGTCTTCTGGTAGAGTTCAGGTCAGGCCCATGGTCTCACACAAGGTTTTACATTCTGTACAAAGACCCTGCATTCCTTGAGGTCACCTCTGTAGGAAACACTGGCCATCCTTCATCCTCATGGCAGGAGACAAAACATGGCAGCCTGCAAAACCCTGGAAATGCTCCCTGCCTACTTTTTGTTTAAAAACACCAATCCGGAGTTCGAGGCCAGCCTGGTCTACAAAGTGAGTTCCAGGACAGCCAGGGCTACACAGAGAAACCCTGTCTCGAAAAAAAACAAACAAACAAACAAACAAACAAACAAAAAAACCCCACAAATCTGGCTGGAATTAAGACGACAAACCAAGTAAATTCAGATGTTTTATTCTGTAAAGCACATATGCACATACTTCAAACACAGAAAATCAATGAGGGAGGGACGCCATCACAGATCAGCTAGTGACCATCATGCAGCAAGGGACGGGAGATGGATCAGCTGCCCTCGAGTCCCACAGTGCCTGCAGGAGGGTCAAAACACAGGAGGCTGGGTTCCTATGCACTGCCAAGAACACAACAGAAATACCAGGTTCCAAACGATGAGAACTTACACGTAGAATCAAAACTGATTCAAGTCATACCATACGGTGAGAGACAAAAGGAAAGAGATCAATATGATCTGAAACAAGCATTTCCCAGGAAGTCACTGACTTGTGACTATACCCCACATCTGAGGGTAAGCCAGTGTCACTGGGGTCAGAGGTCTCTAGTAGCCCCTGACATTCCACTTCTGAGGTATACCAGCAAGGGACAGCTGAGGACCAGGCCCAGATGTGTCTGCAGTCCTCTAAACTTCAGCCCACAACTCCTTTCCCCAGCCATCCTCCCATCTGTCTACCTGCTATGGTGAATATTTGGGTTTTAAAGTATGTATCTGGCCTCAGGATGGGTCACGTGCCAAGCATTTTGGGGACTTCCTCTCCCTAGGTCTTGTGGTGTTCCTCCTTCCCACACTCTACAGATCCCTGCCACTGCCTGTCATTAACACAAGGATGACTAAGAGGAACACAGCCGACAGACCAGCGAACGCCATTCTTCTCGTGTCACTCTGCTGGGTCTTATTACGCAGTAGCAGCCTAACCTGGAGCTTGGTGGTCCCAATGACATATTTATGCAGCCAAGCCAAGGGTCTCAAAGTCTCAGAGAAGACTAGATTAAATTCACATATTATCCACCTTATAAGCAACTCACCTCTGCTTTAAGAAATACTAGTGTATCATATAACTACAGTGATTATTTTAACAAGCTTCAATTTAGAACAAAAAACCAAAGTATTGTTTTCCATCTAAGAATGCCTGGGATAAAATTCTCTAGGCCAGTAAGTTTCAGAATATAGCAAGTTAACTTCCATTGAGACAGACCTATAGTTACAGGACAAAAGTGCCGACATACCTAAGTAGTTTTTCTCCCTTTGAGAGACAGGGTGTCAGTATGTGGCCCAGGCTGGCCTTGAACTCGAGATTCTCCTGCCTCAGCCTCCAGAGGGCTGCTCTTACATGCATTCATCATCACATCCAACAAGTCTGGAACACTGCTTGAGAGAACACTGCATGGGGATTGTTAAGGCAATGCGTTGATAGAAAAACACTGAAAATACAAATAGCGGGCAGAAGGGATCACGAATGATTTTTCTAAATACGAGAGGGCAATAGGACAGAGGAACCAGAGGGTCACACTGGTCCTAAGGAAAATGCTTCCAGTTTTGACTAGCAAGCCATCAGAGAGTGCCTCATGCCTTCTTCCTTCAGATCTCCCCAGCATTGGTTCCACACTACATACCTATCATGGACATTCTCCTTCTGGAGTTGTGTGATGTACAAAAATGAATGTTAAAAAAAAAAAAAAAAAAGTTGGTTTTTCGAGACAGGGTTTCTCTGTATGGCCCTGGCTGTCCTGGAACTCACTTTGTAGACCAGGCTGGCCTCGAACTCAGAAATCCACCTGCCTCTGCTTCCCCACACAGACATTGCTGGGATTAAAGGCGTGTGCCACCATTGCCCGGCAAAAAAATAAATAAAAAATTTAAAAAAAAATAAAAAGAAAATGTATCTCCTTTTCTAAAGAAGCAGCAGCAGCAGCAGCAGCAGCCCTGTTTGTGAGCATTAGAGCAACATCTCTCTGCCTTGTGAAGTTAGTCACCTGCACAATCCTGTGCCTTCACTGCACAGCTACTTCTCAAGCCAGGAACTTCCCTCCCGGGGCAAACGGGAGCAGAGCACCCCAGTTCCTGGCTGCCAGTGTAGAAACAGAACTCTGCTCTTCACTACTGAAATGACTATGGTGCCTGACCTTTACCTAGGAGAGACAAGCATGGCTGTCCTAACTAGTAGCAAATTGTACCTTTTTTTTCTCTCTCTCTCTTTAAAAGAAAGTTTCCTTGCAAGCAAACTGAGATGGAATTACCGCTGTTACTATATGGTCATTGAGCCATGGACATGTAAGAGCCACCGGAGGGAACAGTGGCTTCTGAAATGCAGTGTCCTGACAAAGGTGCAAACAGCTTCCAACACTCAACACGCCAGTCTAAAAGAACCACAGCAAACCTCAGCTCCACTGGCTGGGACACGACCTGCTCAGCTCAGCTCCACTGGCCGGGACACGACCTGCTCAGCTCAGCTCAGCTCAGCTCTGGCAAGATCCCCACATGCCCCTGGCTCTCCATGGAAGAACCCCACGTCCATGCCCTCCTGCCCCTCAATGAGGGTGACAAATTCAGGTGTATCCAGGGCAAAGCACGTGCATCACAGGACCAGTTTCCAGATCAATGTTTATAAATATGTACAAATCAGTTACAGGCACTTGAAATGTCTTTGGCTGGAATAACCCAACATTGCAAGATCGTGTATTCACAGAGTAGCCAGGCCCTGGCCAGTTCAGCAGGCAATGATCATGGTTCTTGGTCTCTCAGAAAATGGGGAGCTGTGGGATTAGGCGTCAGCCAGAGCCACCTAGAAAAGAGTAAACAAACAATTGAGTCACCTAGGGAGCCACTGGGACCGAGAACAATACCGCGAGGTCATGCTGACTATCAGCATCTATTACCTTTTGGGACTAAGGGATTTTTTTTTTTTTGGGGGGGGGGGGGGTTTCGAGACAGGGTTTCTCTGTGTAGCCAAGGCTGTCCTGGAACTCTGTAATTCACCTGCCTCTGCCTCCCAAGTGCTGGGATTAAAGGTGTGTGACACCACTACCACCCAGCTAAGGGAATTAATAAGACTTTAAGGAAACTACCTCACTTCGGAGAAGAATGAACAAAACCTAAGTCTATAGCAGTTGCCACCCTGCAAAACCACTTATGCTATGCTTGGAAAGCAAACCTTTTATTCATTCATTCATTCATTCATTTTGGAGACAGGGTCTCACTATATAGCTCTTGCTGGCTTTGAACTAATTGATTCCTTTGCCTCTCCCTCCTGAGAACTAGAATTAAAGGTGTGTGCCACTATCCCTGACCTTGAATTTGTTTGAGACAAATTCAGGTAGCCTAGGCTGACAAACTCACTATGGAGCTGAGGATGACTTTAAACTCCTGATCCTTCTGCCTTAACCTCCCAAGTCCTGGGATCACAGGCATGTACCATGTCTGAGCCCACGGCCTCATGCTTGCAAGAGGTCCTAACCAAGCACGGTCCTAACCAAGCCACATCCCTAGCCACTACTTAGTTAGTTGGCCCCTATAGGCCCTCTGCTGCATGGCTCGTGTGTTGGAGGAAGGACTGGGGGAAAGAGGCAAGAGAGACATGAACTCCATCAGAGAATATTCAGAACAGCTAGCATGAGGTTGAGACTTTTTTTTTTTTTTTTTGAGAAAGGCCTGTTGGCAGACCCACCCACTACTCACCTTCTCAGGGCAAAATTCAGGATTGCTCTGCCGCAGTTTGCTGGGTCTGCCTTTGATGACTGCATAGCAGAACATTGTTATCACCATCACGAAAAGGAAGTAACTGGTGTGCATGAGGTGCAGGTTTATTAATGAGCGGTCGTCCTGAAGAACAAAGGAAGCCAGACATGCACTCCATCACTGATGTTCCAGCAGCAGCTCCATGCCTGCAGCTAGTTCATTCCTTTGTGGTGCTCAGAACTGCACCCACGGCCTCACACACACCAGACTATCACTGAGCTCCATCTCCAGCGACCAATAGTAACTCTTAAGTTCCAACAGGCAGTCTCTCCGTGTATCTCCAAAACTACCAAATTAGTTGTCATTATGTGAAGACATGGAATTTGCATGCAAGAGGAACTGCATGCCGCCTGTCCTGCTCTGCTTTGACATGTCCTCTTGATCTCACAAAGCAGCTGGTCTGCTGCCCCCCTCTGAGACACCCCTCCACTGAACAGCTGGCACAGCCCACCAGAGATAGCATCCCTTTCCCTTCTGTTTTCAACTACGTCCCTGGCAGGAAAGGGCACAGGCTAGCTCATTCCTGAGATCTCATATGTAACCACAGCCGAGGGGGCTCGGGAGAGACCTTGTCTACCTCCCATCACTCTTCTCCACCCAGTCCTCAGGGACCATTTTAGAGTCTCACTCTTTTTCTCTCTCTCTTTTTTTTTTCCGGTCAACCCTGCTCGCTCTGGTCTGCCCTGCTCGCTCCGGCCGCCCCGTTTGGCCCCGTTCGGCCCCACTTGCTCAGTTCCTGCTCTCTCCAGTCCAAGGATTCATTTATTATTATTATTCATAAGTACACTATAGCTGACTTCAGACGCACCAGAAGAGGGCATCAGATCTCATTACGGGTGGTTGTAAGTCACCATGTGGTTGCTGGGATTTGAACTTATGACCTTCGGAAGAGAAGTCGGGTGCTCTTACCCGCTGAGCCATCTCACCAGCCCTCTTTTTTTTTTTTTTTTCAACACAGGGTTTCTCTGTATAGCCCTGGCTGTCCTGGAACTCACTTTGTAGACCAGGCTGGCCTCGAACTCAGAAATCTGCCTGCCTCTGCCTCCCCAGTGCTGGGATTAAAGGTGTGTGCCACCACGCCTGGCTCAGAGTCTCACTCTTGAGTACAGCTTGACCTAGAACTCACTATGTAGCACAGGCTGGCCTGGAACTCATCTTGCTTCAGCTCCCAAGTGGTGTATATATATATATATATATATATATATATATATGTGTGTGTGTGTGTGTGTGTGTGTGTGTGTGTGTGTATAGCTCATTCCTGAGATCTCATATGTAACTATATATATATATATATATATATATATATATATATATATATATATATACACACACACACACACACACACACACACACACACCAGGCCAGAACAGTCTCCTTTTAAGATCTTTACTTTTACATATATGTGTGTGCAGGTGCCTGTGGAAGCCAGAAGGGTGCATCAGGTCCTCTAGAGCTGGAGTTACAGGTGCTGTGAACTGCCTGATGTAGGTGAACTCTGGTCTCCTGCAGAGCAAGTGCTCCCAACTGCTGAGCTATCTCTCTAGCCCCAGACCGGTGAGTTCATGAATGCTTTCCAACTGTCTGACAAGGGAGTGAGGCCCTGCTGGAGGAGGCAGGTGAACCCTGGCTGGGCAGGGAAGGCTCTGGAATCTGACCTCTGTCCACCATGCAGCCTCCCCTTCTACCCTACCCTAGCAGCTCCCTGACTGTCAACATCCATAACTGAACAGAAAGTGAAAAAGAGATAGTCCAGGGAAAAATAAAAAGAAACCAGCGCAGCACACTCAGGAGGAAGCAGAACAAAAGTCATCAGTGTGGCAGACTACCCTCTGACTGCCGCAGTGTCAGTGGCGGACTACCCTCTGACTGCAGCAGTGACAGCTTCCTCTTTCCTCTAAAGTTAAAGGCTATGTAGGCCCTAGTATCAAGACAAATACTCATTCTAGACCAGGCATGGTAGCACAAGCCTATAATCACAGCACTCAAGAGGCTGAAGCAAGAGGATTATAATTCCCAGGCCTGCCTGAGCTACATAGTGAGATACTGTTTAAAAAGAAGAGAAACAAAGATTTGCATCCTTATGAACTACTCCACCCTTTTTGATATCCACAGCTCTGCCATCTAGTCTTCTAAACCAAATGGAAACCTAGAATAGCCAAGGCTTAGCTAACCCAAGATGTAACATTCATATACTCACAGCTCAAGGATGCCTGTACACGTGCACACACACACACACACACAGAGTCACAGACACACAAAGGGGACTTGTTTCACTTACATCTGGAACAATAACAGTGAGTTTGGGATTTAAAGCATGGTAGACTTTCCCAATGGCACCCTTATAACACCAGAAAGGATTGTAGTCTTGAGCATATTTCGTGTTGGCATCTCTGGCAGTTGTGAAGATCTTATACCAGAGCGTGGCGTTGCTGTATGTGTCGGGGATACAGTGAGGTGGCTGACTGCAGGGGAGAAAAAGAGACCAGTTCGGTGACCTAAAACATTTATTTGGGGTCCCTCCACACAGCCTCCCAGCAACACTGAGCAGGGCCACATGAGGAGAGGAAGAGGAGCCATTTAGAACAATCACCATGGCCCTCTGGAACAGACAGCGCTGTTTTGAGAGTTGCTTATTACCTGTGTTTTGAGACAGGATCTCAATACGTTCTAAGAGAGCCTGGCCGACGAGGGCCTACCACTGCAGGCATGAGCCAGCACATCAAACTTCTATGGTGTTCTTGGTTTGTTTGTTTAAATACACACATAAGGAGCAAGCATGGGATTGGGGCAGGGCTTCTTTCTGGTTTGGGTTGGGGGGGATGTTTGTTTTTCGAGACAGGGTTTCTCTGTATAGTCCTGGCTGTCCTGGAACTCACTTTGTAGACCAGGCTGGCCTCGAACTCAGAAATCCGCCTGCCTCTGTCTGGGATTAAAGGTGTGTGCCACCATGCCCAGCCTGGTTTTGTTTTGTTGAGACAGGGTCTCCTATGTACCCTTGACCTCCTGATCCTCTCGCCTCCACCCTTCCAGTACTGGGACTACAGGTGTACTTCACATGCCCAGTTTATTCTGTGTTGAAATGGGACCCAGGACTTCATCAACGCTAAGCAAACTCTACCAACTGAGCTACAACCCCAAACAGGCACATCTGTTTATGGAGAAGTCAGAATTTCAAATTAAATTAAATAATCCCTGAAATCAGCAAGATGGCTCAGAAGGTAAAGATGCTTGCCACCAGTCCTAACAACCTGAGTTCAGTCTCTGGAACCCATAAAGAGAGTAATGACTCCTGCCAGTAGAGTTGTCTTGCCCTCCAAAATGTGTAGGATACTTACACGGTGACAGGGAAGACTCCAGGGGCAGCTGTGAGGGTCATGCATGCTGTGAACACCACCTGCTCACAGTGGCCATGAAGGGCACAGTCATCGGCGTTCCAGGCAGTAGGTAGGGTGAAGGTGATGTTCATCTCCTCATGGGCTTCCCTGCCTGCAGAAGAATTAGCAGTTTATTGGTGGACACAGGCAGAAATATATAGACTGTTTGCTGATACTCAAGCCTAAAGCCAAACTCAATAGGCACAGACTGGTTTTGGCCTGCACACCCACCTGCCCTATGGGATTTCTGATCTGTCCTGATCTGTGAGGCTCACCAGACTAGCACAGTCACAAAGTAGTTCACAAAAGGCTCCTACTTTTCAGCTGAGGCTAGAAAGCCCTGCCAGAGCCCAGAAAGGTACAGAGTTGGGCAACCTGAGTAGAGTCATTTTCTGTACCAATGATACTTCACTCAGAATCAACCGTTAGCCCACGGATGTGCCTCAAGCATCTCTGCACACACACAGGGAGATGCAGTTCATCAGACTCAGGGCAGGTCTTGGGACAACAGAGTGAAGCTTGCACTAAAATCAAGATGTTCTAAGGTCATAAGGGTGTTTGCTTCTTGAAATGCTCAGGAGTGATTTTTATCCTTACTATCATGGCACCAAATGTCCACTCTTAACAGTCAAAGGCAACAAGCAGAACCCCATGTCGTAGAGCTTTCTGAACTGATGGGTTTCCAAAATCCCTTGGTTTCCAATAGCGAGGTTCCAGGTCGGTCGGGAATCTTACTTGTTTCCAAAACGTCGAAAAGGTCGAAGGAAAGTACAGGCGGATGTGGTGACTTGATTCCACGGGTCCGAATCGTATATGTTCGTCCGTTTCGGTATTAGGTACGAAAAATGAAAATTGTGTTATTTAGTGTAGTACTTTGAATGAGAATGGTCCCTACAGGATCAAATGTTTGAATACTAGTCCCAAGTTGGTGCAACTATTTGGGAAGGATTATGATGTGCGGCCTAGTTGGAGGAGGTGCGTCCTGGAGGTGGGCATACACGCCTTTAATCTCAGCACTTGGGAAGCAGAGGCAGTTGGATCTTGGAGTTCTGAGCTTGAGGCCAGCCTGGTTTACAGAGCTGCGGGGAGAAGGGGGTGGGGGGAGCCTCTGCCATTCCCAGTGAGCTCACTGCCTCCTGTTGTGGTGTTGTGGGTTAAGATGTGAGCTCTCAGCTGCTGCTCCAGCCATCTGCAGCCACGCCTTTGCCCAACCATCAGCTATCATAAATTCAAGCCTCAAGGACCATTAGCCCAATTAAACTTTGAGTTGCTTTGTTCATGGTGCTTTAACACAGCAATATAAATGTAACAGATACATTTAACAAGCCCCTAATTAGCATTTTAAGCAGCTGGTAAGTGCTGATTCATGATGAACTTTCAGAATAACCCATTCCCACACATACTGTATGAACTGGCTATGAAGGTATATCCCTGTATTGTTAGTTGCTGTGCCAGAACCAGGCTGGCAGGATATGTAAATATTTGTCATTTCCTCACCTGCCCCCAAATAAAGGCAAGCTGCTGTGGGGAGAAAAAAATCTCCCACTTATACTAATAGCTTCTTTATATCAGAAAGAAGTGTGGCATTTGAGCAACAAAGTACTGGCAGCTGAAGCTGGGGCAGAAGAAAAGAAGGCAGGAGAGAAGCAAAGAGAGATGGAGGCAGAACAGGCGCAGGGCAGATAGAGCAGAGAGAAAGCCACAGGGAAAGACATGGTGGCAAAGAAGTTGAGTTGAGTTAGAGGGACTGCCCCAGCAAACAGGCCAGCAGCCTTAAACTATATATAGATGTTTCCCTGTGTTTATTATTAAATAAATCACAAGCGGGACCCCTGAAAGTCTTGCAATAATGAGCTGTCTTAATAAAGGTTCACTACTGTGATAAAACACTATGACCAAAAGCAACCTGGGGAGGAAAGGGTTGGTTTGTTTATATCTCTCAGGTCATATACATTGCTTAGGGAAGTCAGGGCAGGAACCTGGAGACAGGAGCTGTGGAAGAAGTCATGGAGAGGTGCTGCTTACTTGCTTGTCTCCATGACTTGTTCATTTATAATACCCAGGGGCTCACCAGTCCAGGAGTACCACCACCCACAATAAACTGGTATCCTCCCACATCAATCATCAAACACACACACACAGCTTACCCACAGGCCAATCTAGTGGGAGTATATTCTGAACTGATATTTCCTCTTGGCAGATGACATGGTTTATATAAAGCTGACATAAAACTAGGCAGTATATGGATTTTGGTTAGTGTTTACTTTATCCTTTTTAGCACTGGGACTAAACCCAGGGCATTACACACGCTAGGCAAGCCCTTACCAAATTAGTTACACCCCCAGCCTGATTCCTGTTATTTTCACCTCTTCCGTAATCCCCACATTTCAAGGCTGAAGGCCTTAGGTCTGAGGCTTTTTCTAGTTCTTCCTAGAAGCTAGCACACCACTAAACAAACTGTGGACATTTAAAACTGTGCAGACCTGGGACTAGAGAGATGGCTCAGTGGTTAAGAGGACCCTAGAATCAATTCAAAGCACCACACAGAAGCTCACAACTGTCTATAACTCTAGTCCCAAGGGGATCCTGTGCTCTCTGACCTCCATGGCACCAGGCATATAAATGGTACATTAGCCATACATACAAGCAGACAATACATATAACATAATTAATTAATTAATTAATTTTAAATTTAAAGAAAAAAAAAAAGTTCAGGCCTGAGAGAGCACTTTTTCACATGCATGAGGCCCTGGTTCAGAGTCCAGCATCACAAACAACAGTAAGTAATAGCCAGCATGACAGCTAAGCAGGGCAGGGAAAATAAGCCTGATGCTGAAGTTTGGAACAAGGGACTGAGGTGCATATTTTACCTGGCCTTCAGGTCCTCCCAGCATCCCTCAATCCCTATCTGGCATTCCCTACCTTCCCTATATAACCCATTCTGATCTCTCTCCTCTTCTCTCTCTTGGAGTGTATATAGGCTTTCTCTCCCTTTTTCATCTTCCCCCCACTTCCCATAGTGACTCCTCAGGCTTCAGTCCTTGGGGCCACTGAACTCACCCCAAGAGCAGTTTCCCAATAAACTTGCCCTTTAATATGATCTAATCTGGCTTGAATTGGTTCAGTTCACCGGTAGAGAAATAACCTATCAGATGACCTAAGATTGATCTTAGGGACCAACCTATGTTTACAAACTTATCTATGGACAGTATACCGCTCGTGCACCCACACACAAACCCCAGCACAATACACCTGTTCATAGACATGTTTGTAAATACACTGTGTCTTAAACATGATGGACTGCTGACTCCCACACAGTCAAAAAACTGAGTATAAGTCTTGACTCCCCAGACTTAAAATTAACAACTAATTTAGCTTGATGTTGATTGGAAGCCTTACTAATAACTTCAACAGTCAATTAACACACATATCTACTCCTGTATCAGAAACAGGGAAAGATGCACACCAGCCAAATCACTCCTTCCTGCTGTGGGCCGCTGATATTACACAGGTGAACTGCTCACACAGTGACTCAGCATGTTTTCAGTGGACACTCACTATGTGACCCACTGCAATCAAAGAGGCTACAAAACTATCCCAGTAAGATGGTGTAGGCTGTTGTTTTTATTTGTTGCGTGTGCTGGCCTCAAGCTCAATACTGATAACCCTCAACTTATGACCCATCTGCTTCTACCTCATGACCACCATAAATTCCTTTTTGAATTCTCTGGTTTTTGTTTGTTTTTGTTTGTTTGAGACAAGGTCTTAATATGTAGCCCTAGCTGTCCTAGAACTTGCTATGTAGACTACCAGATGGCCTCAAACTTGCACAGATCCCTCTGTCCCTGACTCTTGAGTGCTGGGATTAAAGGCATGTGCCACCAGCTTTTTTGTTTTTGAGGCAGAGCCTGAAACCCACAATCCTACTGTTTCACTCTCCCACATGCTGGGATTTCCACTGTGTACCACTACCAAGCTGCCTCAGTGCCTTTATGACCTAACGCAGCATTCTTACACTTTTTATGTTATACTTCTCTTGGGTTCAAATAGAGAGCTGGAGAGATGGCTCAGGAGGTAAGAGCAGAGGTTCTCTCACAGAGTTCAGTTCTTAGCACTCACATGGCAGCTCACAAGCATCTATAACTACAGATCCAGAGGATGTAACTCCCTCTTCTGATATTGGTGGGTCCCAGGAACACACAGTGCACATACATCCATGTAAAACATTTATATACATACAAAAAAACTTTTAATAATAAAAAAAGTTCAAGTATGAATGGACCTGAGCAAGTGAAACCTATGTTGGTCAAAGGTCAAATACACTGAGGCCAAAAACAGACCCTGCGCTTCCAGGTTCTCTCTCCTCCTCCCACTTGGCATCTCCCAGTGGTACAGAGGAACCCAGGGCCTCACATACACAAGCCCAGTGCTCTCACAATGAGCTGTGTCTCTGACCCCCTCAGTCCGACTCTGAAAGCTTTTAGAAGAGACTGTGTATGATACCTGAAGACTGATTGAGTGAAGACGTACAGCAACCAGTCCTTCTTGGCTTCATGAAGTCCACGTCTCAAGAGGAGACAGCAGAAACACAGAACAGAACATGGAACCTATCTCAGCTGCTGCCTCAGAACTCTGAAAGGAAAGTAGCTGGCACACACCTGACAATCCAATCTGATGTCCGAGGATGGTGGAGTACAGGTGTGTAACATTTCGAGAGTACCCTCCAAAGGGCTTGAGAGGGTCCAAGGTCAAGGTAATGGCCACTGAAATATTGATGGGGCCTGACTCCTCCAGGGACTGGGGCGGCTGGGTGGACGATCTGGCCTGGCCAACGGTCATGGTGCTCTCTGGTGTGGTGGTATCGTTGGAGAGATGCTTCAGTGTCTCATTTTCTGATACACACAAGTCCAAGTCATTAAACCGGAGCAGGAAAGTATTCCAATCCTTCAGCAAAATAAAACAGGGAAAAGATATGAAGTTCCCAGCATCTCCAAGGCAGAAACAGCCCTGACCCAAGACTCTGCTACACAGCCCAAGAGGAAAAGAATGAGATGAGGCTGACCGTCTAAGTCACAATACACCACCACTCAGCACCTGCAGAACAGTCTGATACAATTATGTTAGCCCTAGTAATCTATCTGCACACTCTGCAGTGGCTGAGAATCCAGCATATTGTAATTAGGAGGAAAATCAACTTGGCTCAAGACCAAACTCAAAAGGGGATCTTGAGGGGCTGGAGAGAGAGCTAGGTGGAGAGACTGCCACTCCAGAGATTGCCAGCACCCACATGGCAGTTAACACTAACTGTTTCTCTAGTTCCAAGGGACCTGACACCCTCTTTCTGGCACTTCCCACACACAGTGCACAGAAATAAATGGGAACAAAACATCCATACACATAAAAGTAAATAAAAGCAAAACAAAAAGGTCGTGAGGGCTGTCCGATGACTCGGCGGTTAAGAACACTTGCTACTCTTACAGGGAAACCAAGGTTGGTTCCTAGCACCCATGTAGTGGCTCACAACCATCTGTAACTCCAGTGTCAGAGCATCCAAGATCCCTTTTGTGCTCCTTGGGCACACGGTGCACATATTTACATGCAAGAGAACACTCATACATAGATAGACACTAAAAATTAAAAAAAAAAATTCAGTCAGTCAGAGGCACTGCACACACAGGGGGGAATCTCTGAGTTCAAAGCCTGCCTGGTTTGGTTTTTTTTTTGTTTTTGTTTTGGTTTGGTTTTTGGTTTTTTTTTGGTTTTGTTTTTTTGTTGTTGTTGTTGTTGTTTTTCAAGACAGGGTTTCTCTGTGTAGCCCTGGCTGTCTTGGAATTCACTCTGTAGACCAGGCTGGCCTCGAACTCAGAAATCCGCCTGCCTCTGCCTCCTAAGTGCTGGGATTAAAGGCGTGTGCCACCACCGCCAGGCTAAGGCCTGCCTGGTTTATAGAGTGAACTCCAGCACAACCAGGGCTACCCAGAGAAACCCTGCTTTGAAGAAAATAAGGGAGCAGAGGATCTTAAACAAAAGTTGTGACACATTAAAATCACTAATTCTCATTTATTTTATAGCTTGTTTTAAAATTTATATGTTTATATTAATATATGGGTGTATGTCTACATGTATGGCTGTGTGCCACATGCATACTCGAAAGCTCGAAACTGTAACTCCAATTACAGGGAATCAACACCTTCTTCTGGCCTGAGGACACTGAATGCATGAGTACACAGACACATATGCAGGCAAAACATGCATATATATTTAAATAAATAAATACATAAATAAAATGCATGGTGGTGCAAACATTTAATCCCAGCACTTAGGAGCCAGAAGTCAGCCTGATTTGTTGAGTCAAGGCTCATAGTGAGACTATGTAAATAAGTAAGTAATAAACCAATTAGAAATATAATAAAGAAAAAGAACTACACTGGAAATAAAAGTGTCCTTACTTCTTTCTAGAATCTAAGACTCTGACTCGGTATTTTAGGTTAGCATATAAGGCCGTAGGTTCGTCACCGCATCACCATGATGCTCGTGTCATTACCCACTGCTCTCACTCACTGTTCCCCTTCTCCACGCCCAACGAACAAGCTCTCTTCAGACTCTTTTGAAACATGCTCTTACTACATGGCCCAGGATAGCTTTGAACTCACACTCTTTCTGCCTCCATCTCCCCAGTTCTGGGATCACAGGAGTGCACCACCATACACAGTGTTTGTTCATTTTATAAATACACTCTCCCAAGTGCATGTTTCTCTACTGAAATAGTCTGCATTACTATTACTTAAAACAACTAGGCATTCCCTAGCCAGCCACAGGAAAAAAGAGGAAATTCTACATAAATATGTATCTTTTGCTGACATATCTAGTATCTGTGTGCCCTTGAATAACAGAACCAAGAGGATATGGCGTTCAAGGTCAGCTTGGGCTTCAGAAGACTTTGTCTCAGAAAGAACTGTCCAGACGTGGTTATACACAACACATAATCCCTGCATTCAGGAGGCTGAGACAGGAAGATCACGTCAGGTTCCAGGTCAGCCAATAGCCTGCAATACAGAGTGAGACCTCAAATATAAAAGGAGTTGCCCCCCACCCACTCCTCTACAAAGTCCATCCAGCACAAGCAGACTCTAGGAATATACTGACCTCAGCCATTTCTGGGGACTTAATCTCCTTGATCTTGAAGAAGTAGCCCAGGGTGAGGAAGGCAATGGCCATGGCGCTGACACTGATCATAAAAACCACCAAGGGTGGCCGGCTACTGATGTACAGCTTCAGGTTCTCCAGGGGGTTGATGCTGAACATGCTTCCCACCAGCGGCAACCTGCAACACATGCAGCGCGGGATTGGCTGGCGGCCTGGCTGCACTGAGCTGCAGCACTCAGTTCAGTCTCATACAGGACTGTGGAACAAAGGCCGGATCTGAGAAACTGTCCACGCAGTGAGCTCACTTGGAAGACTAGAAAGAGCCAGGCATGGTGGTGCACACCTGTGACTTCAAGAAGTAGAAGATCAGGAGTCAAAGTTCATCCTCAGCCACAGGCAAAGCCAGCCGAAACTATATAAGACAGTCTAAGAAAATACAATTTTTTTTCTTTTTTTCTTTCTTTCTTTCTTTCTTTTTTTTTTTTTTTTTTTTTTTTTTTTTTTTTTTTTTTTTTTTTTTTTTTTTTTTTTTTTTTTTTTTTTTTTTTTTTTTTTTTTGGTTTTTTGAGACAGGGTTTCTCTGTGTAGCCCTGGCTGTCCCGGAACTCACTTTGTAGACCAGGCTGGCCTCGAACTCAGAAATCCACCTGCCTCTGCCTCCCAAGTGCCACCCAACGCCCAGCACAAAATTATTTTTAAAAAAGGAAAAGAAAGCCGGGCGTGGTGGCACACGCCTTTAATCCCAGCACTCGAGAGGCAGAGGCAGGCGGATTTCTGAGTTCGAGGCCAGCCTGGTCTACAAAGCTAGTTCCAGGACAGCCAGGGCTATACAGAGAAACCTTGTCTCGAAAAACCAAAAAAAAAAAAAAAAAAAAAAAAAAAAAAAAAAAAAAAAAAAAGGAAAAGAAAGTGGAGGGAAGGGGTGAAGCTGTGAGCTCACTTGGTAAGTGCTTGCCCAGCACACACAAAGCCCTGGGTCCCATAACCAGCACCGTGTAAGACAGGCAGGGAGGCACACATCTATAAGGCCAGCAGTTGAGAGACAGACAGACAGACAGACAGACAAAAAGATCATGTGTTCAAGTTTATCCTTGGCCACATATTGATCAGGCTGGGCTACAGGAGACTGTCTCACGCACACAGTACATTATTATTATTAGTTCATGCCCATATGAGACTTTATCTACTGACCTACCAATCAAGTGCTCTACCACTGCTCTTGATTCTAACCAAGCTGTCTGACCTCTCTTGGATGTCTATGTAGACAATCATACTGTTTGAGAACAAGTGCATTAGCAGTACTTGGAACCCCTGTATCTTTTTCCTTTTTCCTACTTCAATGAAACATCAATAGCAGTAGCTTTAATAAAATTCTTGCCTCACAAAAATGCTTTGCAATGCTTCATTATTAAATCTGGGACTCAACACAGGCTTCTGGTGGGAAGCTGTGCTGGCTAATTTTATGTCAACTTGACACAAGCTGCAGTTCTTGTAGAAGAGGGAGAGTCAAATGAAAAAATGTCCCCATTAGATTGGCCAGTGAGCAAACCTGTGCTGCATTTTCCTGATTAGTGACTGATGTGGGAGGCCCTGGGCAGTGCCACCCCTGGGTTGGTGGTCCTAGGTGCTAGAAGAAAGCAAGCTATGAGGAGCAAGCCAGTAAGCAGCACCCCTCCAGGGCCTCTTCATCAGCTCCTGCCTCCAGTTTCCTGCCCTGTTTGAGCTTTCAATGATCTGGAAGTGGAAGCCAAATAAACCTTTTGACCCTAAGTTACTTTTGTGAATAGTGTTTTATCACAGCATCAGAAACCTTAACTACAACAGAAGACATCTCAAGAGGGAGGAAGTACTTAACTCTTTCTTAGAAGTTTACAAAAGATTTTCACTATTTTATTTCTTTTTTTATGGGGGAAAGGGTTGAGACAGAGTCTCCTGTATTCCAAGCTGGNAAATAAACCTTTTGACCCTAAGTTACTTTTGTGAATAGTGTTTTATCACAGCATCAGAAACCTTAACTACAACAGAAGACATCTCAAGAGGGAGGAAGTACTTAACTCTTTCTTAGAAGTTTACAAAAGATTTTCACTATTTTATTTCTTTTTTTATGGGGGAAAGGGTTGAGACAGAGTCTCCTGTATTCCAAGCTGGCCTTGAACCCTGAGCTTCCCACCTCTGTCTCCCAAGTATTGGGATTAGAGATGTATGCTACCACGCCTGGATTGTTTTTCTCTTGGTTCTTGGGTTCAAGGTATCTCCTGTTTGCTATGTATTTATTGAATTTAACCAAATACTACATTTCAATGAATACCTCATCTGCAATATCTAGACAATTTTTGTCTTTTACTCTGTTAACATAAATAATCTGATTAATCTTTTCCATACTGACTGCATGGTTTGGGTAACTTTGGTATGACTGAGAACTGAAGAGTTTTGTTTTGGTGTATGGGGGAAAGAGCACATGCCAAATCACAGACTATACCCCAGCTCCTGATAGAGACTTTTAAAGCTACTATGATAATAATATTTGCTCCTTTACTCTCAGTTTGTCTATGTATTCATAAATAAGACAAGCTTGCCATTTTGCATAGCTATCTATCTTTTTCCTTTTTTTTTTCTTTTAATTCTTGAAACTAGATTTCCCTGTGTAGTCTAGATGGACTGAAACGTCCTATGTATATCAAGCTGACTCCAGACTCACAAAAATCCACCAGCCTCTGCCTCCCAAGTACTTGGATTTAAAGCCTGTGCAATCAGGAATAAGATGCACTTCTACTTCTTAGAAATTTGATTGACTTTGGCCAGAAAACTATTTGAGTCTGCCAAGTATTTGTTTTCTATTTTGAGGAGGCTATTTTAGCTACTTTAAGGATTTTAAACTATATGTCTATTTTTTTACTTCTGGTGAGTCAAATTTGAGAAAACAGGTATTTTAAGAAATTATCCCTTTTAAATCGGCCTTTAAACGTCATGGCAGAGAATTACTTTAAGATTTATATCTATGTATGTGTATGTCACATGTGTGCAGTTAGAAAAGGGCATTGGATCCCCTAAGGTGGAGTATAGGTGTTGTCAGCCTGCTCACATGGGCACTGGGACCTGAAGGCAAATCTTCTGCAAAAGAAGCAAGCACTCTGAACCTCTGAGGCAGCCATCGCTCCAGCCCTTTATTTGCAGCTTTGTTGTTTTGTAACTCAGGTGGGACTAGAACTATGTAGTCAAGGAGGACTTTGGGCTTCAGACCCTCCTGCCACCACCTCCACATGCTGGTATTTCAGGAATGCACCACCACACCCAATCTATACAGTGCTGGGGACTGAACCCAGGGCAGCTCAAGAGATGCACCTCTGAAACTTTCCAGTTGTCTGGTCTTTCCAAACTGCAAATCACTCAAGAGTAGGGAAATGCTCTTACCTGTCTCTGCCTCAAAATATCTGACAGCAAAGAGATGATGAGAACCAGGTACAGATGGGGAGAGGTTCAACAACCACTACTAAGTTATAGTTAGGCAGGAGTGAGAAGTTTCTCAAACAGTATGTAGTCCAGGCCTTGAACTGCCTCCTGCCTCCACTTCCCAAGCACTGGGATGATATGGTGCTACAAGGGTGCAACTCCATGCCTGGCACAAAAGCATTCCGAACAAAACTATCAAGACTCTAAATAGTTACCAAAACTCTACCCTTTCTACCATTCACACTCATTTTCAAATAGGAAATTAGAGGCTATATCAGGAAAGAGATGCAAGAAGGTTTCTGAACCAGGCATGGTGGCAAACACTTTAGCCCCAGCACTTACAAGAAAGGCAAAGGTAGGCCAATCTCTGTGAGTCTGAGGGCAGTCTGGTCTACAAGAGTTTCAGGTCAGCCAGGGCTACATAGTAAGACTTGCCTTTAAGTTAAAATAAATAAATAAATAAATAAATAAATAAGTTTCTGTACTCTTTCAAGAAGTAAGCCTTACTTTTAAATAAAAATGCAAGCTGGATGTAGTGGTATACACTTCTCAAAACTTGGGAGGCAGAAGCAGGCCGATCTCTGTGAGTTCAAGCTCAGCCTGGTCTAGAGCAAGTTCCAGGATAGCCAGGGCTACACAGAGAATCCCTGTATGGACAAACAAAGAAACAAATAAGCAAGCAAGCACTGCATTCCATTGGGGGTGAGAAGCAGGCACTGTGGCTGGCCGCTTCCCCCTAAGTTCATTCCAACCGGGTAGTGAGAAATGAAGGCTGGGAAATGGCTTCTGAGAAGTCCAAGGACTGAGGGAGGGACACCAGGTAGAGAGCCAAACTCTGACTCTTCAAGCCCAGAAGAAAGACCAATACAGGTCACCAGTGTGCTATCTAGAACCAAGCCAAACGGCAGACAACTTAGGTAAAAGGCAGCTCCAGCAGCGCAGCCGGGCAGTGGTGGCGCATGCCTTTAATCCCAGCACTCGGGAGGCAGAGGCAGGCGGATTTCCAAGTTCGAGGCCAGCCTGGTCTACAAAGTGAGTTCCAGGACAACCAGGGCTATACCGAGAAACCCTGTCTCGAAAAACCAAAATTTAAAAAAAAGAAAAGAAAGAAAAGAAAGGAAAGAAAGAAGAGAAAGAAAAGAAAGAAAAGAAAGAGGCAGCTCCAACAATCCTCAAGTTCTAAGAACACAGTTACTTGAAAGGACATGGGTCAGCTTTGTAACACTCAACAGAATTAACTGTAGCACACCTGTGCTTCTGCGACTCTACTAAAATCCTAACCATTGCTAAGAAACAAAGGCTTAACTACTGAGTTGCTTGACTTAGGAATGTTTAAAACAGTTAAATATAAAAAATAAGGGTTAGTGAGATGGCTCAGTGGGTAAGAGCACTGACTGCTCTTCCAAAGGTCCTGAGTTCAAATCCTAGCAACCACATGGTAGCTCACAACCACCCATGAGATCTGATGTCCTCTTCTGGTGCATCTGAAGTCAACTTATATATAATAATAAATAAATCTTTAAAAATAAATAAAAATTAAAAAGGGTTGTTGAGCTCACTTAGGGGTAAAGGTGCTTGACTTGCAACCATAGTGGCCTATAAATATGCTCCCTGGGACCCCATAAAAAGATGGGAGGAGAGAGCTGACTTCATAAGTGTCCTTTGACCTCCATATGCATACCATAGTATGAACATACACATATACAAACTAAATACCATGACCAAAAGTTCAGAGAAAAGAAAATTAAAGATGTCAGTAACAATATAAGAAACTCTTTCAGGGCTGGAGAGATGGCTCAGTGGTTAAGAGCACTGACTGCTCTTCCAGACGTCAAGAGTTCAATTCCTAGCAACCAGATGGTGGCTCACAACCATCTGTAAGGGGATCCGATGCCCTCTTCTGGTGTGTCTGAAGACAGCAACAGGACAGTGTACTCAGCCACATAAATAAATTTAAAACAAACAAAAACTCTTTTTCCCAAAAGTCAATTGTGGATTGTGGCAGAACCAGACTATAACAGGCTAAGGAGAAAATAACTACCTAACATATGCCATGCACTGTACACCCTAACAACTGCTTAGCACACCTTGGGTGGGTATTTTAATCTCTCCAACACTGACCGTTAGGTGGGTATCAGTATCCAAGTCAGTATACAACTTAGGTAATATACAATGATACAAGCAGACATGTAAGTGGCAGAGAAGGTCTCTCATTTAACTCACTGTGCTATCACACAACACCAGGGCCAGAAAGAGGGCTTCCCACCAATCATTCCATGTGCCTCGGACACACCAACTACATCATCGGAGACACCGTCTTCAATAAACACTTTAGCTGTCTAACTAAAGTTCTGTGGGGATGGAAAGAAGGCTCGGTTGCTCTTTCAACCCAGAAGGGCACCTGGGTTGGGCTGGTGGCAGCTCCAGCAGCAGCTCACAAGGATCTGGGATCACAGGCATGTGCCACCAGGTCTGGCCCATAATTCGAATTCTACAGACTTTCCATACTGACAAAAACCATCCTGTAGGTCCACCACCCTTGCACTATGCTCTGTTTCCCCGACCACCCCACCCCACCCCCAAATCAGGACCAGTTTTCTCTAATGCTCCTGTATAAAGAGGAGAGCACTAGATGAGAGAGGAAAGAAGCATCAAAAGGAAGCATGAAGCTCTAAGACCATGAGCTCCCGAGAATGTTCAGACAAGGCAACAACAGAAGCCTGGGAAAATACGAGTTCCAGAACTGTGACATGGCTTCAGGTGATAACTAAAGCTGCGTGTCTTACAGTATGTGGAAATCCTCCCATGATTTGTTATATTAAACTATGGGGACACATAAGAAATCACCCCCCTGTCCTAGTATTGACTAGCCTTGCCACGAGGCTACCACTACTCTGTGAACAGGGCCTCGTGCCACACAGCTAACACCCCAATATGAGGCTGAGGCAGGAGAATCACAACTTCAAGCTACGCAGAGTTGGAGGCCAGCCTGAACTACACAGTGGAACTGTCTTTAAAAAAAAATTCTAGCCGGGTGTGGTGGCACATGCCTTTAATCCCAGCACTCGGGAGGCAGAGGCAGGCGGATTTCTGAGTTCGAGGCCAGCCTGGTCTACAAAGTGAGTTCCAGGACAGCCAGAGCTACACAGAGAAACCCTGTCTCAAAAACCAATAATAATAATAATAATAATAATAATTCTATTTTAGCAGGGCTTAACCGGCAATGGCGGTGCACACGTGCCACGGTAGCATTAGGGAGTCTAAGAGAGAGGAGTGTGGTGGCGCACACCTTTAATCCCAGCACTGGGGAACAGAGGCAGGCGATCTCTGAGTTTGAGGCCAACCTGGTCTACAGAGTGAGTTCCAGGACAGCCGAGGCTATATAGGGAAACCTTGTCTCAAAAAACAAACAAAAAAAGAAGTAGAGTAGGGAGTCTAAGAGAATCAAGGTCAGCCTCTACTGAGTAGTGGGTTTTGGACGATCCAAGGCTGCAGGAGACCCCAGACTCCAGTATTCAGATTAAAACCAAAACAATACCCGCTATTACACTGTGGAACCTTGGCAGTGTGGCACACGCCTGTATCTCGGAACTACGGAGTCTGAATCGGGAAGATCGGTGTTGAAGGTAAGCCTTGCCTACATAGGGAAATCCTAGCCAGTTAGGGCTGCATTTAAACCCTCTTTTGGATATATTTTGGACCACCCGAAGTCAAAACTCAAAAACTGAACACACGAGATAGCGTTTTCTCTCTCTCTCTCTCTCTCTCTCTCTCTCTCTCTCACACACACACACACACACACACACACACACACACACACACACACACACACACGTTGGAAAGAAGATGGTTAAGAACACCTGCTCTTCCAGAGAACCAGAGTTAAGTTCTCAGCACCCCCATCATCTCAGGCAGCTACCAATGGCGTCTAACACTGGGTCTAGGGATACAACGCCCTCTTTTGGAGTCCGTGGGTATTTGCACTCACGTGCCCAAACAGACACAAACACATCATTTAGGTAATTTTCCAAAACAACCATTTTTTTTTCTAAAACTTGCAAAGGATGCTAGTAGGTCCACGCAGCCTTATCCAGCCGACCTATAAGCCTTGACTCCGGGAGCAGGACTCCGCAGGCCTCGGGCCTCGAGAGGATGGAGCAGGACCGGGCCAGCTAAATAAGAGAGGTGAGCGGAGCTGAGGTGGCTGGGGGAGCCTGCGCACCGATCCGCCCAGCACGCCCGCGGGCCCCGGGTTCAGGGTCTCCGGTCCCGGCCCCCGCGCCCGCGATTCCGACCCCGTCTCCTACTCACCGCCCCTCAGACCGGCGGCTCGAGCCCGCGGACGTCCGCGGCCTGGCCCTGTTCACTCGCGGCGGCGCGCGGCGGGCCCCGGGCTGCCCCGCACCATCCTCTCCGCCGCTCCGGAGACAGCGAGCGGCTCCTCGAGGCCGAAGCGACGACCCGAAGCCAGGCCAGAGCGCGCCAACGGGACGCCGGCTCCGCGCGCTGCGAACGCCGGGCTTTCCGGGTGAAGGCAGAAAACCACGTCACCACTAACGCCGCTGTGACCTCTGACCCCCGGCCCGCGACGGCGGCGCGGCAGGGACAGAATTGCTCCGGGAGAGCAGCGGGGCGGGGCGGGGCAGGGGGGAGGCAAGCTGTCTTCGTTTTGCTAACGGGCAAAGGAATACGGAGCTGCCCGAAGTATATCATTCTTATTCGCGGACTGCGGTGAGCTTGCTCGGTTTCTTCCCGAAGTGCTTCTTCAGGTCTTGGTGTGTATGGCGTGAGATAGTAGAGAGGACACGATTTTCGTTTATTTTTGTTGGAGTTATGTTTTGTTTTGACACAGGGGTCTCGTGGATGGCAAGAGCTGGCTTCCTGTTCTCTATGGAGCCCAATGAGGAGCCAACTACCTTAGTCATGGTGTTTGAGCACACTAATACCAGCCTCCTCTCTATAGGCGGGACTCTAGGATCCACTGGATGGGAGTCTGTCGCGTCTCTGGACAACAGAACATTTCATTTCAAGCCATGTCTCACTCCCCTAGGACCTAGGTTGACCCTAGAAGAGGCAAAATATTATCCCTTTTTAATCTCTCTAACCACATGAATATTGACCTTCATACATAATTATTGAAAACCCAGGAGATCAGTTACACTTATCCATTTGTCTTGTCTTGACTTTTTTTGTTGTTTGTTGTTTTTTGGTTTTTTTGGTTTTTCGAGACAGAGTTTCTCTGTATAGCCCTGGCTGTTTTTGTTTTTTAAAGACAAGGTTGCTGAGCAGTGGGAAGGCTGTCCTTTGATCCCAGCACTCAAGAGTCAAAGGCAGGCAGATCTCTGAGTTTGAGGCCAGCCTGGTCTGAAGAATGAGTTCCAGGAAGCTGGGGCTAAACAAAGCCTGTCTTGAAAAAACAAAACAACCAACAAACAAAAAAAGACAAGATCTTTCAATCCATCCCTGGCTGGCTTAAAACTCACTACATGACCCATGCTGGTCTCAAACTCAAAGATCCATAAGTTCTGGGATTAAAGGTGTGCCATGAGACATGGGAACATTTGTGAGAATTTTCTTCTTGGGTAAAGACTATCCGATGTTTATCCCTTTTTCCTAAGGTCTCAGTGACAAACCAAAGTTCAGTTTCACCAAAGTTCTCCCTGGAGTGCTGGAGATAAATTTATCTGGCTTACTTACAGAGCATAGGTGAGAAGTTACTATCAGAAGTGTGGATGACCTCAAAGCAACTACACTGGAAAGTCCTCACCCAGAATGGATGACGGCTTCTCCATAGATGTGTAAGTGGAACCCTGATCCTTGTGTCCCCCAGAACCTCAAGGTCAAATATCACTAGGGCAAAGATATCAGTGTACATGCTGTTAAACAATGGGGCTTTGTTAGTTCCCAGGGAAATCGTATAGAAGACATCTGCATGTGTGTGTCTGTGTGTGCACAGCATGTGTGCACTTTCATTCCAGACGATGAGCTACCACTGCTATGCTTTTGGCTTTGAATAAGTGCAAGGAGTAGGTAGAAAGGCAGAAATACACAGTAAAATGCGATCAAATCGATGTTTATAACATCAAGCAAAACTCAGGTAAGGAAGGCCTTAAACCTAGGAGGCTGGAGAAGCTACTGAGAGGTTTTTTTTGTTTGTTTTTTGTTTTTTAAGCAGAGCGTCTTCTGTGCTCTTCACAAGGGCTGACTGACAACAGTTCTTGTTATTTTTATTTAGTGCCTATAATCTAGCAAATATTGTAGTGGGTTGAATGAAAATGGCCCCCATAGGACCATATGCTTGAATGCTTGGTCCCTAGTTAGGGGAACTGTATGGTGAGAATTAGGAGGTGTGGCCTTGTTGAAGGAGGTGTGTCACTGGGAGTGATTTTTTTTTTTTAAAGATTTATTTATTTATTATATGTAAGTACACTGTAGCTGTCTTCAGCCACTCCAGAAGAGGGCATCAGATTTTGTTACGGATGGTTGTGAGCCACCATGTGGTTGCTGGAATTTGAACTCAGGACCTTCAGAAGAGCAGTCAGTGCTCTTAACCACTGAGCCATCTTGCCAGCCCTCACTGGGAGTGATTTTGAGGTTTCAAAAGTCCCTGCCAGGCCCACAATCGTCTCTCCCTACTTGCTGCCTATAGATCAGGAGGTAAATCTCTCAGCTACTGCTCCAGCACACTGCCTGTCTGCTTCCCTCCATGGCGATCATGAACTGACCCTCTGAAACTGTAAGCAAGCCCCAATTAAATTTTTATAAGAGATTTCCTGGTAGCCGGGCGTGGTGGCGCACGCCTTTAATCCCAGCACTTGGGAGGCAGAGGCAGGCGGATTTATGAGTTCGAGGCCAGCCTGGTCTACAGAGTGAGTTCCAGGACAGCCAGGGCTACACAGAGAAACCCTGTCTCAAAAAACCAAAAAAAAAAAAAAAAAAAAAAGAGATTTCCTGGTTATGATGTCTCTCCACAGCAACAGAACAGTAACTAAGATAAATATAGAGCACAAAAAATGGCTTGAGAGAGAGGGGGGAGGGACCAGAATGGGATGACATCACCTTGTTCTTTTTTGGTAGCCTGTTTACATCACTGTCACTAACTCCCAGGCTGCAAGGAAATCTGGAGATGTGGTAAACAACAAGCTTGAAATAAAAGGACTCTTAAGAGGGGGGAAGAATATTCTATCTCAAAGAAAAACAGGCTTAGAGACAGTGGAGCCAAAGGAACAGACATCAGGACCCAGCCAAACCGTGCATGGTGGCTCATGGGAGAATCTCTGGGGATCCAAAGTAAGTCCAATGCTGAGATGTTATTAGAGGCAGCTGCATACAGAGACACTGTGTGGTCATCAAACTCTGATGGAAATCGACTTATGAGGAAATGGGATGTTTAATTGATTATTATCAGGGAAAACAAAGATAAAGAAGTACAGGAAGAAAACCAGCACGGGAACAGAAAAGCCATCTTACCGAAAAGGTCATCTGTTGTAAAGATCACTTCCGGCTGTCCTTAGAGGGTCAAAGGTCAGAGTGCCCTTAGACATGAGTCTCCTTCGAAGAAGAGGCTATATAACATATAAACAGAAAAGCCTTAAGACATAGCATGGTGCATCTTCCTTGAGCTGGAAAGCCTGCTGTACAGGCTAC